>LFIW01000022.1:0-461450 GCA_001625285.1 Colletotrichum incanum
AGGGGACTCTCCCACACACAATAGCAGATCCACAAGCAATAGTCACAACAAGGATATCCTATCAATTGACGTACTTCGACACAGTGCGACTTTGTTCTCCTGTCGCACTGAATCCACACTGTGCCTCAGCGTTTCCTTCCTTTTGCTCCGAACAACCTCACTCGCAAACCCGCCAGCCCTCCTCCATCTGGTGTCACCTTGCCCTATCGCCTATGCTAGGTGGGGAGCTCGTCTTTCTGGACCCCAGATCCATTTCCACATGAACCCGACAGCAGCGGATACAGTAACAGCGAGTCGACAATGGTACCTGACTGGTTCGATGGGTGGCTGTCAACCCATTCCCCGTCACATCACACCGACCACCAACAGACCCCAAGTGTCCAAGTGTGTACACATACCACCATCCTCCCCTCCACCACTTTTCAAGATTACTGAGGTGCCTTTTGTAGCGTCAAATTCGTCTCCACCACCCACATCCTCTCTGCAGAAGATCTCACTCATCACTTTGCCTGCCCTCTTTTTCCAGGCCGTGGCGTGTTCAATCGTCCACATCGTATCTCTCCTGGCCTTCCACTAGCCTTTCTCCGATCCTTCGCGTCATACGAGAAACCATGCCGAGACAAGATGGATAATATGGAACTCGACCTACTGGTCGGATGTGGGCAGACGTCCAACAGCAACTCCAGCCCCAACTCCAACAGACCCCCTCACCACGTTCCCCCCGCCAATCCTGAGCAGTTAGGGGACCCTCCCCCAGATTCGCAGAGTCGATCGGTACCCAGGATGGCATGCTTCGAGACTTTGGGGATTCTTCTCCCCATGAAATCGCATTGAGCTGCGCGGCACGGCACACATAGGCTGCCATCCCACTTTTAGGTCAACTGGATTGCCAGCAATTCGCGGTTCAAAGCACTGCTACTTAGTCGAGAAGCAGCTCCTTGACCGCGCCTCGACCACCGCTGTTGACAAGCAACACAGGCGAACGCAAAACCCCAAGACCACCACCCGAACAAGAAAGACCAACCACCAAGTACTGCGTGCCATCTCATAACGCACCTCCAAGCCACGGGCAGCACACCCACACCATGAATTTCCGCGCGCCAGGCACCACGTTCCCTATCCCAGGTTCCTTCGGTCTGGCTGGCGGATTGAGAAGTGACAGGGCCTGCTGCCTCTAGCGTAGCCCCGTTTACCCCGGTACCCCATCTCGTCGTCCTCCATCTCATCCCCCATTCCCATCCCATCCCCGTTTCGTCCCATGCCCGTTGCAGCCGTCGGTTCTGACTGGTCTAGCCTGACCTTATGTCTGCTGGGGGATGGGGACTGCGTGTCTGTCACCAGTGCACCAATCGCTCCAACGACTCCAAGCCGGGGTCAGGGGCAGAGGGGACGAAGCTAGAGCTCCCCGTCGACCTGATGGCGAGAGTAGCGACAGTGTACATTTCTGTACCTTTGTACGGCGAGGGCTGCCATTTTCCCAAATTGTTACTCAGTCTCTGTAGCAGCACCAACAACCCCATATGGAATCCTCCGCACTCTCCTCTTCCCCATCAGCCATAATAACTGCTCCACTGCCGTGCATCCCTTCTTCTCACTGTTCTGTCGTCGTTCCCCCCTCCTCCTCCAAGGACATCCGTGAAACGCTGCGTCGATAGCTTCGAGCGTGGCCTGACGCCTTCTGCCTCAAGTGAACGCCCAGCAAAACCTGGTCGCATCGCATCTCACGATCACCACTATTGATCTGCTCACCCGCCGGCCGCTCTGTCGTCGCCCAGGCATCACCAGTCAAACACTCCACCGCCCATCCTGTGCTGCGCTGTCGCGGCGCACCAACACCCGCCCACCACGTCGTCTACACAGCTTCTTCGCCTCCAGACGCAGGCCATGTCCCCGTCCTCGACGGGCGACTCTCCCCGCTCGGCCACGGGCAACTCGGGGAGGCCGTTTCCTGTGCCGTCGCGCGAGACTTTCAATATCGAGGTGCCCTCGCCATCAATGACCAACGGCATGCACCCTTTGAAGTCGCCCGCATCGCTCAAGACACAAAGGACGCCCAGTTTCAGCAGAGATGGGATTCTCGGCTCGGCGCAGAAGGCCCGGAACATGTCTCAGTCATCCGATAACCGCCCAGATGCTCTGACCAATGGCATGAACAAGGCGCCCAGCGACGAAGGTTCCAACCCGCTCAAGAGGAGGAACACCGACGTCGGCATCGACTACCCCCGGAGGAGGGCTACTATCGCAGTATGTGAAGTCGACAGTTTGTGATCCGTCGTACTAACTAGCGACAGTGCGAGGTGTGCCGGTCCCGCAAGTCCCGCTGCGATGGAACCAAGCCCAAGTGTAAGCTCTGCACAGAGCTGGGCGCCGAGTGTGTCTACAGAGAGCCTGGCATCAAGCTGGACGCTGGGGACAAGTTGATTCTGGAGCGTCTGAACCGCATTGAAAGTCTGTTGCAGATGAACATGGTTGCAGGACAGACCAACGGTATTGCCATCAACCAAGAGTCCCCCTCCATGAGCAATGGATCGGGGCTCAACGGGGATGGCATGATGGGAGTGTCGGGTTCCGGAAACATCGTCTCCATCATACCCAACGGTGGCCTAGGCACTTGGAACAACCCGACAAACATCTCAACAATGCCCAAAATGCACACAAACGCCGCTCTTCACCTATTGCAATGGCCTCTTATTCGCGATCTCGTCTCCCGACCCTATGACCCGCAGGTACTCCTTCAGCTGGAAATGGCGCGTGAGCCTCTGCACTCGCTCACCAAAACACCATGCGTTGATCTATCGAACACGACCGCCTACATCGAAGCCTATTTCGAGCGAGTGAATGTATGGTACGCCTGCGTCAATCCCTACACCTGGAGGAGCCATTATCGAACGGCTCTCTCCAACGGATTTCGTGAGGGCGCAGAAAGCTGCATCGTCTTGCTGGTCCTGGCTCTAGGCCAAGCAAGTTTGAGAGGCAGCATCTCGAGGATCGTTCCCGGGGAAGATGCGCCCGGCTTACAGTATTTCACCGCCGCGTGGGCGCTTCTGCCAGGCATGATGACATCCAACAACGTCCTGGCGGCCCAGTGTCATTTGCTGGCTTCGGCCTACCTGTTCTACCTCGTGCGGCCGCTTGAGGCCTGGAACCTCCTCTGCACTACGAGCACGAAGTTGCAGCTCTTGCTCATGTCACCCAACAGGGTCCCGCCAAACCAACGGGAACTGACCGAGCGTATTTACTGGAACTCACTGCTGTTTGAGAGCGACCTGCTAGCCGAGTTGGATTTGCCACACTCGGGTGTCGTCCAGTTTGAAGAAAATGTCGGCCTACCTGGCGGGTTTGAGGGCGAGGAACAGGAAGCGATTGGCCGTGACGATCTCTGGTACTTCTTGGCTGAGATTGCACTGCGGCGGCTCCTCAATAGGGTCAGCCAGCTGATCTACTCGAAAGATTCGATGGCTTCTACCACCAGCCTGGAGCCTGTGGTTGCGGAACTCGACTTTCAGCTGACGCAATGGTACGAGAGCCTGCCGATGCCTTTGCAGTTCCCCTTCACCCGCACCCTACTTGCCGATCCGGTGCAGACGGTGTTGCGCTTGCGGTTCTTTGCTTGCCGGACAATCATCTACCGCCCGTACATATTGGCCGTATTGGACAACGAGCAAGCAGTTCTGGACCCCGCGGTGCGCGACAGTTGCCACAAGTGCCTGGAAGCATCCATACGGCAATTAGAGCACATTTCTCAACAGTAAGTCTCAACGTCATGATGTCCTTGCCGCCTGCTAATGCGCTGCAGTCACGCCGGACATATGCCCTACCTGTGGCAAGGGGCTCTCTCCATCGTGTCGCAGACGCTGCTGGTTATGGGCGCAACCATGTCGCCCTCTCTTAGTAGCATTCTCCTCACACTCGTACCTCATCGGGAAACCATCGACCAGATCATTAATGACGTGGTGATGGAGATTGAGCGATATTCGACCCTGGCCCCTAGCCTGAGCCTAGCAGCAGAAATCATCAAAGAAGCCGAAGTAAGAAGGAGGGCATACCTGAGCGGATGAAAGCCGTTACGGCCCGACGCCTATACGATTTCCGCCTAGTTCTCTGGAGCCAGCCAGCCTATCATCTAAGAATACGATTTGCGGACTTGACGGAAGTCCTCAGTTCCTGTTGCTGACAGTGGCTTTGGAGGTAACCGATCTGGTTTTCCAACTCTCTACCAACCACCCTGCTATCAAGTCCAAGGCACGCCCGAACAACACAAAGAAAGACCAAGGTTACTGGCAACCCCTAACGATCCTCGGCCTCCCGATCGCCTATGCGGGGCTGGGTGCTATGGGCCCGGGGAAGCAGACGTACGGTCGCAAGAGCAACAAAGCGCTTGCAGGACAGCGGATGACAGAAACATCTGGGGTACAGAAACAATCCGGGGTCGCGCCATCTGGAGGAGGGCTGGATGTTGTCTGCGAGTTGGAGAGGCCTGGTTGGCGGGTAATACTTGGTCTCTCTGGGTGTTCGGACCGAAACTCCGGCTCTCGCCCACCCGACCAATGGATCTATCTGGCGCCAACCCGCTTCAAGACAACACCCCCGCCATCTCCCGAGAGTGAAAGAGGAGGGCGGCATGCTATCACTTTTCACAAACAAGGAGCCATTCAATTGACGGAATGCTTCTTGAGCAACTGTGTTGGGAAACCGGTGTCAGACGATTTCTGCTCCAGGCTTTCTTTTGAAGGATGATGAACGACAAGCATGAGCGACAATGGACTTTCAAAGCCAGCTGGCATGCCTGGTTTTAGATAGGACGGTACACATTTTTGGCCCTGGGATCTGAATCCTTAACCTGCCGACGTTTGGTGACATAGTATTGTATAACATAGCACTACCGATGAAATACCCATTTTTGTACCTGCAAACACAACCGATGTTTCAAGCATGCGAGGTGTCCCTCTGGCCTGTGTCAAGCTAGAAAGAACAAATCCAGTTTTTACGCCATGGGAACACACCCAATTCAAGGATTCAAAATGTCAGGACACGGGCATTTGACTTGGGTTACGCGCAGCCTTGCCATTTGTCCTGGGTAACCCGACGACTCGTCTGCGGGGTACGTCTAGACCTCAATATGAGTTGCATACGCGAAAGGGGCTCACATATAGCACGGTCACGCGGTGCTACCTCCATGCTGCGCTATATCCACCATGCGACGCTGCGTTTGACTGACCTCGTGGCGTTACGGAGTAGTGGGGGACAACAATGTCTTCATCGATGTAGTAAGAGTAAAAGACAACAGGTAAAATCGATCAGACCTGCCAATCTCTACGACTTCAGTCTGCACGGTATACAGCAAGGCACCCGGTAGCTCCGGCCCATGCATTCGTGACGATTCTTGTCTCTACCACGCTACTTGTCAGAATAGTGACTGCTTAATAACGAGCAGCCTCGCCCCCTAGGCCCATGTTGGCAACTGACATTTCTTTCTCAGGTAGTGCGGGCACAGCACAACGCAGAGTGACCCAGCCACAGACATGAAGGGGAACCACATGTTGACCGACTGTCAGTCCGATAGGATGAGAGAGTCTGACGAGCCCTGATCGCTGTTTCGTCAGGGTGCCTATAGACTGGCCGCAGTTGGTTTGGCAGACGACTCCGTATTGCCGGGTGTAAGGCTCCATTTGCGAGCGCCGGTGCGCGAGGTGGAGACCGAGGATTCGGGGAGGGCCCAAGTCTTAGAAAGTGGAAAGCGGAAGATCCACCAATCGAAGGGGCTTAGATCTGAGCCGGACCAGAATGGAGATAGATGCGAAGACTGTTTGCCAAGTGAATATACCAAGCTCGTGGACAATGGGCTGAAACCGACATGAGTCCCAGCTGGAGAGGCTTGAGAAAGACGTCTGCAACAATACTTGTCTGCCCAGCGCTAGTGGGATTTTCGCTTTTCCCGCAAGAACCGGCGACGATGGCGGCGATGTCGGCAAGGAGGGAGGGAGCTTGCAGACTGGCGGCACGTGCTAGTGTGCGCAAAGCCACAGAAGCCGAGCTGAGGATGCCGTTTCCACGAGACCGGAGCTGCCACACACCGATCATGTGCTGTGTGTGAGTGGTCCCTAGAAGTCACTGAGCGATTCGTCGACAGTCTCCGAAAAGAGATCACTGTTCTCGATGCATGATGAGGCGGTCTGCCGAGAGACACAAGTTCTGACTCGGGGCACCAACCGCCGAACCGGCCCCACCTGGGCCAGTCGAGCCCCGAAGCGCCGTAGGCGTCGGCATACCGTTGACTCGGTCTACTTTAGTGCCGGCCGAAGTGGACCGACATCGTCAAAATTTGCACATGGGATTTTGTCGGTGGACAGGCGGATTTTCAACTAGGGTAGACCCTCAACTTGACCAGCATGACGGAAACTTCTGCATCGTCTCCCAACATGAGACTGTCGGCCAAATCACAGTGTCCGTGTTAGCCCAACGCTGTTAGTCACCGGTTGGGATCATGGCTGAGGAATGCAGAGGGCTGATGCACGTGCGCAGGCAGTTCCAGCTTCCGGCGGTTCCCTCGCTTGACGGTAGTGGGCAGTTCCCTGCAGGACACTAATCACACAAGGCTCGGCGACCGCTAGCCTCCCGCGTTTCTCACCCTCCTCTTCGCCTCAAGGTTCGCTGTCAGAGAGGCAGCCGCTCCCGCTGGGCGCAGATCGGACTGGCCGGTAGCTCAGACGACTGTAAGACGACTGTCTGCGTAGAGCATATGAAGCGAGGCGAGGGCGTCCGTGTCTCTTGGACGTCGGTATGTTGTGTGCGTGTGGTGCAAACTAGGGGTTGGAACCAAGGTCAAACAGCCCAGCGAGAGCTGAGATGTGCTGATTCGACACGGGAGACTTGGTGGTGTCCAAATCACGGGAAATGGGGCCGCAGCAGGGCATGGGCCACGAGACGACGAGCCTACGAGTGAAGGTGGGATTCACGGGCGTCTCTCGTCAGAGACAAGTTCACCCCGCCGCAGCACAATAGGGGCCAATCGATTGCCCTCGGTGGCGCCCTGTTAGTGCCAGTGGCAGTGGGCAGCTCCCGTCGGGCAATGACTCCTGCCACAAGCGGGCGGGCTCGACTTGCCATGGATTTCAGGTTGGACGAATGTCTTCCCTTCTTCTCCCTCATTTGAATGGATATTGCATTGTACCTTGTTCCAGGCTGCCATTCACCATTCCACCAAACAACATGTCCAGCCCCTCTTGCTCCCCCATAGCCTGATCCTGCGAAATCGTGATCCGACGAGGAGGCATCTACACTACTTCGGCCGCCATCCTTCAGGCTTCGTCCTCTCCACAAGCTCCGTCCGACCAGACGGTTTCCACTGCTGCCCGATTGATACCTCACCACGGAGCAAGGCAAACTGTCACTGTCGTCTGCTTTTCCAGGGCGCACATCAATCACCTCTGCACGCCTGCATGTGCATGGCCGATATGCAACCTGTCATACAAGCCCAATCATAGCTCCGCGGCATGCATTGAAGCCACCCACTCACGAGCAACCAGCTGTCCGGGTGCACCCCCTTCTCGACCCTCGATTCAACGACTCCCGCTCCCGAACCCATCTCAAGCTTCTCTTACCTCCCGAATGAGGCTGACCGCAGCCCAATGGCCTATCGAGATGGCGCAGAGTTGCACAGGAGAACGAGTCGGCGACGGCACCCTCTCAGTCCGCCGCCCATCGCACACTATGATTGGCAACCCGCCGGAGAGACTGTCTTCGACTCGATGCCGTACCGGAGGCCCAGAGATCTTATACAAGGACCCGACGAGAGGACTTCGTCCATGGGACGAAGCCGCTCCGTAAATACCCCCAGCGGCGTGTCTGCCAGCCTCGCAGCCACCATGCCCAGGACCCCCAAGGCAGCTCCGTACAGGAGGGGAAGGGTACCGGTCGACAATGGCTCTGATTCTTACGACGAGGAACCACCCTCGAGCGGGAGGGATAGAGAGAGGGAGAGTTCCAGGCGTGGCCGCCGTCCGAGGTCAAGCCACCACTCGAGGACACGCCGTATCTACGAGTCGAGGCGGTCGTCGCGATATTCGCAGTCTGCCTCCGAAACGGAGTCGGACGAGGAATCGGAGACTAGCGTCTCAACGCAAGAGGAGAAGCGGGAACGACGTCGAGACAGGGACAGGCGAGTGAGGGAGAAATACGAGAAATCGGCACGCCAGACGGTCGTCGAGCGACGGCGGCCAGCGGCGGACGACAAGACGCCGAGGCGCCGCAGGCAGATTAAGAAGATCATCTACATGGAGGAGGACGGCTCTACGGAGCCCACGCCGCGGCAGTCGATGGATGAGCGCAGCCGCTCTCCCTCTCGGCACCGTTCTCACATCTCACGACCGGCGTTAGAGCGGCACTACTCGAGGCAGCGCTCCCACAGCTCAGGCAGGAGATCAAGCCACCATCGTGCGTCGCCCAGGACGTACGAAATTTCCAAGCCGCCCAACTCCTCCAAGAAGTTGGCGTATGAGATTCACCCGTCTCGGGGCGATTCTGACTTGATTCAGAGCAGAAACTCAAGGAGGCGCCCGTCCCAGACTGTATACCCAGAGACCCGCACGATCCGCCGCTCCAATACGGTCTCAGGGGCATCGCATGTTACGTCGCACACGCACAGCACGGCCTCGTCCAACAGACGTTCGTCCAGCTTCTTGGGCAACCTGCTCACGGGGAGCTCCGTCTCCCATTCGTCCGAGAAGACGGCCAGGTAGGCAGACAAAAATTCGAATATTCCGCGGATGCTGACGCTTCTTACCAGGGTTGAGTGTGTTGTGTGCATGGATGAATTCCCGTCGAGCAAGATTGCAAAGCTCAAGTGCGGACATCGAATGTGTAACGGGTGCCTAAAGAGGCACTTCAAGATCTCCATCACTGACCCGCAGGAAATGCCTCCCAAGTGCTGCTCCGAGAATATTGCCTTGAAGCATGTCGACCATCTTTTCTCGGCTGAGTTTAAGAAGAAGTGGAATCGGAAGTTCCAAGAGTACTCGGCGCGGAATCGTATCTACTGCCCTTCGAGAAAATGTGGCGCCTGGATCAAGCCACATTATATCCGCAACGAAGGAGGCCGTAAGTACGGCAAGTGTGGCAAGTGTCGCACCAAGGTGTGCTGCTCGTGCAACGGCCGTTGGCATTCGTCGAGAGAATGCCCCAACGACGAGGAGACGACAAAATTTCTGGACCAGGCCAAGGACGAGGGCTGGAAGCGATGTTACAAGTGCAACCACATGGTTGAGCTCAAGGAAGGCTGCAACCACATGACATGGTAAGGACTATGCTTGTTCCTTCATCTCTGGATTTTGCTGATGGGAGCAGCGTCTGCGGAGCACAGTTCTGCATGGTATGCGGCACGAAGTGGAGGAGTTGCGACTGTCCCTGGTTCAACTATGAGGCAGCGGACGCGGACCAGCTCCATGACATGCAGGTGCCGGCTGCACTCCAACGCATGGAGCGGCTGGACCTGACCGAGAGCTCGAGGAGTATGCGGCCAACTGCTGCCTCCAGCGCACCGCCGCCGCGGTCGCGGTCGCAAGAGTACGACAGCAGACTGATGCGGAGATTCCAAGAGAATCGCGACGAAGACCTTGCGCGAACGCTGCAGAGTTACGAGATAGATGATGTCTACGACAGAGGGTACGGGGACATTGTCGATATCGGCAATACGGCGGGCCATTTCATGAATGACGATTATCGCAGAGAGCCAGACAAGTTTGTATCCGCACCTATACCGCCGGCGCCGACGCCACCGGCGGCTTTCGAACGCCCGGCGCCGACAGACTACATGTCGGGGGTCAATAGGGCGAGAGGCGTCCCCCCGGATCTGTCGGGGCAGCGCCTCGCTGAGCGCTTCTCAGAGTTCCGTTCGAGCCCGGGTGGCCCCCGGCCGGGGATGATGGCACCACTGCCGGTACCACCCCTCGGACCGGCGACTGCTCCCCCAATGGGACCTCTCCCCATGGCGGGACCAATGGCAATGGGCCCTCCTCCACCACTTCCACTGCTGAGAAGGCATACGATAGAGGAGGAGTTGTACAACATGACCACGCGGCCATCCGAGCGGGTGGTGCCAGGGCGGATAGTACACGACTATGAGAGGGAGGCGGCGGTGCATGCGCCACGGAGCCGGAGACGAATGCGAGAAGAGCCCAGGTCGTCGACGCTCGCCGGGCTCACGGGGGTGGGCCGCGGTATGAACCGCGTGCATGAATGGCGAAACCACGTGCGACCAGGCATGCCTGAGGGAGAGCCGACCGCCATGACCTGATACGACAGACAACGAAGCAAGTATTTGACGACAGAGCAGAACCCAGGACACAGCACGATTTGATGAATTGCCATTGCCGTTTTGTTCATGTTGCACGTTTGGGGAAGGCCGTTTGCCATTTCATGGGGTTATGCTTGTAATAGTAGGCGCGTGATATATCCTCGGGACGGGCATGGTATAAGGTTTTGGGGGAGTACGTACGCAGCATAGTAACGAGTGCCCATGGTTCATTTGGCTTTTGCTTGCCTTGCCTCGCCTGCCAGCTTGCTGTTTCTCATGTGAAATTTCGACCTCGGTCGGTTCGCACTTGGTAGCACAGATCGGGTCCCATGTGTCTTGTCGTCCAATATTGTGGACCAACCAAGGACGTGGAGGATGCCTACCTTGGAGGGCTCCGCATGTTTGGCACGTCCCATTGCGATGCGAATGTGTTTGGGCCCAGCACTTTTGCTGGTCGAATTCGTGTTGACGTCTGTCGTGCAGTGGCCGGATGAGAGAAAGAGCATGCAGCTGCTATTGTAGGTGGGCGAGAGTTGGGTAGTTTGTGGGCATCGAGGCTTACGGACCTGGGTCCGGGGTCGACAGGGTCAGTCGTTGGAGTTGAATGATTGATTCCTGGCAAAGCTGGTTGAAGAGATGTTGAAAGCGGCAGGAGAATGAGGCTGGCTGACTCGCAGTGGACGCCTCCCCGCCAGCTCCGTTGGGGCCATGGTGACGTGGTGCGGCTCCTGGCGTGTCATTTGCATTGATGGGCCATCTCGCATCTCAGGGTAGTGCCGGTTACACTCTCTTGTATGCGACGCCGCATTGCATCTCACCCAAGCAACGGGCGAGATGGCGATGCGTTGCGTTGCACCCACACACATGGGCGCACGTACATCGTACTCGACGCAAACCATCACTGGGTGCATGATCTCGTCGCACCGGTTGTATACGAAGCTTGCTACACACCTATAGTAGGTATCTCGTTGCATGGAGGGTGCCCCGCCAGTAAGCATCTCGATGAATGTCCATCGATCGGGAACGTGTGGGTGGTCCCCTGCCAAGACTGGCGATGCCTGCAACAGCTTTGGTCGAGGACTTCTGACGGTTTTTGCTCGCTCCGGCGACGAATCGAAAGGCCAGAGAATGCTGGTCTGGCGGGTTGACACACGCATGGACCTCCTCTTTCCCTTTTTCGAGGTAAGTCTGGGTTTTGAACATGGCATTCTCACTTTCTGCTGCCCATGGGTTGAGAGTGGGCTTAGTGAGAAAGAGAGTGAGAGTTTTGTTCCCGCTCATCGTCCGGTATGGGGATTTCTCTCTCGGGCTGAACTCTTGGGTTGGGTCCAAGAAGGCCTGGATCGTACGGAACCCAAGGGTTGCGAGGAGGGGACCCTGCGATGGGACAAGGAGGTTTCCCGGATCCTGCTGTATTTCCTACGGAGACATGCATGTATTCTCAGAGAGTCTAATTTGTTGCTGAGGCGGCGAGTTCCAGCTCGAGGTTCAAAAGTCCATTTACACTTGACACCGCTCGGGCCAAGCAAAAAGGTAGCGAGGTACTTTGAGCTTAGCATAGCGAGTCCCTTGCCGGATCAAATGGGAAATGGGGAAAGGAAAAGAAAAATGGACGGGTGGTGGGGGTGAGCCATTTGACATACCCTTTCATTCACTGATGGCCCAGTGCTTGAATGCTCCAGGGCTGCCGGATGCTTCGCCCAATGACGTTGTCTGTGCATCTGTATGCTCTTTAGTGGCCACACCCCTCCCCCCCCCGGTCTCTCGGGTCCCTCGTGCTCTCCTTCGCTCTCGGGCTATCGCTGCTTCTGCGTGTTGCTTCTCCCCAATGCTAATGCTTTCGCCGGGTCGGCTTTCTGTTTCTGCGTCTGCTTCTGCCCACTGGTTGTTTGTTGCTGTGACCTAGTGTACATCAACCTGGAACCTACATACCTCAGCCAGCTGTGCCCATCGGATAGGTCCCAATACTTTTCTACGGACCCGCGTTCCCGCCGTCTTTCTCCTCTTCCATCTACACTACCTTAGACCTACCTCGACTACCTTTCCAACCCCGGATATACCTCACATGCCCTCCCAGCTTTTCCTCCCGTCTTGTCTCCGAATGCGAGATCGAAGCCGCGACCCGACAACTCCCATCATTTATTAACCAACCTCGGCTTCAACCGTGCGAACTACACTCTCACCGCAGCTTCCCGCCGGATTCCACGAGAAGTGGCCGCCCGGAAATGACGCCGTCACCAACGAACCGACAATAGTACATACACATACCTTAGCTGCCTCCCTTCTCCCCGGTGCAGCGTACACAACATCACAATGCTTCTCGTCTACCAGGTCGGAAGCGTCAAGATCGGAGAGGTCGTCCGCTACACCGTCACCTACACGCCCTCCCAGGACCGAATCCTGCCCTCACCCGAGCGCCTCTATCTGCGTGTCCGTAACACCTCCGCTATCGCCCTGCGCGCCGCCTTTGTTCACGGCCCTTACACGCTGGGCGCCGCTGCTTACCCGTCGAACTTCAACCCAAACGTCAAGTTCGCGAACCCCCGCCGCTATGGCGTCCCCGAATTCGAGCCCATGCTCAAGGCCGGCGGCTCGTGGGAGTGCGAGCTGGTGGTGCCGGAGCACATACGACAGAGTGCGGGAACCGGAGGCGCCGGCCACTTCGGCGGTGCGGCTCCAGGAGACCAGGAGGGCGAGAAAGCGTCGTGGATTGTCGAGGTGTCGTCGCAAGTCATCTTCTCGACTTCGGCCGCGGTCGGGTACGAGATAACGCTCGCTAGGGACGCAAAGTCGCTGAATCTGAGCTCCTCGCTGCCCGTCATCGGCGGCCAGGCCCAAGTACCGCAGCCCGGCAGGGTCGCAGACCATCAGCAGAGCATGGGTGCTAAGGACGGCCACCACCCGGCGCAGCTTAAGGGCGTATTCTCCAAAGCAATACGGCTAAAGGTGGAGGACACGGCTGCCCTGTGGAACACCCCGAGGCTTCCGGGCTGGGATGACCTCAACATCGACCGGCTCAAGAGCCGTAATAAGAAGGACCAACCTGTTGAGAGCGTCACCCAAAATCCACCAAAGGAGGAGAAGCCTGAAGAGAAACAAAAGAAGGTGCATTTGGTTGTCCTTACCCATGGCCTGCACAGCAACCTAGGGGCGGACATGCTGTACTTAAAGGAGAGCATTGATCAAACCGTCGCGCAGGCCAAGATCGATGCCAAGGCCAGGCGTGCCAAGGAGCGCAGTGAGAAGAAAGCCAACGAAGACGGGAATTCCACAAAAGATGCTGCAGACAAAACGCAAGATAAGGCCCAAGACGACAGCCCTGCAGAAGACGATGAGGACGACGAAGAGGTTATTGTGCGCGGCTTCTCAGGCAACGCGACAAGGACAGAAAGAGGTATCAAATACTTGGGTAAGAGGCTGGCCAGGTACATCCTCTCCATGTCGTATCCCGATCAACCGTTTCTGCCGTCAAAGAAGGGCCATACGGAGACAGCAGTCGCTGCAGTCTTCAACAAATCTGAACCAGACAGCAAGGCAGCTCATAGACACAGCACGATACACAAAGAAGAGGCCAACGAGAAGCGCCCTTTCAAGATCACCAGCATTAGTTTCATCGGCCACTCTTTGGGCGGCCTGATACAGACATATGCCGTTGCATATATCCAGAAACACTCACCAGAATTCTTTACCCTAATCAAACCAATCAACTTCGTCGCCCTTGCCACACCGTTCCTCGGCCTCAGCAACGAAAACCCATTATATGTTAAGTTCGCCTTAGACTTTGGCCTGGTCGGCAGAACAGGTCAGGATCTCGGTCTTACGTGGCGGGCGCCTACCATCGCGAGGAGCGGCTGGGGCGCCATCGTCAGCAATCTCGGCGAAAGCGCACACAAGAGGGTCATGGGCGAGGTCCAGCCCGAGTCGAAGCCTCTGCTGCGGATTCTGCCAACTGGCCCAGCCCATACGGCACTCAAGAAGTTCCGCAACCGTACGGTTTACTCCAACGTGGTCAACGATGGCATCGTCCCGCTGAGGACCAGCTGCCTTTTGTTCCTCGATTGGCAGGGTCTGGGCCGCGTGGAAAAGGCGCGACGAGACGCCGGCTTGGTCGAGACACTGGTGGGTGCTGGCTGGGCGGAACTGACCGGCGGAAGCTTGGCACCTACACCACGGAGATCCAGTGCTCTTCCTCCAGACGAGGAGCAGCCTGCGGATGACCACTCTGGCAATATCACGCCGACAGCCCCTACCAACGCTGTTGAGGTACCGCAGCCGCCGCGGAACGCAATGATGGAGGATGATCAGGCTAGTCTTCGGTCGGTCCCCACGCCGTACAACGAAGCAAGATCCGAGGGCGCAAAAGACAGTGCCCATAACGGACCGTTTGCCGGCTTTTTCTCCCTTTTCAAAGGCAACGAGCCAGCGCAGCCAAAAACGCAGCCCAAGACACCCAGCATGTCCAACAAGCAGCATAAAATCTATAAGCGGAGTCAGACAATCAACTTTGACGAGATTTCGCAGACGTCGGGGTCCAAGGTCACTGCAGGCCACGAGCTGGAGCGAGACCAGCACATTGCACCGCCGAGGACGAGCTTCTTCGAGTCTGCACACGACCTGATCAACCCCAAGATTCCCACCACCGAGTACCTCATCGACCCGTCCAAGCGCCCCAGAGCCATTTTCCATGACCGCGTCTACCACCCATCGGACATCCCACCACCACCGTTGAAGAAGAAGCCCACGGGCTCACTAGCGTCTCGCAGAAGCACGTTTAGGCGGGCTGCGTCGACAGGCTCTGGCGGATCACGGACTAGCACGGACTCATCGCCCCATCCCTCGCAACGCTTCTCGCACGAAGGCACCATGGACTCGACGAGGGACTACGACGACACGGCCAATACAAACCCTGACAAAGGTCCCGATGAAGAGATCGATGGTTCACAGATGCGGGTCGAAGAGAAGATTGCCCGCGCTTACCACCGCGGCCTGGCGTGGCGGAAAGTGCTTGTCAAGCTAGAGCCCGACGCGCACAACAACATCATTGTGCGTCGGATGTTCGCAAACGCCTACGGCTGGCCTGTTGTGAAGCATCTAGTCGATGCCCACTTTAGCGATTCGGCAACCGCGAGGACTCGTGATGAAGACGAGTCGTCTGGCGAGCTGGCGCTCGACATTGGCCAGGCACCGAACAACTACGGCGACGAGGTCAGGGATAGTGGCTTGGCATCCAACGACGGCGCGAGTGATAGGCCAACCGCTGGTCTTCTGTCTCCTAATTCACAACGGGAGGCGGAAGATATGGTGCCAGACATGCAGGCGCCGCCCAAACGCCGCTCGTCTTCACGCAGCTCATCTGCCAGCCCGCCCCGGACCACCAGGTCGCCTCGGCCACGGCCGGAGCGGGTCGACTCTGTAACGTGGAGCGACCGGGACTGGGCGGATAGCGACGATAGTGAGACGACGGCCACGACAGCCAGCGCCAGGAGCCCCAAAGATACGGAGTTCAAGGACAAGGACGGCAACCGGTCGACAACGCCGCTCGGGGGCTGGAACTGGACGGAGAAGATTGTGGGTAGGGGGGGACTGACCCGCAAGACGTCGCCTGAGCCGGACGTCAAGAGCGACGACGGCGGCGTAGACTGATGGCCAAAAGAAGAGGATTGGATGCACATGAATACCTACATATATACATACTGTTTTAATCGATGAGATCACGTTTTTGATGACTTTGATAGACGGCTACTATGGCTTGATGATACTTACATACGTTTCACTCGACAAATTTCTCAACGAGTATCATGCTCACGCAGTTCTTGGTTTGAAGCCTGACGATATCGTGGCTCGTCGGATTCAACTGCCTCCTAAGTGGCTATAAATCAATAGCGGGCTACTTCAATTTTGGTGCGCCAATACAGTATTTTTGGGTACATGGCTAGCAGCCGATGCGATGCAGGGACCCCTGCTCTGTCCCGGTTGCGTCATCGGCAAGTGGGAACATGTATAAACGTCTTCTCTCACAGCTCACCTCGAACCAGCCCAAACTGCCGCAGATAGCCATCATGTTACTGAGGTCGTTGTCTCCGAGATCGATCAATAGACTTCAACAGGTCCGACGGGGGTTCTCGACGACGGCCTCTGCGCGAGCCGACTTCACCCATGTCGTGAGTTGAACACCCGCATCGGAGGCACCTCCCCCATGACACCCCATGCTAACTCACGACAGGTCGTAGGAGGTGGCGCGGTAGGCCTCGCGACCGCGCGCGCGCTCGCCCAGCGCCCGGGTACGTCGACGGTACTCCTCGAGCGCCACGGCGCCGTCGGCACAGAGACCTCGTCGCGCAACAGCGAGGTCATCCACGCGGGCATCTACTACGGGGCGGGAACCCTCAAGACGTCACTCTGCATCCGCGGCAAGGAGCTGCTCTACGCCTTTTGCCGCAGCCGCGACGTCGCGCACGCCAACACGGGCAAGTGGATTGTCGCGCAGACGGACGCCCAGCGTGAGGCGCTTCAGCGCGTGCACGACTTTTGCAAAGACGAGATCAACGTCCCTGTGCGCTGGGTCGCGGCGGAGGAGGCGCGGAGGCTGGAACCGGACGTTAAGGCCGAGACGGGCGTGCTCGAGAGCCCAACAACGGGCATCGTGGACTCGCACGGTCTGATGGTCGCGTTGATGGGCCTTTTTGAGGACGCGGGGGGCGTCGTGGCGCTGAGCTCCGCCGTGACGGGGGTGACGCCGCTCGGAGAGAAAGGCAGCGCCGGATGGGAAGTGCGCGTGCGGGATCCCACGACGGGGGAGGAGAGCGCCGTGACGGCCGAGGTGCTGGTTAACGCCGCAGGATTGGGCGCCGTTGACGTGCACAACATGATCGTGCCCGCGGCGGAGCGGCGCGCGATGTACTACGCCAAGGGGAACTACTTCTCCTATGCGAGTTCAACGCCCAAGGTCGGTAGGCTCATCTACCCGGCGCCGGAGCCCGGCGCCGGCGGGCTGGGGACGCATCTGACTCTGGACCTCGCGGGGCGGGTGCGCTTCGGCCCAGATGTGGAGTGGGTCGATTCGGCAGACGACCTGGCCGTCAACGGTGCGAGATTACCGGCGGCTGTTGAGGCGATCAAGAAATACCTGCCGGGTCTCGACGAGAGCTGTCTGGAGCCGGATTATGCGGGCATCCGGCCGAAGCTGGGGAAGCTCGGGGCCGTGGCGCACGGCACGGGGTTCCACGACTTCATCATCAGGAAAGAGGACGGTTACGAGGGATGGGTCAACCTGCTGGGCATCGAGAGCCCCGGTCTTACAAGCTGCCTGGCAATCGCGGAACGGGTCGATGAGATACTTTACGGGTGAAGTGCTTGAGCATTCTGTTTTCCGGCTCGAGGTGGCCGACCAGCCCCAGGACGTATGCTCGCTCTGATACATTGTATTATACACACTTGTGATGAGGGATGTGTCAAAAGGCCACCACTCCAGAAAAAGAAAAGAAAAGAAAAACAAGCCAGACTCATACAACGCTGCAGACTTTTTTGCCCCTTCAATGAAAGCGTGTGTGACGTCGAAATCCATCCAACCCCCAAACTATGTCAGACTCCGCGACGCCCCGTCCCACGAGTTATTTCATATTCGGCTGTACAATCACTGCCACAGTCCGTCATTGGCCCGCCAACGCCAGCAAACAAAATCAAGCCATCGCCTACCTTTACCGCAACGTCAAGCTGGGGTGGAACTTGCGGCCCTGAACATCAACGTGAAACTCGTAGATGCCGTTCTCAGCTCCCACGTATCTGATCTTGTCAGTAAACACTACACCATTACATGATGCGAGGCACTCACAGTATTCTGCCATCCTCGCTCCACGAGATCCCGGCGGTATTATCGGGCTCGGGTGGGGCCTCGTGCACGCCATGCTCGAGCACGACACGCCGACGGCTATTGCGCTCCTCCAGCTCGCGAATCGCCACCGAGTTGAGCAGCGGCAGTATCGAAGCCCGGTCCCGATCCCTGTCGCGGTCTCTGACGGCCTGCCGCAAATCCTGGATGTTGCTCTCGAACGAAAGGCTGTAGAGCGCCTCGAGATCTGCCCAGCCGCTTCCGGAAGACGTCAGGCTGCGCAAACCGCTTGTTCCGCGCTGTGCCGCCGCCGAAGTGTCGCCTGGCCGTATGCTCGCGGAACGCCGGGGTGGGTGAGGGTTCGCCAAGTCCAGCATGCGCTCTCGATCGGTGTTGGATTGCAGAATGAGCCGCTGAGCAGTCCGTATACGTTCTTGCGCTCGTTCCCTTGAGTCACGAATATTGCCGAGGAGGTCGCCAATAGCCCTGGATACGTTCTGGTTGGCGTCGTCACTAGGCTCGCTAGGCTCGACAGCAGTAGGCTCGCGGTTTGTCCGCATCGAAGCAGTCTGCTCTCTACGCGCGGCACTGCCGTTCCTTGCCCGTGCTAGTATTTCAGGGTCAATACGGGCACCTCTCCCTCCCAAAGGGGGCATCCCTCCGAAGAACTGCATCGGCGATTGCTGCGACCCTTGTTCTGCCATTCTTGCCGAAATCCGATCTCTCTGTTCACGCCTCCTCCGCTCCTCCTGCAAAGCCTCGAGCACCCGCGTCTCGTCAGGCGTAAGGGCCAGATGGTGGCGACCGCTTGGACCGTCACCGCGCCGCCGACGAATCTCGCCAGCATCAGGTAAAATGGAGGAGAGCGTGTCACTTGGTTCACCACGGCCCTCTAGCAACCTAGGGTCGATCGTGGCACGATCGAGTATGGGGATGTGGTCATACTCGTCGGTGGCACTGATGTCCAGGATTTGACGCTGCACGAAGCCACTCCTTAGATCGGCAATACCAATATGGCCGCGGTCTTCCGTCCAAGCCAAGAGATCGTAAGGACCAGGGCAAAAAGCCATGTCGCGGACAGCCCCAGATCCAGCCATTGGACGCGACGAAGTGAAGGAGGTCAGCAAGGGATCGGCAACGTCAGGGTCAGTGAGGCTCTCGACATCAAATACCGAAATCGTGCCGTACTGCGTCCCTACAGCCAAGTACGCTCCAGTGTTGGAGAAACATGCCGCAAAACTCCCTCTGCTGTCGGATCCGTCGTCTCTGCGCTGGCTTTTGAGTAAAATCTTGCCGCACAGCTCCCAACGGTACTCGATCTTGTCGTCATTTCTGAATGGACCGTTTTCATCGATAGTTGCCTCAACGCGATGGTGAATGTACAAAAAGGGGTCGTCGAGGATTGCAATCAGAAGACGGCCGTCAGGCGAAATGATGGCGCGATTGACGTAGTCCGGGTACGTCACAACATCTAGCGGCACAACCTTCTCCTGGCTTTCAAAGTCACGCAATCCAACCAGGACCACCGTCTTGTCGTTGTTGGCTAGAACGGCAGCAGGCTCAGTATAGGCACCGTGATGCATCGGGCCGGCGGCTGGCGGAAACCACATCGTTATGCAGTTGACGCGGTCGCGCGCCAGCTTCTGGCTCTTGGCAACAACACTCTTACTTGTCCTGCTGCTCATATTCGTCTGCCGCGATTGGCTGAGAAGAGAGAAGACGGTATCTTCTGGTCGAGCAGAGTCGGAGTCGAGTCCAAGGGGCAATCGAGCGTCAGGTTCCAGATTGAGTTGGAGATCGAGATTGTTATCATCATCGCCGGCGCTATCTGTTTGAATCGCCGTGAACTCTCCCGTCTCCCCTCCGCAGCATACCCAACCGTTCTCGGCAACCAGACATCGTGGCGAAAAGGAGAGAAACCTGACCGTCTCGCATTCCTTGGTCGTTGTGTTGAGCCGTTGGACGTGATTGCTGCCGGCGCCCCCAGGAAAGTAGACAAAATGTTGTTTCTCGGCGCTGATGAGCGATCGCAGTTGCCAGTGCCTAACGAAGGGTTTGGTTAGTATTTCTCGCATGCAAGCGCGCTTGACGAGTTGGCGATGGGAGGACCTACTGAGATCGAACAGGGATGCGGTAGTGCCTCCGCGGCTTCTTCGAAATCAGGTTGTTCGTCGGGTAATAGCTGCAAGATTGAAGAGTTAGAATTGCAACGTACGATGCCAGTTCCAGGAAGGACATACGAGACGCCATCTTTCACAGCCATGATGGCTTATGGAGTGGCCAAAGGATGCGTCAGGGAAGCAAACATGTAGCTGCCGAAGCACGCGAGGTCGAGCTGCGCCAGTCGTGTACTCAATGCAAACGGTGTGTTGGGCAATGCGACGACAGATAACAGTAAGAACTCGGCGACTGAAGAAGCCGTGGGATGATTCGAGTGTTGGATGTTTGAAGGGCTATGCGAGATGCGCGAGACGAGAGGCAACTTTCCGCATGACGTCCGTGTATGGCGGGAGGGGCCTGTTCTGATTTCCCCTTGGTCCTGGTTGGTCGGCGCTGAGATGCACCCTAATTACCTAGCAGATTTCTAAGACGAGGTACCTCTGGAGTACGTACTCGCCTGTTGAAGCTGCTGCGCGGGCTGGTGCGTCAGGAGCTTGGGCTGCTCGGAATTTAGCCTGGGGTTTAAACCGACGCCCAATCCCGGTTGTCCACCGAGGCTTTAGCCAAGATGCCAGGTCGAGAATCGATTTTTTCTGAAGCATTCGTGGAGCCACTCCATCAAGACGGCCTTGACAATGGGTCTATGTCGGCGTCGTCTCTCCATCAACCCATCGGCAAAATTACGTTGTTGCCTCCTCCCCCCCGACCCCCGTCCAATATCGTTGAACCTTGTCCGTTTGTGGACCCCTTCGTGATCTGTTTGACCCAACTCGTGTCGCGCAGTGTCTGGAACTGACGGCGACGTCAGACTCAGACTGGCCAATTTAGCCAAGAACATAATTGAAGCTATGTCGGATTGAAAAGAAATCGATTGTCGGTGCCAATCGGAAATCCTGAACGAGCCAGACAGAAATGACCGAGAAATTCAGAGCAGTTGCAACAGTAGTGTAATGTTTCAAGGTTGGACCATTGCTTTCTCGCGTTGTCAAGTGTGCAACAGCAGCACCATGATCCTCGCATCTATCGTTGTTGCAGAGCATACAACCCGTAAAATCATGGTGTGAGCTAGAACTATGGGGCTTAAGGCGCATAAAGTATTCTAGCTTTCTCACATTGTCGTATAAACATAGCATATAATTCCATGCGGCTAGCAACTCGATTACCTGTGAGTAGAGTCGTCGCGATGCTCTAGACAGTTCAACCAACACTCACAGTTCCACTTGGCTTCCCAGAAGCTCCCTTCAATGGCGTGAGGTTATTGCGCTACATGGGCGGACGTCCAGAGCATTGGCAACCGAAGGAATCAAAAGGCTGGCGTTGGATACAGTACGACTTTCTGGAAGACCGTATCGACGAGCCCGGCACGAAGTCCCTAGTAGTCACTTTATTGTTGAGGCTAATACCGCCCCATGAAAGAAAAGTTTGAAATAGCAACAACGACGACTTAATCAGTATTCGATCCTAACGGTTTTGCTATGCGTGTTGGTGAAGACGGGCCTTGAAGTTGGTAAGTCCTGCTTAAAGCCAGAGCATTGTTGAGGCCGCAGAACCAGTGGCAGTCAACGGTTGAAGGACAATTCTGTACACACGCTCATTCGTATGCCCAGGTGTCGGTGCTGTCGTTGGCCGACCAGAAGAGCTTCTTATCATCATCTACAGCAGTGACTGCAGGACCCTCTTCCGCAGTCTCATCCGGACTTGACATCCTACTTTGTTGGTAATTCGACCTCGGTGTCTCTGGCCCACTGCCGGGGCCCACTTCCGGCACCGGAAACGCTGCCGTCATGGCCTGTCGCATCGGGTCCGTGTTCCGCGAGGCCTGTTTGCTAGTTGTTCTTTAAGCGTCCCCTTCATCGCAGAATTTAGTGTACGTTCAATGTTGCGCGTAGCTTGCGACTGTTCGGAATGCAATAAGTAATGACCAAACCCTAACCGGAGCTACGCTGGCTTGAGCGAGCACCCAAGTAGCCATCGCGATGGCCGATAGGAACCCGAAACTACGGTTAAGTCAACACCTCCCAATGCTACAGACATTATGCCAGTGTTGGATGAGAGACGATGGCAAATGTCCGCATCAAGCACCCACGCATCCTTTGGTAGAAATGGCCCATGACAGAAGCAAGCGCGTTCACCAACGCCCCGGCGAAGCATCTACGCGTCAGTACTTGCGCCGCCACATGCAAAGAGCGCAAGAGACTCTAAAAATTTACAGCCGAGCTGTCCTAGATCCGACCCTGGCCGCTGACACGTCCACTAGCGCCACGTCCATTACCTGCGATGGCCGGGCGATCCCGTCACCTCCAGCTTTTACCCGCCATTCATTCGTCACGTGCCCTTAGCTGCCTCCACCCGCGGGACCTTGACCTCCACTAAGAATTTCAGTTTGTGGAGCTCACCTGTCGGAATAACCAAGGCCGGCGTCCCGGCCTACGGTCTTCGGTCGGCTTCTATGACCGGGGGCGCGCATCATTTTTCGGGTCAAAAAATTTCGAACTCTCCTTGCCATCATCATTTCCTCGCATCCTCATCCACCTCCTCCCTCCCCCCAAACCATCCACTCTGTACTCTATAATAACCGCTTTTCCATTCCTTTCCGCGTGCAATCCCCTTTTCCTTCCTCCATCCCCTTTTGTTATACCCACACACAGCCAGGCAAGATGATGTCTGCACGCTTTTCCAGAGCTGTAAGTATTTCCAGAACAGCTGCTGCGACTCTGTCAGAGTTTGCATGCTAACGCGTAACAGCTCCCCAGAGCTACCAGCTCAGTCGCCCGCTCGGCAGGCTTCGCCCGCCAGCCTTTCGCCTCTAAGTTTGCTCGTTACGAGTCAACGGCGACTGATGGAAAGGTCACCGGCTCCGTGATCGGTATCGATCTCGGTACCACAAACTCTGCCGTTGCCATCATGGAGGGCAAGGTCCCCAAGATCATCGAGAACTCCGAGGGTGAGTAATGCCATTGAAGTATTATCGCGCCGCATCGCCAAACTAACTTGACCATCAGGTGCTCGCACAACCCCATCCGTGGTCGCATTTGCGCAGGATGGCGAGCGTCTCGTCGGTGTCGCTGCCAAGCGCCAGGCTGTCGTCAACCCCGAGAACACCCTCTTCGCCACCAAGCGTCTTATCGGTCGCAAGTTCACCGACGCTGAGGTCCAGAGAGATATTAAGGAGGTCCCCTATAAGATTGTTCAGCACTCCAACGGCGACGCCTGGGTCTCTGCTCGCGACCAGAAGTACTCTCCTTCGCAGATTGGTGGTTTTGTCCTCAACAAGATGAAGGAGACCGCTGAGGCCTACCTGTCCAAGCCTGTCAAGAACGCCGTCGTCACCGTCCCTGCCTACTTCAATGACTCCCAGCGTCAGGCTACCAAGGATGCCGGTCAGATTGCCGGCCTGAACGTTCTCCGTGTTGTTAACGAGCCCACTGCCGCTGCTCTGGCCTACGGTCTGGAGAAGGAGGATGACCGCATCGTCGCCGTCTACGATCTTGGTGGTGGTACTTTCGATATCTCCGTTCTCGAGATCCAGAACGGTGTCTTCGAGGTCAAGTCTACCAACGGTGATACCCACCTGGGTGGTGAGGACTTTGACATCCACCTCGTCCGCCACCTCGTCCAGCAGTTCAAGAAGGACTCCGGTATCGATCTCTCTGGCGACCGCATGGCCATTCAGCGTATCCGTGAGGCTGCTGAGAAGGCCAAGATCGAGCTGTCTTCTTCTCTCTCCACCGACATCAACCTGCCCTTCATTACCGCCGACTCCTCCGGCCCCAAGCACATTAACCAGAAGCTTACTCGCGCTCAGCTCGAGAAGATGGTTGACCCCCTCATCACCCGCACCATTGACCCCGTCCGTAAGGCTCTGAAGGACGCCAACCTCCAGGCCAAGGACATCCAGGAGGTTATCCTCGTTGGTGGTATGACTCGCATGCCCAAGGTCTCCGAGTCCGTTAAGAGCATCTTCGGCCGTGACCCCGCCAAGTCTGTCAACCCTGACGAGGCTGTCGCTATTGGTGCCGCCATTCAGGGTGCCGTTCTTTCTGGTGAAGTCAAGGATCTTCTTCTCCTCGACGTTACTCCCCTCTCTCTCGGTATCGAGACCCTCGGCGGTGTCTTCACTCGTCTCATCAACCGCAACACCACCATCCCCACCAAGAAGTCCCAGACCTTCTCCACTGCTGCCGACTTCCAGACTGCCGTCGAGATCAAGGTCTACCAGGGTGAGCGTGAGCTCGTCCGCGACAACAAGCTCCTTGGCAACTTCCAACTGGTTGGCATCCCTCCTGCCCACCGTGGTGTTCCTCAGATTGAGGTCACCTTCGACATCGACGCCGACTCCATTGTTCACGTCCACGCCAAGGACAAGTCTACCAACAAGGATCAGTCCATCACCATTGCTTCTGGCTCTGGTCTGTCTGACTCTGAGATTCAGCAGATGGTTGAGGACTCTGAGAAGTACGCCGAGACCGACAAGGAGCGCAAGGGTGCAATCGAGGCTGCCAACCGTGCCGACAGTGTCCTGAACGACACCGAGCGTGCTCTTAACGAGTACGCCGAGAAGCTCGACAAGGCTGAGGCTGATGGCATCCGTGAGAAGATTGCCTCTCTCCGCGAGTACGTCTCCAAGAGCTTGGCCGGCGAGGGCAACGCCACCGCTGCCGAGATTAAGGAGAAGACCGACGAGCTCCAGGTTGCCAGCTTGAACCTCTTCGACAAGATGCACAAGGCCCGCGCCGAGTCTGGTGAGCAGCCCGCTCAGGATGCCAACGCCTCCGAGAACAAGGACGGCGAGAAGAAGCCTTAAATCCCTCTTTTCGTTTCCTAGTTCAACTTTCTCACCACCCCCTGCAAGCCATTGATGGCTTGCTAGCATGTTTGATTAGTTTGGGCGGGCATAGACTTGCTTCCCACATGTTTGTATTCCAACTGTACTCATATTCCGGTCGAATCCGACCGCTCTCTCTTCCTTGTTACCCCTTTTACAAATGTTTGTTAATACCTGCGGTCGGCGGAACCGGCGTTGGAGCATCAAAACATTCACACGAGATACCTCTTCGGTATTCATGATACGATCGATGGCATGGATCAAGGGGATAAGACGGGGTTGCATATGTACAAAACCAAACCGAATCTGGAGTAGTTAGATGTGATAATTCTACATCCCCCCTCAAAACAACTCTTTATATGGCCAGATTTGCAATGTGATGCAATGTATAGTACGTCGACTGATTTGAGGCCCGAATATCCATAAAACGTGTTATTTTCATGTAATGTATATAACGAAGTAGCCAGCGGCTATGTTGTATTGCTTTATCTACCAAAACCAAACCATCCCCTCTTCTGCGGTTGCGGCTTGGCCTCGCTCTCGATAGCCTGCTGATGCTTGCTGGGCGGCGCGACTTCCTGCGACTCCTTGCCGGGGTAGTCAATGTAGTTCCAAGCAACATCAAGGAATATCGGCTTGACAGGAATGGTAGAAAGCGTAGGTGGAATGTTGACAAGATTCGCTAGGTCAAGGTCTCCCGAGGGATACTCGCGCAGCCGGTCGATCAGAGGAATGTTCTTGGTGTCATCCTCACTCGAGTCCGAGTCCTTTAGCAGGTTCGAGAGGTGGACGAGCGCGCGGTGACGCTGGAGTTCGCCCTGGAGGAAGTTCGTCAGGGACTTGGCGTCCTCACCGGACACCTCGATGCTACGTGGAGAGTTGACTTTAGGTTGGGGGTCATTGGCGAGGATTGAGGCGGCCTCCTGCGCTCCACTGGTGGCGTGCTTGATGAGAGCCAGGGCGTTGACGGTGTTGCCAATGATGGCGTGGGAGCGGGCAATGGAGAGAGATCTATGTGTGTTAGCGTAGCACAATAGCCAAGAAAAAAAGGACAACTTACTTCAGGGCCTGGAAATACTCTGCGGTCGACTCAAGCTGCTCGGCAAGGTCCTCGTCGTTGGCCACACCAGGCAACTCCCGCGCAGCCTCGAGACTCTGCAGGGTTCCTTCATATAGGGCGACTAGCTCCTTCAGCTTGGCTGCTTTGCGGCCAGGTGTCTCTTTGAATTTTTTTGCGGTCTCTTCTTTCTTCGACTTTTTGCGCGATGAACTATAGTTCTCGGCCAGGCCGTCGTCGCTGCCCGTCAACACGCGGTTTCGGCCGATACGCCAGCTAATCATCTCGTAATTGACGGCGGTTCGAGTGATCTGCAAGCTCTGCATGCGGGAATCACTCTGAGAAACACCCTCCCCCCGCAGCTCATCAATGGCTTCTTTTGTGGCGTCGGCCGCATCTTGTGTCGCCTCGAGAATGTCGTCATACGCGGCGGCCACGTCCCTGGGCTCGGCATTGGCAAGAGACGGCCATCGTTCAGACAATTTCACCTTGGCCTCTTCCACCCTGCCCCACGCCAGAGAAATTGCAGCATCTTCGATCTTCACCTCACGCGAGCGCCACGTGAGTGTCCTGGGAGCATTCTCGGCACCCTCTCCCTCCTTAGTGGCCTCTGCCTGCGCCTGCTTCAACAGGTTGGGATCCAGCTCGTTGATCTGCTGCACCAATGCAGTGTCGGATTGGGGAAATGCGCGTCTGGCAATCGCAGGAATGGGTATCGTACGCGGCGTCTTGAGCTGGTAGGCGGCATAGCGGATCGAGGGGTCGATGGTGTCCGAAAGGAGGTCCTTGAAAATGTCACCCTTGGTGGAGGTGGCCATGGCGTTGTAGATGATGCGTGAAACGGCATAGCTCTTCAGAGCAGGTTCCCAGTGCTGGTTCTCAAACTGGGTAGCACCACGGATCTGAGCTGCGTAAGCGCGGGACTCGAGCTTGTCGTTCTGTGTGGCACCAGCTTCCGACTGCGAGAGAAGTTCGACGAGTTGTTCGGCAGTCTTTGCTGCTTTTTCGAGCCGAGACACGATGTGTGACCTGGTCTTGCCGGTTACGCCCTTTGCATCAGAGGCATGCGACGACTTGATTGCCATGGCATTGGCCCAGGCGCGCTCGCTCGTGAGCAGCAGCAGGTGGATGTACCTGGCGATATCAGCAACATAGCCAACAGGCTTCCGTACGGTGCAACATACTCATGGTTCTCGGCAATCTGCGTAGCAGTGACCTCACCCTTCTTGTTGAACTTGCCACGGTTTCTCGTGGCGATGCCTAGCTTCTTGCGACTGTTGAGCAGCTTTTTGGCCAGTTGGTTCTGGTATGTTGCATAGTCTCCGTAAAGTAGCGCCGCGTCCCGGCCGGAGACGACGAACTTGGTGATGTCCATGGTTGCAGCGGCGTCGAATTCGGTCGATTCGGTCGTCGCTAGCAAGTCGTCGGAGGAAGTAGACGTTGCGACAGACTGGATGATGTCGAATCGACCTCTGCTGCTGCGCGGGGGGGTGGTGGGGCTCACACCTCAGGTTCCCAGTGTCCTTTCCAGGCGCAACCGACAATGGCTGCAATGTGGGATTGTCAAAATTTAGAGGTGTGGTGGGAGACTGTGCTAATGGCACCCCTTACTTGCTCTTCACAGAGCTATGTTTTAGGGGGGTCCCGTCCATCCGGTTCGGAACCCGGGTCGAAGATATTCCTCCATCTATCATGATTGGCCGAAGCTCCCCAAAAAAGTACATGATGGCTTGTGGATTATGGACTGATACCTTTGTGATGGACTCGATCTTTTACTGTCCCGGCCGTCGCTTTGTCCGTGCTCCTTGCAGATTTCACAAAACGCTTCTCTGACAGCTGTGTCTTGGGTACTTTCGACGGCAATTGCCACTTTGTTTGTCGTGTGACCGCTTCAGTAAGGTGGCCGGATTAGCTCGGCCAAACGCCTCCCGTCATCGACGTCTTCGATTTCGTACGCCGGGACTCCACCCAAAACTTTTCCGAATAGTTCGCCGCGACAATACCAAAGACTGGCGCCGACGACCTCCAGACCAGCATGTGCTCGAGTCCTTTTGATGTCCGCCATACATAGTCGACAGGTATCGCGTTGGTGACAGCCACAATCCCAATGCTTGAGAGAACAGCGGCGACCCTGGAATCATGCACCAGTCTTCATGCTCTTCCATCCGCCTCACGATCACTTAGAAGCCGGCGCAAACTGCACACCGGCTTCTGGCAGCATGGCGCCGCTGCCATAGACATCTCCAGCTCCGCGCTGGCTATGCAGCCCAACGGTGCCAGCTTGTCCGTTCCCGAACCGTCAACACCGCCACCCGAAACCCTCGCCGCATCAACCTTTCTCCTCGACTTTCTCTATCCCAGTGGAACAGCCGCGTTCTTACGCAAGTTTACTCCTGGTCTACCGGATCATCATCAAGCATCTATCCGCCGACTTCCTCGCCGGTCCAGGCCTTTTACCTCGTCCACCGTTGCGACCCCGTTACAAAACCACGATTCCCAACCGATACAACACGGCCAGGCCACAAGCGCATCTGTGATTGAAGACCGCCGGCACTCCAGCCATGAAGATATCGAACCAGCAGAGGAAGATGAGTTCGAAGACGAGGAAGAAGAGGAAGATGCGATCACCAGTTCGCAGGACACCCACAGCGGCCCCTCGTATGCTGGGGCAGGATCGCGGCCAGATTTAATGAAGGAGCTGATGGCAGAGAAAGACACGGAATATTTCGGTTCGATATGGCAACTCTACTCGCAACTGAACCCTAGTTTGCAGCCGGAGCTTCGTCCCGAAGTCATTGTGTACCTGTATCGGTCCACAAATGTCATTGACGCTCGCAGGGTTTCACTCTTGTTCTCAGAGATGGACGCCAGCCAATGGACGCCAGAGATCCTGACATCGGCGGTTGCGGCGCACCTGCGACTTGGACGCGAAACTGAAGCACTTTCGCTATATTACGAGGGACTTGACACAAAGTGCATGGTCGGCGGGCTGGACGAACTGCTTCAATACGCGTTCAGAAAGGCTGACTGGAAGAGAGTAAAAGACGTATGGGTGTCTTACCATGCAAGCGATGCATATCGTGACGCCGATCTTCTGCGACTGGGAGCCTTGTCCTCGGTTTCTAACATTGGAAAGCTTGTCATCGACTTCGCACGGTTTATAAGAGCGGCCCGTATGGGCGAAAAGATGGAGCAGAAGCTCGGTATACTCCTCAGGCAAGCGGCTCAAGTTGCGCTTCGACAACCCTGCAAACCAGAGGAGGCCCTACCATTGCTCAAGATCATCGACTCGGCGGAGATGTACATCACCTACCTTCGCGAAGCCTTGGCACGGGGTCAGCGAGAGTGCTTGCCTGAGATATACCGTGTATACCGGGACCTGCCCAACAAGATGATGCCTCACGGTATTCTACATGGCATGTTTGATGTTTTTTACCCCGACGACGTGCTGGGCCTCGAGCAGGTCTATGAGGACTTCCATAGATCAGACTACGGCAGACTGGATCGGCCAGCCTTCAGGAAGTATCTCACATTTTACGCGTCACGTGGCGATATCAAGTCTCTTGAGCGCCTATCAGACATTTATGTTCGGACCTGGAATTCCGAGGGCGTTGTACTGTTTAACCACATGATCAATGCGTACGCAAACCTAGGGGATTACGACGGCGCTCGGCGAGTGTTTGACGAGATGAGGTACAAGCACCGAGCGAAGCCAACTGTCAAGAGCTGGAACCAGCTCCTCAAGAGCTGTCTGCAGGAGACAACGTATGACCGCGCCAAATTGGTCTTCGAGGAGCTCTGTGAGGCCACTGAGCCCAATGCGGTGACCTTCGCGACTATGATGTCGCTGGCAGCGTCGAAAGGTGACCTCAAATTCACTCTAGACCTTCTCCAACAGGCTCGCTCAAGACAGGTCAGAACCGACGTTCCGATTCTGCAGGCCGTTGTCAGAGCCTACTGTTATAATGGGCGGCTCCGAGAGGCTTTGGCAACTTGTATAGAGGCCAAGAACACTAACGTCCCTGGCGACCACGCCGAGCTCTGGAATACCTTGCTACGTCGCCATTCGGACCGCCGGGCCTTTGACGAGGTCTGCGAGGTCGTTGCTCTCATGGCACAACACGGCGTACAGTGGACGCCCAAAACCCATAAGGTGCTGTTACGAGCCTTGGTGGATTGCAAGCAGGCTCACCCCGCATACAAGGTGCTGCATGCAACTGTTCGGAACAAATCGTTCACTCTGGATCCAGAACACTTCGCCATTGTTCTGGAGGGTGGTCTGCGCTTGCGCCAGTTGAGATGGACGAACAAATTGGACAAGATGATGCGAACCCACGCTAGACTACCGCTTTCGATTGATGTCCGCCTTGCGCAAGCCCGGGCCTCGATCAAACAGCAACTCTTTGGCAACCGTCAAAAGCTGGGGCAAGTCGATGGTTCAGAGGATTTAATGGAGTACATACGGCAAATGGTCGAAGATGTGAAGACAGCTACGCAGACGGATGCATATTCCGACAACGAAACCCAGCGTTCATTAAGACGTGCGGACTCGCTGTATCGTCTGCGCCAACTTCTGATCAAGGCCATCGCCCTCTTCACTCGATACCGCGACTTCGAGTCGGTCAGAGAGCTCCGGAAACTGCAAGCGAAACTGAGCCAAGAGGGCCTCACGTTAGCCCCCAAGAATCCTTCACTCGACATGCTGCACTCGCTCATGCAGGAGAACGTCCATGAGAAGAAGTACGACGCTGCCAAGGAGAACTGGGAGCTCATCTGGCAAAAAAGTGTGGCACTCGCCCGGCCAGCATCCTACGGGGGCCAGGGTCCGAGTGCTGTGTTACCACGGTATCGCTACAGCCTGTCCAGACCGTTTGGGACGCTGCAAGAGATGTTTTCGAAGCTGCGGGACTCCAAAACCCTCAAGGCAAACCTCGACCGGCTTCTGGACGCGGGTTTTCTTCTCGACAACCGCGCCATGAACCACGTCTGTCAGGCGCTCGCCCAGATGGGCTACTGGCTGGATGCCTGCAAGCTTTGCGAGCTACACCTCATGCCGAACTGGACGGGATGGCAGGTGAACCGAGTCAAGCGCGGGCTCAAGGCGAACATTCCCCTGGGGCAACGGCGCATGGGCAACGCGCCCCATTGGCTGCGGCCGACGTCGTACACTCTCACCATCCTTGCCAAGGAGTATGGCGATCTCGTAGGGATGGCGCCGTGGTCGTCTACCGCCGCGGAGACGGCCCGCGTTCTCCAGGAGCAGTGTCCCCGTGTGGTGAACGCCCTTCGGAGTTTGCCATATTCGGGTATCGGCATCGAGAAGGAGGTTTTCGGTCGGCAGCAGACCTTGTCTTCAGCGACTCGGACGGCCTTGCGAAAACCGTCGGACCAGCGTGAGTCCATGCTGGCGACGGGGGAGAAATCGCCGGCAAAGAAAGGACAGCGAGGCGTCCAGTCGTCCGATCAGCAGGCGAATGTTCCGTCGGTGATGGGGAAGGAATCGCCGGCGCAGCAGCAAGAACCAATCTCTTCAACAAGGGAGGTTGTAGAGAAAAAGGTCGACTAACGAGCTGGCTTCATCGGTGCAGCAGCAAGATTCGTCATCGCCCATACTGAAGGAAGACGCCGAGACCTTAGCTAGCGAGCTGGCTTCCTTCCCGGCGATGGAGGGGGAATCAAAGTGAGACGGCCAATGTGTATGAACAGAGACATCTTGTACAAGACTTAGACATGGGCATTTGTTGCGGTGGGCAGGGGCTGGCATTATCAAGCGACGATATTATAGAGTTATTTGATGTTTTTCCTTTCGACGCAAAAAGGGTGTAACAATACAACTTTTCCTTACTAGATCGCCCCCCTTTAAATCTAACCTAATACCTGTTTAAGAATGCGCGCTTCGTGGTTGAACAAATTGTACAACAACCAAATATTTTTTAAGAGAAATAGCACCCATCTCTCGCAAAACCCCGTCTAATCGCTCGCTATCCCGTTCTTGGGAGAATGCATGATCCCCTGCACCGTACCAACCATGGTCCCGCTCATGCCCTCGTTTTCTGCGTCCCGGCTCGCGAGGCCGAGCTTGCTCCTCTGCATTACGAACAACGCCGCCGTCGGCGCGTCAAGGCTGTAATCGAGGTGCGGCGAGAAGATGAAGTTGCCGCCCTGGCAGATGTTGTCGCCGGTGTGGCAGACGACGAGCAGCCGCGTCCCGTCGACGCCGGGAATCGCCGCACCGCCGAGGGGGTCGCCGAAGAGCACAACGCTCGAGATGCGGGCCTGCTGGTCGGGCGGCAGCTGCGCGATGGCGAGGCGGGCCACTTGCGAGCCCTGCGAGTAGCCCGACACGGTGAGGCGCGTGTTGGGGCACATGGACAGCGTGCGGGAGGCTACCCGCGCGGCTGAGGTGGCGCCCGTCATGGAACCGCCCGCGAAGAAGCCCGGCGGGTCCGCGGGGTACTGGTTGACGCCTTGGATGGAGATGGTGCCGGTGCCGTTCATGTACGTCCTGAGGGCGTCGAAGAAGGGCGGCCCCGTGAGAAAGCCCACGTTGCCTGATGGTTTGTCAGTCTTGTTGTATTTGTAAACGAGCCCCTTATCACCCAAGACATACCAGGCTCGTTCGTTCCCCTCGCAAAGATGACAGCAACATCCGGACACGTCACAGCCGACGTCAAATTCCCCACGGGCATGCCTGTGGTGCTGTTGATTCCCAGCGCAGTGTTCAAGTCGTCTTGAGTGATTCCATTCTCGTCGACAGTCTCCTTCAGCGCCCTCACAACGAGAATTGTAGTGCTGACGACCTTATCCACCAGGCCGGGCGCCCTGTCGAGAATGTCGAATTTGCCGGAGAGCAGACTCGACAAGTCCCAGTGGCGGTCCCTTGGTACGGCCAACGCCGTCGTCTGCTGGCACAGCAGTGCCGCCGACAGGAGGAGGGCTAGAGACGGCCTCATCGGGCCCCTTTTTGACAATGACCTTGTGCAAGAATTTGGGGGGAGGGATGTTTGGTTTGGATTACAAGGGTGATGGTGCGGATGACCGTCAATGTCGGATCAGATCCGCAGAGCCGCAGGGTAACCAAGATCCTGATCGTCCAAGATTGTCTTAACGTAGTTCAAGAATCAGAAGGAGAAAAGGGGTGTACAGGGTATTTCAAAGCTCGGACATGGCCGCGAGACGTGGGTGGGAAGATGCGTCACAACCACATGGGCTGAAGAACCAGCAAAACGACGTGTTCCGCGACGGCCATTGCGTATTTGGTGGTCCCCTCATACGTCCACGAATGACGCCGCCCCAATTGCGCTCAGAGACAAACACGTAGGGAATCATCAGGAGAAATGGGCAGAGGCCGCACACTCTGTCTCGTACAGCCGGAGGCGAAGGCGTTTCACCCCACTGCGGGCGACGGCGAGAACGTGCCGCGGTGAAACCGTCTGATGTTAACAATGGATTGATATAAAGCCCAATGACAGCACAAAGGCTGTGCTTGGACACGATTATGTGGGATTGGCAGTTTGTCCGTCATCGAGGTATTTGGAAATACCTGGTTGCGAGGTGGGCACTGCTCGGAATCGCTCCTCTTGGCCCGATGTCTCGGGATGCAAGAATTGCGTTTCCTCAATGCAGCCGTGTATCTCTCTGAGTGATGGGTCTACATTGCATTCGGTCAACACACAGTCTGAAGTTCCCGGTCTAGACTCACCTCGCATTACGGAAAGTACGTCTTCGGCCCGTTTCCCAACTGCGCCGTCCGTGTCCTTTTAGGATACAAGCCGCGGAGTGCCTGGGATCGACCTCGCACTCGGGCGGCGGCGGAGAGCTGAGGGACCCCGTCGGGTTCCAGCGAGATGATGAATGAGGCTCGGGGAGGCTTCGAGTGTCCAGCCTTCGCCACGTCGTGAGCTCGGGGAGCGTTCCTAGCGTCCTACTTAGCCACATCGCCAGATGCCTGGGAAGCCAGGATGAGTAATTATATTGTGTATTCCTATGGATAGCGTCGTCCTAGCACCCAACCAAGAACCCTAACGCCGTCTATGATACCCTCCGTATGACAAACTCCATCGTAATCCCGAAGCCCATATAACCCGGAGTAGTAAATACGTAGTGATGCGATATGTACAATATGTGACTTACTCCGGACTCTCCCGACTGTCCGAAAGCAGCTCGCCCTGGTTCTGTACTCCGAGGGACCGAAGCCGCTGAGAAAGTAACCCTTCCGTGCCGCCCGGGCTTCCGCGCCCATATGGGGCAAACGCGTTGCCGCCGTATCCGACGTCGCCCTTATTCAGCTTTTCGTATCGAGCGATGTGAGCTTCCCAGCTGTCCTTGGTCGTCGGCCTGCTTGTTTGCGACGACTGCGGCGAGAGAATACCTGGAGTGGTGGTGGTAGTGGTGTTTGTACTGTCGCTGATATCACTCCCGAGACGAGCCCGCCCTGAGAGAGCAAATGGGATGGCCTCCACCGGCTGATTGTTGCCGCCGAAGCTGAAAGGAGACGGCGATGATTGCTGTCCCGTCGCTTGTGGCGACTGCGAGAGCCCGTCCGACGCGTCAAGCCCGTGTAGAGACTGGGCCAACGAGAAGCCCGCGCTCCGCCTCCTGAAGGCTTTCTCGGCCGCAAGCGTTGCCGCGGGACCGCTGCCGTTGGATAGTGGCGGGTGCATTACTCGGATGGGTTTGTACGGCGTGTACCGAGGTTCGGGGCACGTAGTCTCGTTGCGCAGCTTCTCCTTGCCGTCGGGGACTCGGTTAGCGAAAACGATGCGAATGCTCTTGTAAAGATAGTATCGCCCTTTGGCCGGACAGCAAATGTGCAGATGCACGAGATAACGCAAAATCGGTCGATCCGAGCCCGTAGCCTCCTCAAGCCCAGGCGCATTTTCGATGATGGGGCCAGCTGAGTAGCTCCGCTGTCGGATAAATGTCTTCGTCCCGGGCTCCATACCAGCAAGATCATATGGCACCAGAAACAGCTTCACAGCCGTCTTATTCGGGTTCTTGATCACAATCTGGATCTGGCCCTTCTCAGGTATCCGATAACTTCCACCCGGCGGCGCTCTCGGTGACCCGGATTTCCGTCTCGCCCGTTGCGCCCTGCGTGCCTCATGATCCGAACCATCTGCCATTGCAGGGCCGTCGCCCATGGCCACGTCATCTTCGACGATCTTACGCTCAGCGACCCTGGTCTGCATCTTCCTCTTGGAACGCTGCCCCTCTTCGGGGTTCGGCAGACCGTTTTCCAGGTCAATCTGCCCAACGTACGGACTCGGCCCGTCTTCTGATCGCACCCGGCCTTGTGATGCTCCTCCGTAGCTGTAAAATACTGCTGGGAAAGGCAACGTGACGTGGGCCGGACACCTCAAACTGGACTTGCATTTCCCCAGACCCAACACACCAATCTGCGCAAGAAAATCGAGTGGTTTTGATGGCGTCGTCGACATTCGACCTCGGAGGATACTCTCTTCGTAAGATCCAACCATGGACGCATGCTGCAAGGGAGAAGTATCCGCGTTGAAGGAGGGCCGCCTGGGTCTCAGAAACGCAGGCGTTTGTGGCGAGGTCCCAGCGAGCACCACCTGGGGGGCAGAAGTAAGGGACCGCCGTGGTTGGTGTGCTTGATACGGCAGCGCTGCCCCTCTTTGTGAGGATCGCCTGTGAAGAGCAGGGGAACTCGGCGACGGAACAGCAAACGGCGAACTCACAACCGAGTTCAGCGTGTGCCGGCGCGAATTCACGTTCAAGGGGCTCGCCGCGATGTCGATGCTGTGCAGCGGTACCGACAGGTCAACGTCGTCATTGCTCTCGGATTGGACCAGCGGGCTCGTTGGCGGCTTGTACACAAAATTAGACGAAAATGACGAGGACAAAGATGACGGCACAGATCTATAGTCGTCATGCGCGGCCGGAAACGGGATCCTTCCCTCGAATTGAAACGCCGAAAAGTCTCGCGGGGGCGACGTTGCGATCCACGAGTTGCGAGACGTCAAGAACTCGGTGGTCCTGCGGCTACTCCCCTCCGCCTCCTCCTCCTCCTCCTCTTCTTGTGCCTCTCGTTGCTTTCCCCGCGGCTGGTCCTCGGTGAAGTCGCCGCTGTGCAGGGCAGACCTTGGCCTTTGTATGCTTAATCCGTCGCGCACCCTCTCATCATCCTCCTGTGATCCATCCGCCTTCTCCGGGGTGATGCTTATGGGGGGTAGTAGGCTGGACGAGCTCGATGGCGGGCGCGGGCTTCGCGGCGTGGTTGGACGGGGCAGGTTGTTGAACAGTGACTCAAGCTGGGTGATGTTGTGAGCAAACGGGGTGTCTCTGGCGCTTCTAGGCGATCCTACATGACGGTTCGGGACCCAGGTCGGGCTCTCTCCTCGCTTCAGCCGCTCAATCAACTCGGCTCTATCAGATGTAACTGCGGCGGCGTCGCTCTCCGGGGTCGAAGGTCGCGGGCTTTCGAGAATGGGCCCCTCGCAGAGCTCCGTCCGAATGCTCTCTTCGGAGAGCTTTCTCACCAAGGACGGCATGTTGGGTTGCTGGTGTAAAGAGACTGGTTCTGTCGCACCGGGGCAATCGGCGACAGGCGGCGGGTGTTCGAAATCGTCCTGGAATATGGGCATGGCTTGGTCGGCAAGGTCTGAACCACAGCGCGGCTGTGGCTCAGATCTGGTGTCGAGTTCGCAATGTTGGCGGCGGCCGAGAAGAAACCGATCATGCCTCCAGTCGTCTCCTTGCTCCGGTTGTGAGTGTGTTTGTGTGTTTGACGGCAATGTCTTTGTCAGGTGGTTTTGTCGTGTTAGTCACCAGGTTAATTATTCTTTAACAAACGGGTCTAGCGGTAGGACGTCATATGCGCACCGCTTCGCCCCGACACCCCCCCGATTTCGCTCCCTGTCCCTGACTTAAGTCCTGAGTCAAGCAAGGGTTCCGGTGGTTCACTGGCGCCAGTACGGAATATTGTATCGAGAAATGAGGCTATCCGAAATGAAGAAATGCAATACAAATGACAAGAGGGAGACGGCGCTGGAAACCAGAGGAGGTTGGAGAGTTGCGGTCAGTCGTGACAGCGACAAGCGACAGTGACATGCATCCATCCACCCGGGTGAGGGAGGTAGGCAGGGTCGGGTAAGGACGACATGCAGCGTGTCGTTCGTCGGACCAGCCAGCAACCTTGGAAACTAAGGCAAGTTACGTGGAGGGGCTGGACTTGCTACTATGGTACTTGTTGGTTGGTGAACTCAGGGACACTGCCCACTGCCCAGACCGCTGCAAACACTATCTTGGGAGTTTGGTCAGCTGCACACTTGCCGGTTTAGCGAGGAACGGCACCAAGTCCCAGAGGGGCTGCGGGGCCATGAGGAAGCCCAGGGTCACCCTGTACAGTGTCTTGTCCTGTCTCGCTGCTGTATTAGTACTTTGTATGCATTGACGGAATTGGGAGAGACTCGAGTCTCCCAATACCCTCAGTGCCTCCTAGCCCTCGGTGATGAGCGTGTCTTGGACCGACATGCCGACCCTTGCTCACGCATCCGCCGGAATCCAGCAAGACAGCTTCCTAATTGCCACAAATCTGCCGTTGATCCACCCTCTTCTGCGCTGGCACTTGGCCTGGGGGCGTCCTACTGGCCTGATGCAGTTTGCGACCTGCATTGCCTCCTGTTATGCACAACTCGAACAAACACAAAGAGGCGCTGTAGCCTCTGAGAAAACTTTCGACGCAGTAGTGTTGCACGACTTTGCCTGGCACGCCTGGGGAGCAACAAAGGGTTGTGTCGCAACGCAGCCCAAAGGCTCTCCGCGGACAACGGGAGAGGGGAAATCAAGCTCTATTAGTTGCTTGAAAAGTCTCTGGCTAAGCCATGACCTGAAACGTACGGCAAGCCTTGAAATAGAATCAACGCCTTGACTCAATGCGTCGCCACGAATTCTGTTCCTAGTTGGTTCGCTTTGCATCCTACCCAGCAGGCTTGCTTGCATTCGCAGTGAACAATTTGGCGCCCGGGCTACACTCGGCGCCAGAGTCCGGGCTAGTCGACATCCGGCCCCACATCTAACTTCTCCAGGCTGTGCCGTCCCGAAGGACCGAAGGGAAGCCGATGGTGTTAATCCTGTAAAAAGGTTTGTATCAGCCTTTTTTATCGACTCCAAGTGTTCGTGGTCTATTCTTTGTCGCTTGGATGGCTTGACTCGAGCTGACAAGGGTGCTTGAAGAAAACATCCAGGAGGTCTCAACCCGAGACAAATGAAGTCTTGTGTTTTTCAAGGGATGTTGATATGGCGCCAGGCTTCCTCTCCCATCCGTCTATCGATAGAAAAAGGGATCATCGCCAAACTATCACCTTAATCGAATGCGACCACCAAGAAGGTGGCCAATCACATGGGGACAGGGTAGACGAGTCTTGTGGCGAAGGGATCAATACCTGAAGTGGTAGGTTTGCGTTTTTGACATCTGCCTGACCTGACACCACAGACATCGAGACCACCGCCACGAATGTCTTTTTTGCTTTTGGATTCGCTGCGGCAGCTCTCAGGGCCAGACCAGCAAAGCTTGGAAGTTTTCATCTGTTAAGCGCCACTAAGCGCTTCCAGACGGATTCTAAGAGCGCTTGAGTCCGCCGTGGCACAAGTTGCGACTGGTGGGGGTATCAAGTCTTGGTATCAATTCATCTGTCCTGTTGGCTGCCTCCTTCGGCCCCCTATCACAACGCAGGATCGGTGGCATAGTCCGGCCACTTACGAACCTTCCTCTAGGCCTCTCATACCGCTGTCTAGCCTAGCTCAATCTTCTCAGGGTATACAGGTAGTACTACAAATATGTTCATGAATCATAGAGCCGATTAGCTCTCTGCACTGCGCAGAGCTTACGTGAGCCAGATCGCCATGTGTGCCTGCCTCCTGTGTCTTCCGCAGCTGGGGACCGTCCCCTACTCTACTCCCCACTCGTCGTCGTCCGCAACATCATAGTCCATCTCCGGTTGCTGTTCGGGCTGCTGGTCTAAAGTGACCGCCGAAGACCCGTTAGGCGCGGCGTTACCCATTGCCATATCATGATCAGGCGCGCCCTGACGCTTCCATACAACGTTCTCGTTCGTCTTGGCCGGGGGCAGAGGCCTAGAAACCCAAGACAACTCGAGTTGACCGTCAATGCCAGGAATCTCTTGCTTCGAAAGACCGTAAAAGAACTTTTCCGCTGTCTTCCGATCCTTGAATGTGACTTCGGTCTCGGAAGGGGTAGTGTGGATATCTGTAAATTCGCCGACGCCCTGCATTTGGTTAGCATACTGAAAGTGGAGGAAGAAGAAGCAAGGAAAACAAAAAGAAAAGAAGGCAGGGTAAACATTAGCTTACAAGAAGGTATTGCCGGAGCACCTCGTCCTTCTCAGACGACGTAAAGTCCACACCCGTGACAGAAATAGTCTTTGGACGGTTGTCCAAAGAGTAGGCCGCGTAGGCAGCGTGGACGTCGCCTCTGTATCCACCGCGGTAGGAACCCCTGCCACGAGGTGCGAAGCCACGTCCGCGCGGAGCAAAGCCGCCTCTGCCGCGCCCTCTGCCCCGCGTGCTTGCATGCCAGGTTGTGGGCTCATCCGTTGCGCTCGGGTCTAGGCCGAGGAGCTTAGCCTCGTCTTCAAGAGCAGCAAGCTGCGCACGGAGCGCCGAGTTCAACGAGCCATCCTCAGCGTTCTCGACATCGCCATTCTTGGATGCCAACTTCGCCTGCAGCTTCTGCTGGACTTCTCGGTGCTGAGCGAGCAATTCTCGCTGACGCTGCTCCAACTCATGGCGTTGCTTGTCAAGCTCCGCCTTCTTTTGCATCTTTTCTTCATGTTGTCGCTGAGCCTCTTCTTGCTTCTTCATAAACTCTTCCAAGTCGATCTCGGGTTCTTGGTCTTCACCAGAGGTGTTTGCAGCACGTGCTGCAGCCTGCTCGCTCGCATCGACCAACCAAAAGACCCTGACAAAGCGGTTGTCGAAGATGACCTTTGGAGATCGATAGGCAGCATTAGCAGCATCCCAAGTGTCGTACTTGACGGTTGCAAGCCGCTTATACGGCTGCAGAGTGACCTGCTCGATATGGCCAAACTCCGAGAAGAACCTGCGTACTTCTTCCTCCGAGAATGATTCCTCAGGAATGTTCTCGACGACAATAGTAGTTTTGGTCCTGTCGTCAACAGGACCTTCAGCAGAGAAGGAAGCTCGATTATGGCGCCGCCTGCCCTTAGTACCCCGGCGGTTCTTACGGCCGTCTCGACTTCCTCGTTCGGCGTTGAAGGCCTCCATGAGCTGCTGCATCTGCTGGAAGTTCTGGGACATCATCATTGCCGCATCCCGAGGATCGAACTCTGAAGACTGGTTAGTATGTGATGTTGGATAATAAGTCCATATATCCAAAATAAAACAAAGTTGTAGCTTTCAGTAGTCAACCTTATAATAAAATTTGTAAAGTCATCGCATAAATGCTCGGACGGATTTCTCATCATGCTACGGGGGAACAGAACAAAGCAGGCGATGTACTCACCCTCAAATTTGGGAGGCCCACTGGGACCGCTAGGAGGCAGCCAAATGGGCTCGATGCCATGATCATACTGGCAAGAATTTCCGCGGGCACAGTAGCCCTTGGTCGCGAAGTCACGGCATTTCTGCCTCTTCCTTCGCGGCCCTTGGGGTGGTCCGTAAGACACTCCCTGGGGATATGCTGGCATCTGAGAGAGACCGCGCCAGTCCTGAGGACCAGCTGGCGGCTGAGGGAAGTTGGGGTCGTACTGCGCCGTCACAGTTGGCGGCTGTTGAGGACCATCAGGAACATACGGCTGCCTGGGGTAACCGTTCGGACTACCATGCCCTCTCGGACCAGGCATCCTCGAGTCCCACTGTCCCCGACGCGGCTGCTTGTATGCGCGCTCGTCGCCAAAGCCAGATTCTCGTTCACCAGAGGTGCTGGCGTCACCTCTCTCGTTATATGAACGTTTCCGCGAACCGCTTTGCAGCGCGGTGGCTGACGATGCGACTAGGCTGGGAAGGTTCGGCTCCGATCGCTTCTTGGGCGGGGGAGGCGCGCCAGGGAGGAAGGACTTGTACTCGATGACGTCAAACAACTCGTCAACAAACTCCGGAGCGGCGTCTATTGCTTCGTTAATAGGTTATCAAGGGACGCGTCGATACGTGGCTGACCTGTGTTTAGGAACTGCGGTAATTCGCTTTCGCATGCCGCACGAATGTGCGCAGCGTCGCCTTCCTGGGAGGCGAGCAGAGCCAAGACATAGTCTGCCAAAATGTCTGTTTCTGTATCGGATCTACGTGGGGATGGTCAGCTTGACGAACAATGCTGGAGAATTGGGAGGCAGGCGAACACTTCAGGCAGCTTGTTCATAAGCCATGCCCTGAGCAATGGCGTGTCCTCAGCCGCCAAAAACATTATCGCAGTGCGGGACGCGCCAAATCATGGGACTAAAAAGACGGACTGCTGTATCAATAAGTCTGATACTTATGTATTCGAAGAAAAAGATGGAGTCATTGTCGTTGCTCGGCGGGAAGCCCCTTGAACAGACGAAAATTTGCTCAGATGGGAAGATTTGATGGAAACTGGAACTGGATCCGACCAAGGCTGAACATTTTATTTGCAGAGCTCGCTAAGAGGACCCACTTTAAACCTAAGTGGAATCGGCGGGTACGCATTACAATCGCGACTCGAGCTCCTTGCTAGCTCGATGTATGCTCAGATCTACAAGATTTGGCGTTAAAGTGGGATACCATACGGCGTATTGCTTGCCAAGCACTTCTGCATTCAATGATGGAAGATTGTCAACGCACAGCGCATTGGCACATTACATTGGTTGATTACACTGGCACATGCACATCACATAACGCTCAAATGTACATATTGAACTTGTCTTCATTCCGAGACTACGCGAAAGCTATGGAAAGAACGGGGTCATAATTTTTGATATCATCCACCAAACCCAGTTCGTCATGAATGCCCAAAAAGGCACAACACCATTTTCTATTAACCCGTGGGAAAGGCGTTTACAACTTGTCGTAGTACTGCATACTGTTAGCATCAGCGTCACTATGGGGGATCAAAGGATAGACTCACGTTCTCAACACCAGGAACCTCGACCTTGAGACCCTTGCGCTTACGCATCTCCTGGACGATCTGGCCGACCTTGGAGGTGCTGTCAAGAGGAGAGCCACCGGGCAGAGGCTGCCAGTGGTCGAAGACAAGCTGGGGGAAGGCCTGTCCGGAAGTGGCCTGGCGCAGGTCACTGTTGAAGCCGAAGGACTCCATGACGGGGAGGTAGGCCTTGATGGTGAACAGAGGAGTGCCGGGACGCTGCTCCTCACCGAAGACGTGACCACGTCTGCGGGTAAGGACACCGTAGACACCACCCATGGCCTGCTCGGGAACCTGGATCTCGACCAAGAAGACGGGCTCCAGAAGGGCGGGCTCGGCGAGCAGAGCGGCGGCGTACAGGACTCTGCGGGAGGTGGGGATGATCTGGCCACCACCACGGTGGATGGCATCGGCGTGGAGGGTGACATCCATGATGTTCCAGCGGACGGAACGCATGGGCTCCTCGGCAACGGGACCCTCGCGGGTGGCCCACTGGAAACCAGAGACGACGGAGTCCTTGATTTCGTTGAGGTACTGGACGGCCTTGGTCTGGTCGACGAGCAAGTTGGCGCCAGTGGTGTCGGGACCGAAGGTCCAGATCTTACGGGCGTCAGTGACGTCCCAGCCGAAGTCGTCAGCCAGGACACGAGCACGGGCCTTGAAATCGTCACGGGGGCTGATCTTGCCGGCCTCGATCTCCTTGGAGAGCTCCTCGTCGATGGGCTCAGCGATCATGTAGATACGGTTGTGCTTGTTGGGAGACTTGGACAGAGCAGTGATGCTGGACTTGCCAACAACGGTCTCGCGGTACTGGACGACGGGGTCGGAGATGATGAGGGGAACACCGGCGTGGTCGTTCTGGAGATCGTTCAGGCAAATCTCCAAGTGGAGCTCACCGGCACCGGCAACAACGTGCTCACCAGACTCGGTGGTCATGGTCAGAACGCAAGGGTCGGACTTGGAGAGACGCTTGAGACCCTCAACGAGCTTGGGAAGATCCTGGGCGTTCTTGACCTGGACGGAGCGCTGGACAACGGGGGAGACGGAGAACTTCATAACCTTGAGGTTGTGGGCGGTGTCGGAGGTGGTGAGGGTACCAGACTTGAGCAGGAACTGGTCAATACCAACCAGACCGACAATGTTACCGGCAGGCATGTCGTCGATGGCCTCGACCTTGCCACCCATCATCAGGACGGTACGCTGGATAGCCTTGATGAAAAGGTCCTCCTTCTTGCCGGGGGTGTAGTTGGGGCCCTGGATGCGGACCTTAATACCAGACTTGACGGTACCGGAGAAGACACGACCGAAAGCGTAGAAGCGACCCTTGTCAGAGGTGGGAACCATCTTGGAGACGTAAAGCATGAGGGGACCCTTGGGGTCGCAGTCACGGATAGCAATGGCAGCCTCGTCGTCAGGGGGGCCCTCGTACAGGGTCTCGGCACGGTACTTCTGGGCCGTGACGGGGGAGGGAAGGTGGAGAATCATCATCTCCAGAAGGGCGTCGGCGGCGGGCAGGAAAGTGCGCATAACGGCCTTGAGGAGCTGCTTGCCCTCCTTCTCGCGGTCCTCAGCGGAGAGCTTGAGGTTGAGCTTCTCGAGGAGGGTGGTGACCTCGTCCTTCTTGAAGTTCATGACGGCGGAGAAGATCTTGAAGATGGGGTCCAAGATGAACTGGTTGAAGGCACGCTCAAGCTGCTTGCCCTCGTGGGAGCTCTTGGTGGTCCACTTCTTGGTGTGGGGGTTGAAGTAGTTGTCGCCCCAGAGACGCTCCATCATCTTGTTGCGGTCGACACCAAACTTCTTGGCGTAGCGGACAGCGAACTGGCGGATGGTGAAAGCCCAGCCGTGCAGACCGGAACCGAAGGCGATGGTACCCTTGTCGGGGTAAACCTGGACATCACCGAGGGACTTGTCGAAGTAGGTGGAGATGATGACGTTGACGGACTCGATGGTACGAGAGAAGGACTGGTAGAGGTCCTCCTTGGAGACCTGGAGCTCGAGAAGAGCACGGTCAACCTTGTTGATGATGACAACGGGCTTGATGCGCTCACCGAGAGCCTGACGCAGGACAGTCTCGGTCTGGACGCACACACCCTCGACAGTGTCGACGACAACGAGAGCACCGTCGGTGACACGGAGAGCGGCAGTGACTTCGGATGAGAAATCAACGTGACCGGGGGAGTCAATCAGGTTGATGAGGAAGTCGGTGCCGTCGGTCTTCTGGCCAGCAATGTCCTTGATGTCCTCGGGGTCGACGTTGTGGTACAGGGAGATGGCAGTAGACTTGATGGTAATGCCACGCTCCTGCTCGTCAGCACGGGTATCCGTGGCTCTCGCGTCTCCGGCCTTGGCGGTGGAGATGATACCGGCCTTGGACAAAAGGGAGTCGGTGAGGGTGGACTTTCCGTGATCGACGTGAGCAATGACGGACATGTTACGGACGTTCGTGGGCTTGTCCATGAGCCCACGGATCTCCTCGATGGTGAAGCTATGGTAAGGCCATGGTTAGCATTGTGATACCTGGGTGGAAGCTTATCTCCGAAGGGGCGTTGAGCGAGGGGCGGGGTAATGTCTGGCCGCTGAACAGAGCAACCAGAGCTTCCTCGCCTGGGTTTGCGTCCCGAAGCAAGAGCAACGGCGCTGCCATTGCTCATCGCGATGATGAGTGCAGGGCGATGGACGAGGTGATGCAAAGCTGAGTGTGAACTTACTTGACCATTTTGGCGGCGGTGGCTCAGCGAGCTCTTTGAAATCTCTGAGTCGGGTGGGATGTAAGGTTGAAGTTGGGCGAAGCGGGGTTGAAGAGTCTGCCCCGCGCTCACAAAGTGCTGAATCCTTTTTCTGCTAGAGAAAAAGGCAGACAGAGAAGAGTGTGAGGTGCCGAAGCGTTGAAAAATCGACGGTTCCAGGAAACGGACAGGGGAACTCGAGCTCCTCTACCGATTCTTTTATCGTCGAAAAGGTTGAATGAGATGGAGGCGGGAAGGAGGAGGAGGGTGGGAGGGAAGAAGAAAAAAAGAGAAGTGGTGCCTCTTTCTCTCTCGCCGTGTGGCAGTCGTTGCCCCGAGGGAAAAAAAGTTAGTGACTGGCCGAATGAGAAAAATGGGTAGTGGGGCAGCGCAAAGAGTGAAAAAAAACCCCGCCACCTCTTCCTGGTTTTTTTTCACTCCCACGGTGCCCCTCCCCTCGTGTGTCTATGCCCCCTCTCCAACCACAGCGCCTGCAAAGCATTTCCTCAGCAAATGGAGAGGTCGATCAATGTTGCGCACTGTGGGAACCACTTTCGATCTAATCTATCCACTCAGTGAAAGTCTACCAGTCGTGGCGCTACCTTTGCTGCACCGTATGGATACCAGACCACCCATCACATAAGTTGCATCTCACCTCGGGGAGTGCCTTACGGCACCACAGCAACGGCCTTCCTCTCTCGTCAGGTGCTATTGGCTGCGCGTGTGTGTGTGTGTGTGTGCCTCACCTCCCCTTCCCCTCCCTCCGCTACCTTCGCCGGTCTGTGCATGGAGGGGGCACTGGGCAAGCTTATGCGAGAGAAAGGGCAACAACCCTGGCCCCTTCGCACCAGAACATTGGCCGTCTCAAGAGTCCAACTAGGAACCTGAAAACATGGCCTGGCTGATCCGTGGCCAAGAAGTCTAGCATCTTGCGGTCCGGCCAGATGCACATTTGATACACGTCTTGTTTGAATTAGACAAAGCTCGGAAAACACTGGCCTGCAACGTTGGCCGGTCACTCTCAAAACTGAGGTCCTGCAAAACGAAGCTTGATTTTACCATGTCTTGCTGACAGTAGGACGCACTGTGCAGAAACAGCCCACCCGCGTTTGCGGGATCAACATCGCGATTGTCCAAGGCTGGAACTGGGCCCCGTCCGAGGATCCAATGACGAAGTTGACGTTGCTGATGAATGCCATACGGCGGTCGGACCGGATAATCATCTGTAACGCTGCCCAACCAACCGCCCACGCTCTAAATTATCCGGGGTGAGCAAGCTGGAGAGCTCGGACCTGACCGAGCTTGACGCAACGGCGTGTCCACTCTGAGTGCCGACCAGAGCTTCGAGTCATCGTCGTCGCCAGCCTCGAACTACTTATGTGGCTGCTAGAGTGTTGCCTCCATCGTCCAACCTACCTTCGTTGGATCCTCGGCGAGCCGCATCAGCCTGTTCGCCAGACACACCTTTGAAGCATGCCGGTGAGTACACCGGGGACTTCAGATCGTAGAAGTGCGTCAGCCGGTAAAATAACATCATGTTTGATTACTAAGACGGCAGACCATCCTCTCTGGTCGCGGGTATTCCCTCCATATTCCTGATCCCTAGTGATGCTTTACTGATCTCGGACCCCCATTGTTAAACTCCCTAAACGCCGAAGAAAAAAGAAAAGACTACTCGTCCCCGATGCTTATGCCATGCCGAATGAGTCAACGCCGGCCGCCTTATGATCCCAATATCTTGGAGTAAGCATCCTCCACCTCGCCGGCCAGCTCGAGCAGCGCTACAATAACAATCTGGTGCGTCAAGTTGGGCAGCCGGTCCCTGTGAAGCCCAATCCATTCCAGTGGTGGCGTGGCCTCGCCCATGTCCCTCAACTGAGGCGTTTCTATAATGGGCGGTTCGAGCGCCACGTAGTCATATTTGGACTGCGGCACGGTGACCTCGGCCGTGATCTTTTGCTGCGACGACCCGCCCGCCTGCTGCTCTTCTGTGTCCGGCACTCCCGTAACCTTGATGGCTGTGAGCGGGAGCTCTTTGCCCCAGGTCTGCTCCAGCGACTTGGAATGGTTGGCCCACATCCCGCGGATGTAGCTGATGCGTGAATAGTTCCACCCCACCTCGACCTTGCCCTCGAACGCGCTCTTGAAGATGTAGTCGATCCGGTTGCGATTGGGTGTTTGCCATGTCTGCATGACTGCTCCCACTTTGGGCACTTTGAGGATGGTTCCGCCACGCGAGCCTGTGGCCCTTTCGACGACATCTTCGACCGATATCTCGCTGAGCGTTTTGGGGGCTTCGATGTTTCTTACACCGGCGAGGCCAATCCGTAGTTGACCAAGGGTGAGTGCTAGGATGCTGTGAACGCGACGCTGCTCAATGCTGGCTGCGAATCGAGCCTCGGCGCCCAACGCCTCCATCTTGAAAACCTGGTGGTCAGAAAACGTGCTCGGGAACACGCCCAAGTTCAACGCCTTGAGCGTTACCACGACGTCTGTATCAAGTGAGATCGGAGACTTGGACAGCGTGTCTTCCATTCGGAACTTGGGCGCGGTGGTGAGATGAGGAGATGTAGCAGTGTTTTGGTACGACCGCCTTCTCATAAACTTTTCGATCTCCTGTAGCGACATTTCAAAGTTGGCTCGCCTCTCCTGTATGAGCTTTTGGAAAGCTTGGTATAACGCGACAGCCTGTGCTGCCGACGTCGTAGTGCCAAAGACCTGCACTGCGTCTCCGTCGAAGATAGCAACGAGCCGATCCCCAGTGCCTTCGAGACTGCGGCGAACATTGTACATGAGTAGCTCGAGAGATGTGATGTCAGCAACAAGGAAGGCCTGGTAATCGAATGCTGCCTTCACTCGGAACTGGCTGAACCCGACAGACGCCTGTATGAGGGGCGTCTCGTTGAGCGCCGCCTCCCGCTCTGGCCACTGGATCGATGTCCGCAGCTGGAACTTTTGGAGAGCGATGAAACCGCTCAACCTGCCTGTGCAATCTATGCCAATCTTCTCGAATCCGAGGCACAGATTCTGCTCCCAGTCTGATGTTTTCTTTGACGAAACCCAGAACTCCTTGATGGCGAAGACTGACTTGCCGATCGCCTGGCCCATGTCTACGCTGACGTCGAGAGACGTGATGGATATGGTGGCCGTCCAAGGGAACGCCGCTGTTGCGGCGACCTGCTGATATCTCTGCACCAAGTGACCCTGTGAAGTCTCCGTGTTCATCTTGGCGACGGGGGCCGTCGACGTGTTTCGTAGCTCAGTTGGGTACCAGATTTCGCGGAATAGTAAAAAGTCCTGGAGTTGCTTGGCGTTAATCGAGACGGTCATCGGGCTGACCTTGAGTATGGCAGACACGCCGCTCGTTCCACTGACGTGTTTGCTGTTCATCAAAGAGAGCACAATCGAGTCGACGTCGAAGCTGCCTGTGGATTCTCGGGAGTAAACGTGCTGGACTGAAGCTTGCAGCTTGGAGAAAGCGCCAGAAATGGAGAAGAAATTGCCTTGTTCTTGCGAGCGCACTGTGTTAACAGTAAAGTAAATGTCGTCGAAACATGTCGTCGCCGCAACACGTGCGATGGGCTGGCAACTCAGTGAGAACTCTTGACGACAAATTCGAAGCCCCAGATTTAGCTTCAGACGTCCAATAACGGCGTTCGGATCAGCTGTGAGGATGTTATCCTCATTGCCAGGCTTGGTCTTCGCGGCGGCGGGCGTCTGTGTAGCTAGTGGCGTATCCTTATCTTTGCCTACGACTTCTTTGACACTGGTCGTCATGTCCATGATGAGTGGCACAACAGAAGGATACAAAATGTTACTTGACGCATCAATCTTGATCTCGCCGTATAGTGAAGGGTCCTCGCGCCCGTTGTCTCGGTACTCGAGTTTCCAGGCTAGACCTGGTGACCTGAGCACGGTGCTGCTGCCAGTATCATCCGTGCTGAACTGGCCGTACTTGCCTGCGAGAGATGGTCGACCAATCCTGGAGCTCCCGCGTAGTCCATCTGTTGGCTTTTTGCCCGAAACATAAACAACTGCACCGGAGAAGTCTGCGTCGACCAGCAGAGACTCCAGACGCTTCGTGCCAAGTATACTTCGTTGTGGTGGGGCCGGCTCTTCGATCTTGTCGACCTTTTCGACCTTAGCAGGAGTGATTCCCGTGCTCCAATTTTGCGAAGCTCTTTGCACATTCTGAATCGAGAGGCTGATGGAGTCCTTCAGGATCGCAGCTGGAATGATGAAACCTGATGTTAAGCGCAGATCCAGCGATTTCCCGACGGCTTGGAATGCCAGGCTGCGGGTGTTTGGATTGGACACATAGGCGATGTTAAAGATGACCTCGGGAAGCAACGCCGAATGAAGAGACCTAAGGCTCTTGTCTTGTCCAGGTGGAACCATCTGAAGTTGAAAATTCTCGATGGTGAGCCTGGCTGACTTGGTTTGGCGTGTTCCGAAACTGACAAGCTGGACCGACAGGATGAGATCTTCTTTGCTACCCGCTAATGGCAGCAAGTCATCTGAGGGATCACCAACGAGCCAGGCAATCTGCGTGTCGCGTACTTCGAAACGGTAAACAATGGACGACAAGAATGAATCGATAATATCAGGCTCCTCCGCTTCCTCGTGATCGTTGATGGCGATGCGGGGTCTTGTTTGCCGAATCTTGCGCAGGTATTCGAGCTCGCGTGACGTGTCGAGGTCTTTGATCTTGTCGCCCATGTATCCCAAGGCAGCAACCACGGTCGAGACCGTCTCTGGCGACAGGTTGATCTCCAGTCCGTCACTTCTGAAATTAAAGGACCTCTCTTCTTTGCCGTCTTCAGTGTATCGTGTATTTGCCGAAATGAGAGCACCCAGAGCAAGACTACCGCAGGATCTCATGGCGTTATCCTTTCCCTTCTGCACGTCAATCAAGATCTGGCGCAGGTTGACGTGCAACTGCGGCTGCTCCAGAATGGGCCCTTGGCCATCGCGGCGATTGGCAACTTCTAGATGCACTCTGTCGAGCTTGAATGAGAGGCATGCCGTAGGGTCCTTCTCTGAGACAAGGGGCGTTTTTCCAAAGACCTCTATGCCGGCCAGAGTGAGATGGACGGTATAGACCAGGGTTGACGCCTGTGCTGGCGGCGGTGCTTCCTTGGGGGCTGCTGTCTCGCCGAAGATATCGCTGATATGTCCTTGGATTGCTTTTGTGCCTTCTTGAAGCTCGCTGATGGCACTTGATATTTGTGGTCGATTCAGAGCCGTCAACAAACTGTACACCGCAGAGGCATCCAGCTGCATAAGCTCGACGGAGCCGAACACTGAGACCGAGTGCTCCCCTGCACCCATGTGGCTAACGATCCGGCCATTGGTTGGCGGGATTCGGAGAAGCGATATGCTGCGCGGCTGATTTCTGACATCCATCCTAATTTCGTGGGAGTTCTCCTTAACATCAAAGTCAAAAATGAGCTCTTTCCCAAAGTTGGCGGCTACCGCTGCTCGCGCTACGACGCCCGAGATATTGTAGGTCATCGACTGCAGCAAAGGCACGCTGATGCGGTACTCATCCAGAAACATCGCAACATTGACGCGGAAGGACGAGAGGCGTTCAGCAATCTTGACGCTGTTCCTACGAGGAGGTGCTGGCGATTCCGGTAACTGTTTCTGAAGCTTGTGTATCTGCGTCAACTCATCTTTGACTAGGTAGTCGGCAACTTCAACCAGATACAGAGGATCCTGTTTGACGGCTAACGTTAAAGTCCGACTGCTGGCTGTTGATTTGATCGTGTGACATGATGTCGTCTCCGTCTCGAAGAGCTCATGAGAAAGAATGACGCTCGGGTCCTTGAGTTGAAACATCCCTAGTAGCTCAGATCGATGGTGCAGTCGCGAGGTCACGGCGTCACAGCTGAGTATGAAGTTAATAGATGAGCCAGTCTTCTCATACCCGTCGAGCAAGCAAGACGTTTTCATGTTGTGACCGAGAGACGTAGCGCTGAGATTGATAGTGTCCACCTCCACCGAGCCTCGTCCGACTGCCAGTACAACATGGAAGGTGTCTTGTGACTTCGTTTTGTCGGCTGCAACGTTCTCCTTTTTAGGCTCTGAATGATGTTTACTTGAGAGACTGGACTTGTTGTAAAGGCGGAGGACGTCTTCGGCAAGCTCGCAAAGTTCCCAGTTGAGCATGACGGCTGCCTCCCCACAGTAGATATTCAGCACAGTGATTTTCTTCGGCTTTGCCTCGGCGTCACTAGACCGTGGCACTACCTTCTTCTCCAGTCTTGTCGTTAAGTCGGCAAAGACGATCCTGTTCTCCTTCGGTCCGGGATCTAACAGTAGCTGCACTTCCTTTAAACGGAGCGCCGCCAAGATCGGAAGGTCAGGCGATTCAAGTTTGCCGTCAACCTTGACTGCCCCAAAAACATTCTTTATCAATGACGAATCAGCCACATCGTACAAATCCCAGCTACGCCATCGTTGAAAAGCCTCAATGACGCGCTGGGAAGCATCGAAAGGCGGAATTGCTGATCCAGAAAGGCAACTCAGCTGTAGGTCATCCTTGAAGTTTGCCGGCATGTGTGTCCAAATCTGACGTAGTCTTGCGGCCATCTTCCATGAGTCAAATGTTCGCAGATGCTCCGTGGCAGATCTCAAGACTGCTGACGGTCTTGTCAAGAAAGACGGGTCGCCGACTGGATGTCCTTCTGTCATGAGCTTATGTACGAAATGCTTGACGCGGTTCTCGTGCCGTGAAATTGTCTGTCCCAGTATCTCCCCAAGTTCCGAAGCAACAACTCCGGTCCGGTGGATGAGCGACGCAAGATATTCGATCTTTTCCGATGCGGTGCTGCTCTTTATGCTGCCAATGTCTGCGTCAATGTAGGTGACATCCTTCGAGCCCAACGACACCATCACACGCTCGACCTGCGCCATAAAGGCGGCCTGGTTCTCTTCGGCACCCGAAAGCCGTTCCGACGCCGACACGTCGGCAGAACCAAGTTTCAGCAGAACCGATGTTCGCTTGTTGCTCTTCACCGGCTCCGCTGGATTTTCCCAGGCATCGGTGGATCGGAGACACAGTGACAATTTTGACACTGTCACATCATACTGGTCCTGTTCTTCTCCGCCGGGGTTGAGGCTGTCGGCAGTGGAAGCGTTCAAAAACCTGATGTTAGCTTTTGGAACCCTGAGGAGTACGTCGGTGATTTCACCAGCGATTTTCTTCTTCTTCTGAAGGTCAAAGATATCACTCATTGAGGAAATTTGCAGGCTGTCAAGAATATTATCCGGCTCGCTCGGTTGTAAAGCAGCAAGCAACAATGACACATTCTTGACTGCAGAGGGATTCAGAAACGCAGTGATGCCCGCTGGTATCTCGACAATAATGCTATTGTGCGCACGGTCCTCAGCCAAAGACTCAGGATCAACATCGTCAAGGGTAAACTCTGGGAGGCCGAAAGCGGACGCCGTATCGTCCTCTTCAATGCTTAGCATAACGGCCTCCGACGTGTCAGGCCGAATGTTTTCGAGAGGAAATGGCGGAGCGTAGAATTGGCTCGAAAAGGCCACAGACGAGTGATGGCTCACGTCCCGGAAGTCGCCGATGGCACTGTAAAAGGCGGAGTGGCGACCAGTCGACGTAGAAACATCTCGCTGGTGTTGCGATCCTCGTTTCAGAGCTTCTGGGCTGTCGGGATACAGCAAGTCCGACTGTCTAGATTTTGCCCGTGATCTCACAGAACTTCGTGGCCTGACTACACTGCTACTGCTTGAGGTAGTGGTTGTGGACAAAAACGAACTTTTGTGACGGAGGCGTTGGGGACGACTGAAAGTTGATCGATTGTCAGACGATCTTTGGTTCCCCTCAACGCCTTCCAAAACAGTTGGATGAGGAACGAGCGGAAAGCCTTGGGCGGGCGGGTCGAGCTGATCAGGGAGCATTTCCTCCACAATACCGGGCAGAAGCAGAAACTCAGTGCGCCCAGTTCTTTGATCCTCGCGACGAATGAGCTCCTGCTGCAACTTGCGCTCCTCGGAAAAGTGAAACTTTCTTCCGATGACTGCCACACGGATAGAGGCTTGGAAGAAGGCATCGGTCTCAACGCCATGCTGGGCTTTCCACTTGTGTCTCATAGCCGATTCCGAATTGACACACGAAATCTGGAGATCTGGGAGTCTGATGTCCGCTCGTCTGGAATAATGCGTGCGTGCCCAGTCATTGAACTTGACATCGAGTGTACCAGTCGAGAAGAGAAAGGCTGCTTCATCCACATGACACCAGACTCGAACAGACCCAACAGCCACCCGCAAAAAGGTCACGTCGTACACAATGATGGACGACAGTGGAATCAAAGCGTTCTCGTCGTCGTCAAACTCGAACGCAAATGCTTTGCCTGCGCTCATCAGGGCCATTAGGAAATCGGCAGAGCATTCTCCCGAAACCGTGCCCACGGAGATATCCCAGTTGCAAAGGTATGTTGGCTCGGCTGGAGGGAGGCCAAAAAGACGGTGGCCATAGATTGTCAAGCCGTCGATGAACAACTGCGTGCTAGACACGGCACTAATGGGTGTTTCCATGCCTGACTCTGCGTTACCTAGGGAGAGGTTGAGAGGGTTGAGGTTGACCTGCAAGTCCATGTAGTAGTTGGTGAAACGGAGGTCTAAAGAGAGGCCGGCAGTTTCGATTTGGACGTGTCGCTGGCTAGAATATAAATTCGCAGGCAGCAGGAGACGGAGATCATCAATCTTGATACTCAGAATCACGTCCAAGTCGTTGGTCTTTTTTGGAGGCGGGCGGTTTGCTAGCTCTGCATCAGGGTTGTGTTCTTTCAGTCGCAAAAGGTCCTGGTACTCCTCAAGTGTTTTGAAGTGGATATCATCACCAAGGTAGTTATCCTTCAGTTTCATAACGTAACGTATAATAAAGCCGTATAGTGTTGCCGTGGGCGACTGCAGACTGAGGTTCAGCTCCAAGGTATCAATGTTAGACGGTGCCGTCGTTGCGTTGTAATGATATTTTCCGTCTGCCTCGAAGTTCTCGCCATGTCCGATCTCTTTCGAGGTTATGAATGTGCTCTGGGTGTTCCAAGGTGGAACGTGGAGCCACAGAGAGAAGGTCTCGGCTCCAAGCGCAAACGAGACAGCGTTCATGCTCGGACGATACTTGTCGATTGGAACGCAGACGTTTGCCACGAGTGACGGGCTTTTGGCTACGACGTAGGCGTTATCTTCGAGGTCAGTAGGATTGTTGATGATGTTCCCATCGTTGACATTCAGGTACAACGTTACGTTACGCAAGTCGAGGTTGAGGTAATATCTAAACGGTGTGAAGACCAGATACTCGGCTGGTGGCCCCGAGGCCCAATCGTCGACCAAGTCTATCAGGAGGAAGACGTGATCTCTCAGTATGAACAGTTCCATGTCTTCGGAGACGACGTTGAAGTACCACGACCTTAGTGAGTTCCATTTGAGAGGAGTTGACAAGTCGCAGGATATGCGTTGTGGACCAGAGCGCCATAGAAGCTCGTGATTGACGCTGGTCGCGAGTTCGGTGCTAGGCAGGTCGACATCAAGCTTCATCTGGTATCCCGTTGCGCTGGCAAGCATATCCATGGTGAAAGAAATTGTGGCGTTGCCGGGCACGATCAGATCAAGCCAGCCTCCCGGACGGATGGGCGCAGCGTCGGTCTTGCTGTTTTTCTTTGCGCGGTTCCTCTGCTTCCGCTTCTGTGGCGGCTGCGGAGCCTTCATAGGGGGCTCTTTGCCCTTCCATTTCCAATTTTTGGAGTCTTCCCGGATGGGTATTCGGAGCGTCACTTCGTCATCCAACTCGACATACAATTTGAACTGAGTGGGAACTCGATATTCACCCTCAGCCAGGGGAGTCGCGGGTACTGCGTCCTTGCACAAGCTAGGAACGAAGACGCGCTGGAGGTCCGCTCTCTGACGGTCGGCCCAAGGTCCGTAGTTGACCACTCCGCCCTTGATGGCTAGAATCATGCCCCATGTGGGAGCTTCATCGCCGTTGATGTACATCGCTGCATTCTCCTTGGAGCGTCTACTGGCGGCCTCGGCTGTTACTTTGCCCACAACATCCCAGTAGATAGTTAATGTTGCCTCTGGGCTGTCCACCACTGTGGACTCGGCAGCGTATTCGACACCTGCCCATCGTAGTCTCGAATCCTGCTCGTCCTCGTCCAAGTAGCGCGCCAGACCTTGCCAGTGGTTAGAACCTGGTATTTGTGAAACAGCGGTGGTGAGTGGACTTCGCGAGCCTATAGAGAATGATTCCACGGATTTTCTCCAGTATGGCACGAGGTTTCGCAGTGTTCCGAGTGCGCGGCGTCGGTGTCGCCGGAAGAAAGAAGTCTTGTACGTCGGGCTAGGCTCCTGCGCAACCATTTTCTCGCGGCTTGCCCTTGTCGCCTGGTCCTCCTTGAAGTCCTCGTTCTCCCTCATTTCTACGATCGGGTGCTGAAACTTGATCTTGAAGATCTGCTTATATGGATCGGGGGTGGATGTCTTTGAGGCATCTATCTCTCCCGACAGACCATCGGCCTTGACAATCAGAATGGCCTTGGTGTTGTCATTTCCCATAACCACAGCCGCCTTTTGGCACGTCACAAATATTGGAAAGAGCTGCAGAAGGAATGGTAGATCGGAATCCGACTGAACATCGTCGGCGTCGCTCTCTGCTGGTGCATCAGATGGTGTACTTGGCTGACTGGCCGAAGATCCCCGACGGCCGAGGGTGTTTCCTAGTCTTGACAACAGAGCGGCGCCTGAACCCTCTTTTTCGTGTGCCGCGGAGTCTTGAGACGGATCTGATTTCTCAGAGGTCCTCTGTCCTCGGTTTCTTAGAGAAGCATTCTCGTCTTTGGAATCAAAGCCCGTCGTCACATTCTCAGCAGTTGCCGTAGGTTCCTTCAGCCCAGCTAAGACGCTGTCGTAAGCTGGACTTCTGTTGTATATGAACCATTCCAAACCAACCAGGGACATGGTCACACGGCATGGCAAGTTCGAGTGCTTCCCGTTTGTAGCCGCAGACGCTTGTTCAGCTTGTTGTTGCGCGGAGGCTTTGATGTCAACCTCCCGTACCCGTCGCAACCAATATCGCCATGTAACGTAGCCATGCTGAACAAGGAAGGTTTCGTTATTGCCGTGATATCGTAGGCCGGTGAAGAAGATGCGTCCACCGAGTAGAGACACCTGGAGCGCCTGTATGTCGATATAAACGCGGTAACGGTGCCATGTGTACGTTCGTATGCCCCACGACAACAGCGATCCGAAAGCTCGGTTGAAGTATAGGAGGAAGAAGACGGCACTGCAGAAGGTAAGCTGAGTATCCGGACAGTTTGAAATAGGACTACCTACAGAGCACCGCAGACAATCAGGAATGCCAGGAAGGTGCTACATGAAGCAAGCGGTCAGCAAATGCAAGGTACACCGATCTCAGACAGCGCAAACTACCCATTGAAATTCGGCGTTTCCGTCGGCGTTGGATTCGGTTCCCCGTCGGTCGGCATGGTGCCAGTCACGCGAAGCTTCAACTACGGCAGGCCGATGTTGCTAACATCAACGTCGGAGCGGTGCCAGTCCACCCGCTTCCATATCTTGAGGATGCTTGTCCGTCGCTCGGTATCCCGGGGGGCAGGTAGGAGGTAGGATGTGTAAGGCGCGTGCGATGCTAGCAATCCACGACGTGTGTCATTGGATATGTTGAGTCGTTGGAGTCGAGAAAAGGTGTCACTGTCGTGGAAATGGGGCTTGGGCGAGCATGTGTGTTGTTGGATTGAGCAGGATGCAGATGCAGTTGAGGATGGATCACAGGCCAACAGCACCTACGTTAATTAGCATTCGCATTCGAAGTCGCGCACAATGGGGCCGGGTGTCTCGCGCTAATGACAGCCCGCGCCCCATCCATCGTGTCCCGGAGCTGATCGTAGCTTCCACGCACCCCCCAGCCCGTTTAGCACGCACGGCACGTCAACCCAGGTGGACCGCGGACAGTAGATGGGAGGTCACTGTGTTGCTACCCCACATGCTCAAGCACGCTGTGAAACTGAGCTTCAGGGGAGCTGCCGGCATGGACCTCACTAACAATTAATGCGCAGTCATTGGACGGAACGCAGCCCGCGGGACATGATGCGCAGCTGATTGCTTGTCTTGATTACGAGCTCTGCCTACGCCGCACATACGTACCGAACTTACGCACCTCAGTCACAAGCAGCTCATCGCAACCTGCAGCACTGGCATCGTCATCCCTCCTTCGCTTTTCCACACATGCTCTCGCCCCCCGCCCTCCGAAATTGATACTCTGACTGAAGCTTGACTTTCCTTTGGACTACTAAGCTGCCTTTCCTCAAGATCCATTACGGTCAACTCTCTCGGTAGCCATGATCTAGGCTACATTTCACGAATACGATCCCACATTCTACGCCTCGTACCGGGCCGCAGTCACGATGGCGGGTGGCACTGGCGAGAAGCTCACCACGGCGACTATCATCGTCGCTGGCGTCGCCGCTTTGATAGCCACGTTTCTATCGGCTGTGTAAGTACTTGTCATAACTTTGGATCAAACGCAACTGAAGCTAACGTGCGACTCGCAGCTCTATCTTTCTACAGGCGTACGCTATTTCTCCGGTTCCCTCTCGGCCGAACACGATTAACAACGATGTAGTAAAAACTATCGAAAGCCACTCCTCCAACGATATGTCGTTCGGATCTTGCTTATGTATGTTTGCTGGGTCTCGAGTATATAACACAGATGGATCTGACTGCTCTAGGGTTCCCATATACTCGATCGCCTCGTGGACAAGCATGATCTCTATTAAAGCTGCCTCGTTCCTCGACCCTATTCGAGACATTTATGAGGTAGGCCATCCTGGCCTTCCTTCTAGGCTGTACATTCTAACAAAGTCAGGCCTTCACCATCTATACCTTCTTCCAGCTCCTTATCAACTACCTCAGCGGTGAACGAGCTCTGATCATCATGACCCATGGGCGAGAACCAGTTTCCCATTTGTGGCCTCTGAACCATGTACTACCGCGTGTTGACATATCCGACCCTCATACGTTCCTGGCAATCAAGCGTGGCATTCTCCAGTACGCATGGCTGAAGCCTATTTTAGCCCTTGCCGCCGTCATTATGAAGGCCACCGGAACTTATCAGGAGGGCTACATTGGCGTGGAGTCGGGCTACCTATGGAGCGGTATCATCTACAACATCAGCGTAACAGTGAGCTTGTACTCCCTTGGTCTGTTCTGGGTCTGTATGCACAACGACCTTTTGCCTTTCCGCCCGGTACCCAAGTTCTTGTGCATCAAGCTCATCATCTTCGCCTCTTACTGGCAAGGGTTTTTTCTGTCCATTCTCGTCTGGTTGGGAGCCATTCCAGACAGCGTCGAGGGTTACACTCCAGACAACTTGGCCGCCGCCATCCAAGATGCGCTCATTTGTGTTGAGATGCCGGCATTCGCCATCGCTCATTGGTACGCCTTCTCTTGGCACGACTTTGCCGACAATAGTATCTCGTCTGCGAGGATGCCTGTCAAGTTCGCCATGCGTGATGCGTTCGGCATCAGGGATCTCATCGAAGACTCCAAAGAGACATTTACCGGCGACAAGTACGGTTACCGTTTTTTCGACTCAGGTGACAAAATCATGGCGCACGAGGAGTCGCGTGCTAGACTGGGCAGGCTCGATGAAGGCATGCGATACACAAGGGGCGGCAAAGCGAAGTACTGGATTCCAACACCTGGCCAGGTGGACCGTCAGACGAACCGCGACATGAATGAGCGAGATCCCTTGCTCCAGGGAACCGCGGGCGGCCCGAGTGAGGAGTACAACTACGCCAACGGCACCTTCAACGAAGATCTCGCCAACGACCCTCAGATAGATCCTGACGACGAGAGGCTCTTTGATAAGGCACGCGACCTAGAGTTCGGCGATTGGAACGTAAGTAGAACCCACATCTGGGCGTGTCCCCGTGGCTGACAATATCTAGTACCCTGTCATCACCGCGAATGAGCCGTTGAGCAAGCGTTACATGTCCTCCCAGGGTAGCCTGGGTTTCCATTCTGAACCGCGGTCGACGGTCGAACGCCTGCGGGTGTCGCCACGAAATAGCGAGCCGGCCGTCGTTGCTAGCAAAAAGAAGAAGAAGAAGCAGAAACAAGTTGCAGCTGAGACTCCAGGCTCGTCATCATCCCCGCATCGTTCCGGGTCTGGCCCCTCATCCAGGGCGCATAGTCCGGCACCTCAACCAGCAAAAGTATCTGCTAAGACTGGGGAGGAACCGGAGCCACAGCCAAGCGCTCAGGATCAATACAGCCGTCCAGAAGAGTCTCCTCTCCTGCAGGAGGCAATGGCATCTCCTTGGGCTGAGAGCGAGCAAGAAGATGACTTCAACAAGAACTTTGGCGTGGGAGAAGACGACGAGTTCAAGAACGTATGGAGCGGCGGCGAGCCATCCCAATCCCGTTGATGGAGTGTAAACAATTCGAACGCTGCTTTGCATATTTTGAGTTTGATACCCTTACTCTTGTGTTCTATGTTTAAGCAATACTGGCATAGCGAGGAGTCTGTGAGGAATACGAGTGTGTGTCTTGGTCACAAATGTTGACTTGTCAGGGGTTTCGTTGTGTAGAATGTTAGTCCATAGCAAAGAAAAATGAATGGCTTCGACGTACTATGGATTATATACTTGATGTTTTTCGTGTCTTATCTCATCAAACCTTGCTGACCGTCCTGTATAGCCGATCATATATTCAATTTATGACCCTCTTAATGACGAGCGTATAAGATCCCAGACCCTGGTCCTCCTGTCGTCGACCAGTAGCCTAACCGATGATCTTCTGCTCATCCTGACGCCTTCGCCGCCGAGTTTGCTGTCTCAGCGCCGCGAACTCCTCTTCTTCGTCTTTGACGCTTGCCGGACTGGGTGGCAGATCCCCTGTCGCCCATTCCTTTGGTTGAGGACCCAGCTCAAATTCCAAAGTCCCCCCTTGGGCGAAGATGTCACCCCATGTCACCCACGCCTTGTCCCATTGCTCGCCGTTGACGCGCAGACCCTGTACGTAGTATACGTCCTCGGAGCCGCCCGTCGACGACACCTTGAGCTCGCGCCCGCCGCCGAGCGAGATGGTCAGGTCTGAGAACCATGGCGAGCCGATGAGAAAGGTGGTCTGGCCCGTGAGGGGGTACAACCCAATCATGTTCCATAGCAGCCAGGACTCCATCGAGCCGGCGTCCGAGTTGCCTGGAAGACCGTTAGGGGCGGGCTTGTAGTACGATTTTGCGACGAAGCGGGAGCGCTCCACCGAGAGGTGCTGCTTGTTGACGAAGTTAAACAGGTACGGCGTCCCGAAAGAGGGCTCGTTTCCCGGGTTGAAAATTGTATTGCCAAAGGCTCCGTTGCCCGCGTACTGCCCCGGCTCGAATGTCTTCTCCAACCTGTCAGAAAAGCGCTGTGCCCCACCGGTCAGGTTGACGAGGTGCGCAACATCATGATGTGCGTTGAATGAGTACTCCCAAGGCGTGGCCTGGTAGTACGCCTCAGCCCAGTAGCAGCCGCCGCAGTTGAGGGGGTCTTGTGGCGGGAAGCTGCCGTCGGCATTGCGTGGGCCCATGAAGCCGCTGAAGCCGTGGGCCGTCATGTTCACGTTCCAGTGATTACGCCAGTTCTTAGACCGCTTCAGATACCGCTTCGCGACGTCGGAAATGCCCAGCCCCTTAGCGACCTGGTAAATGTTGAAGTCGTTAACCGAATACTCGACGGCGCGGGTGACAGCGCGGGCGAAGCGGGGCGAGATCCAGCCGAGCTCGAGCCAGTCCGGAAGGGCGCCGCGGCCCTCCTTGGTGGAACCGGAGCGGTCGCGCGGGTCGTTGTTGGGTGGGGGCGTCACCTCGCCGTTCTTGAGCATGGCCGAAAGGCCGTCGTCCCAGTTGACGGCGCCGCGGACGCCCTTAACGTAGGCGTCAGCGAGGACATTGTCACTGTTAGAGCCAGCCTGGACGGCGCCATTGTAGAAAGAGGACCGGGCGTCCGAGACGTAGCCCTCGTGCCGCCAGATATCGATCATGGAACGGATGAACTCCTCGTAGGCCTCGGGTTGGAGAATATGGAGGAGGGAGGTGGTGCAACGAAACTGCATGCTGTTAGATCGATAGCGACTAAAGACTTCGAACCCAGGCTAACCGTATCCCAAAATGTGAAGACGTCGTCGTAGTAGGGCTCGGATGACTCCCAGAGGGGATTCTCGCCCGTCTTGTTTGTAGGCAGCAGGTTCATAAAGTACAGCGCCGAGTACAGTTGGTTCAACTTCCGTGTGTCGGTTTCTGATGTCTTGACTTTGGAGAGAACCTCAATGTTCCACGCCTCACGGGTGGCTTGTCTAACGGACGAGAGGCTTTTGTCGGCAGGGATCTCTGAGTTGACATTGCTGCAAGCCTGGGAAGTCGAAATGAATGAGACTCCAACTCTCGATTTTACAGTGGCGTCTTTAAAACTGAAGATGGCACCCAAGCGCTGCGTTTTCGACTCATAGCTTGTCTCAGTACTGTACTCGGAGAGCCCTGTTGACGTACGGTCTACGCCGAGAAAAGTCTTGTACGTCGCTGGGCGGTCGAAGTAACCGCAGAAGTAAACCTTCCACTCCTCAGCACGGTTCCAGCCCTGGTTTGTGTTAGCTAGTGAAGGTTTGTAGCAGTAATGGTCCTGCACTCACGTTATCATAGTAGCCATAACCCTGATAGTGAAAATCGTCTCCCTCCACCACTTCAATCTTGCCCCCAAGATAGTTTTGGCCAAGGCCTTGTCCTCTGTATGATGGCAGAACATGAGAAACGTCTACGATGACGTTCCCCAGGGCGCTGCCATTTCCAGGGAAGGTATATTGATATATTCCCGCCCTCTTTGTAGCTCCCAACTCGACGACAACCCCGGAGCTGAGGAAAGACTTGTAGTGGCCAACCTCGGTCTGGTCTGGCTGTGCTCTGGTGTCGGTATTTTGGCTCAGAGGATTGTCAATGGCGCCCATAACGGGCATCTGGTTGACTACGCCGTATTTGGGCGCGCCACCGGTGCCATGTTCGTGAAGCATGGAGAAGCCGATAAAGTGACCGTCGGGCAGATAGCCGGAATAAGCGTCAACTCCATTCTCCAGATCGGGTCCGATCTTCACCATGCCCAATGGTCGCGACACGCCTGGAAATGCATTTCCACCGGCTACAGTGCCAGTCTGAGACATGTCAGTTGAGAGAAAAACGGAATGGTCTGTGAGTAACTCACGTCTGTTAGAACGTAGCTAGAGAGGTCGGCAGACTGCGCTGCTACGGCCGAAGCCAAGTGCAAAAGAGTAAATCGGTGCATTGAGTTGTGATCTTGCGGGCTATACCGTCTAGCATCACAACGCAAGACGACCGCAATGACTATATACCTGTGATATGAACGCAGCGAGTTATCCACGTGTTCTTCCTTCGAAATAGAGGTTGCACCCGGATCAAGCTGTCCGATGAATCTTGACTGGTAGTCCCAAGTAGGAAGGCAAATAAGCGATGCTAGGGTATCTCATCAAAACGAAAGGACTTGGCTCTCAAGACCAGGCGCGAAACGTCGTTGCAGGAGCCTCCACGAGGTCGTATTTCGTCGCTGTGAGGATCGTAGGTGGGTAACGAGGGACTGGCAACGTGCTGGAACGAGAGACTATGAGTGGACGGTATACGACAGAAATGGCATGACGAGCTCGAAGGGTTATCTGTGGTAGATAAAATAGGAGATATGAAAAAAAGAAAGAGAGCGTGAAAAGCGGTATTTAAGACATGCGCGCTGCAAGATGGACAACTGCAGATGACAAGCAACGCGGACCGGCAGAGAAATGCCATGGATGGCCCCAAGCTTCTTGGTGTTCGCCTGTTTCGTCGCTGGGGGTTAGGCTCGTTTCGCGGCATAGCTCACACGAACGGCCGAGCGTGTGACCTGCATGACCATTGGAAATGCTATGCTCAAGCGATTCGGTCCAGGGCACAGAATAGAGAAATACAACCCATAACGGTCTAGCGATATGGTTCTTATTGCCCCATAAGCGTAAGGTTGCGCCAGGAGAAGCGCGCTCAGCCTCGGGCGTCGTGCTTGGGGGCCATTGTGGAATAGAGTTGCCAAGATCGCCTTAAAGGTGTTGATCGTTGGATACCCACGACCGACCGATTCCATTCCAGGCGCATTGGCAGGCTGTGTTAAGTAGCTCTGGTTTCCTTGAATAATCTGGGGGCGAGATGCCGAGACCCGGTATCATTGGAAAAGAGGAGACAACCCCCCTCCCAGACACTACTGGCCGCGAGCGGTGCGCTTTCATTTTTGAGACCGCGGCCGAAGACGCTCCAACTCGGGGACGTCTGACATGGCCCTCTGATTCGGCCCCGTGCCCGGAACGTCCCACTTATCAACGACGCCGCCGAGACACACCGACGTTGCTTAGCTGAGCCCCCTCTTTTTTCAAGAACAATCGAACACGAGCCACTGCCACTTGACTTGAGCTGATGCCCAGACGATGGCGAAGCGGTGCCCATGGAGGCTTACCAGAAACACGTACATAGGCGGATGTTTACTTGATGCTTAGTATATTCGAGGACACTGGGCACGCCTCATCACCTGCAGAAGAACCAACGGTCTAGATGTCCCCCATGTACACGACCACCAGGGTTGTTGAACTGCGAGGAGCTGCTGCAGGATGCAGGAGAAGATTCGACTATTGGTAGGACAATCTCGGCCCTATTAGACCGATGAGCCAGTGCACGTGTGGAAAGCGCATCTAGCGAGATCTAGGAGAGGGAACACACAATGGAAATAAGGTAAGGATCATTCACATGATCGGCAAGGCGCATTCTTGTCTCCAGACTTGCAGAGGCTCTTCACAACAGTGCTACCGGTGTACACATCCTGATCGGAATTTCTGAACATGAGGAGTTCTCCCAAGGTCTCAGGGCTACAGCTTTGCTGTCTAATTTGCTCCAACCGTTGCATTAGTTCCACTTCGTTTGCGTATCGGCGGCCCATCACGGGGTTTTATGCGAGGAATGTTTAAGTTTGCCAAAAGGCTGTACTACTGCTTAGAGACAGCGGACTAGGTTTGGACAATAAGATAAAACAGAGGACCGGATTTTCTTGTTTGAGGAACATCCAGATCTCTCTACTTTCCATAGGACATTTCACGAGATGCCACGATAGTATCGTCTCCGTGGTCTTCTCAGTACCGGAGGACCATTAGTAGATGACACTGCTGGAACGGCGGACGGATAGAAACAGCATTTCCAATTTGCAGGCAGCTTTACGAACTCAACACTTCATAGTCGGCAATTTTTATAGGCTTCAAGTGTAAGGACTTTGCGAAACCATCGCGATTATGCTTGTGCTGACGTGATTGTCGAAGGTTTGGACTCTGAGTTTATCCAATTCTGGCCAGAGCCATCCGGTGCCAGGTGCAGCCGAGAGCCTTGGAGGTGGAGTTCTTTCACGTGACAGACAGAATCTGATCGGTCCCACTATGGAATTTATCCGACATGGGAAGCGGTGTGAGAATTTTGTCGGTCTCAACGTCGGTGAGTCGTGGCAGAATTTGTGAATCGCATCGCTCTGCCCAGGTTCAGCGAAGGTAATTGTTCTTTGTCGCCCGCTGGTATAAGCCTGGCGAGGCAATTTTTGGCCTTTGGTGCCGTCGAACTGCTTCAGACTCATCCGCTCTACTTTCTAAAACCTCAGAGCGTTGGTCCGTCACCAATTCCTCCATAATCGACGTCGAGGGCAGAATTTCTTAGGCGGTCACCGCGACTCTGCAGCAAGTATCTCGACTATTGAGCCTTTGACCGTCAACTATAGAAGTCCCGGTTCGGAGAGAAGGCGTCTTTGGGACTCGATTCTATCACCCGGCATTGAACAAAATAGCAGATTCACCATGGGTCGGAAACCAAACCCCGTGATTGGGGAGTATTTTACTCGGGGTCCCAAACTTGCAGACTCCAGCAATCGTTACCCGCACACCTGCAAGTTATGCGGCGAAAACTTCCCTAAAGGCCGAGGTGAAGTCTTACACAAACACATCACCGAGAAGTGTCCTGCCATTACCCCCGAGGAGCGGATTAATGCCGCTCTTGGATTTGCAGGACTTCACTCTGGTTCTTCAGCACCCCGATCAATGAATCTCACCGTTAACCAGCTCGACCCCGCTACGGCGGAAGTTGCACACGAGGCGCCTGAGAATTGGTCTGCCCTTCGCACCCTCGCCGAAGCTTCCCGTCAGGTTGGTGAGAATGAGATGGGTGCTCCTTCAGTCCCCGGTCGCGATCCGTCCGATTCAGCTGTTCGCCAGCTTGGAATCGGCTTTGAGGTTCAAGAGCAATTCACTCTGGAGAATCCACCTGTGAGCTACGATAATCGACCTGGTCGCGAGCGCAAGGGTGAGTTTTTTGTTTTTGTTCTTGTTCCTAGCCAATCTTTTCACTTACTTCAACGTTAAAAAGCTTTTGACGGTTCCCACATCAAAGGCATAAACAAGTTGAGCAATGCTGACTTTCATACAGAGTCCACATCCAATGATAGCACCAACCCTCTGAGTTACCTCACTACAGAGGAGAAGATGGAACACCTCCAAGCTGCGACTCAGCAGCAAAACAACCCTTCTTTAGATTCCTCAGACCTATCGGTCGCTGCTGCCGCAACCGCCCGTCTCACCGACTCCCTCATGGACCCCCAATTGGCCACTGAGCATACTGAGCCGCAGGTCTTGAGTCCCGTCATGTCTCCAACCGAGGCTTGCAAGCCAGAACCTCCTACCAATACTGTGGCCGCCAATAACGCTCCTGGTCCTACTATACCGCAACAACTTCAACAACCTCAGCAGCAGCAACCCCAGCAGCCCTGGGGTGAGATGACTTACATGACGACCAACCACAACCCCACAGTCACGACTCATGTGGCCCCTATTGCCCCCCCCAACAGAGGCGGTACTAGAATGCCAATAGGCAACGGAACCCAAAGCGAGCACAAACGCAAGGCTTACAATCCGGTTCGGCGCAAAGAAGTCCAGGCTGCCCGTAAGAAGGGCGCCTGCATCAGATGCCGCATCCTTCGCAAGACGTGTGGTACTAATGACCCCTGCGACCAGTGCCGAAAGATCCAGGGACCCCGTCATTGGACTTATCCTTGCGTCCGTACCCGTCTCAACCAAGAACTTACTCTCTATTCAGCCGCCCTGATAGTAGTCCTGGCGCAAACTAGAGTGAAGCACGCTCGGCAAAACTACCAGTTGCTGTCGAACGGCACCTCTCTCGTCGTTTCTTTATGGGAAGACAGCCCCAGCCTGACACTTGCCGCACTCGTCACTCCCCGCCCCCAGCAGCCTGTCGCCGAGGAGTCAGAGCAGACAAATGGAGACGCCAAGTCGGTCTTTCAGGTGGTCATGATCGACCAGGATAAGGAGGATCTTCCCGCCCGTATGGAGGAGTTTTTGAAATCCATCTTGCCAACCCTGATCCAACGCGAGCCGTCTCACTTCATGCAGGTTGTCTTGGAAGCTGCGCAGAAGTTTCCCCAGGAAAGGACTACCGGCAAGAACCTGAAGCTGGCTATTGAGCTCTGGGGTCTTATTGAGATCCTTGACCGGGAGCGCGGCTGGTACATCGCCGAAGAGCGTGAAGGTGTCGTGTCGCCCCGGGGCCCCGAGGAGTTTGCCGGAAGCGACGACCAGGATATCTACAACCTGATCACTTTCCAGCTGTCCGCGGCGACGGAGCGCAAGGCAAATAACGTATCCAATAAGCTCATTAGCGAGCTCCAGCGCTGCCTGGAGAATGGCAAGGCCAAGATCAACTTCGACGTTTATCTTTCGATCCTGATCCTCCTCCACTGCCTCGAGAAGACGACCTGGACTTTCAAGGTATGGGAGATGGATGATTTCCGTCAGCGTTGGCCCCTCGACCGCCCTCCTGCTATGTACGTCAACCAGGGCCGGGAGATTGCCGACCTCCTCAAGATGCTCCTGACTCTCCGGAAGTCCCACCCCAAAACGTTCCGAACCCTCGACGGACGTCTCAGCGTTATCGACGTAGGCGATTCAGACTTTGCCATGATGGCAGAATTCTTCGAAGCCCTGAACCTAGACTGTAAGCTGCTCTCCTTCTCTCCAGTTGTTTCTTCAGTTTCTTTACTGACTATCATTCCTTCTCTAGATGATGATGTCGTTCAGAAGCTAGAGACGTGTGCCTTTAGTCCCGAGACGTCGCGCTCGCTAGAGCTACATTTCTGTAGCCAAGTACTGCTTCCGCCTAAGGAGGGAGACCATGGCCACCACGTCGCCGCTGCATCAAGCTCCGGCCACAGCACACCACCCCCTCCTCCGCCCGGCTCAGGCCCCGAAACTGGCCCTACTTCCCTGGCTTCCCCTCCCCCTTCCTCTCAGCAGCTGCCACCCTCTATACCATAGAAGGGCGAGTATACCTCTGTGAATACCTCCTTGAACTGTTACTGGGATTGGACAGCGGCACCGGTAGATAGGCAGCCTCTGAAGATACGCACCTTCACATTCACAATCACGATGATGAACGATTGGACGAAAGATACCGACAAGGATAATGATGTACGACTACCCCTATGGGACAAAACCAAAAGCACAAAAAATATAGATACCAAAAGGACTACAGAACTTTGGCGCGAGAAACTGGAAATGAGAACAAAAATAGACTTCGGATAGAAGGGTTTCTTGTTTATAGATAGGAATATCCTGAGGCCTTCGTTTGAGGCTGCCTATAGATTTTACAGATACCCGATGCAAGTACCGACGCAGTTTATCGATGAATTATGATTCCATCCGTGTAAAGTGGTGCGAGAAGCTGAGGTCGATGTTCAAATGGCTGCGGCCTATTTTGGGCTTGAATAAGTTGTGGCCCCAGCCAATTCTGGCTCAGTAACTTCTGGGTTGAGTGGCTTCTGGTTCCAGCCAGTAACTTCTAAGTAAAGCCACGTCACAAGATAGCCACACCCAAGTTGAGCAGTTCATCAGGTTCCTATACTTCAGCTTGTACTACAAAACATGGCCTATCAGGCATTGAACATTCATCAATCATGCGCCTCATTATAGACATGAATTCACATGTCCCTGACCAGCGCATTAGCACATCATTCCAGGAACAAGCACCCCTGAAGCTTCACCGCCATACCCAAACAACTCTCTTCTCTGCTTCCTTGTCGTTCACTGCCGTACATCTGACTATCTCATCCTGCACTGGGGTGGAGGCCACTAGCCCTTCCCGATACTGGACACAGAATCTCCCGTGCCCGTCCTTGTAGGCCCCATGCCGGGACGCTTTATCTTCCTGAAGCAGGCAAACTCGTTCTTGCTTGCCTCGCGCAGCCGCTTCAGGACGCTGCGCATCTCCGGAAGCTCGCTCTGCAGCCGGGCGCGAGCGTCGTTATCGGTGCGTCCGTCGAGTTCTTGGTAGATCTCGCTCTGAAGTTGCGATGCGCGGTCTGTGGTGTACTGGCTGAGCGTCTGAGCAACGAACTCAACGTCCAGGGTGGCTTGCATCAGAGCCTCAAGTGTATATCTCTGGCGCGTGCGGAATGCTTCGAGAAGCTCGCGGCTGGTTTGCTCGAGAAGGTAGGAGAGCACTTGAGAAGTGAGAGTAGGGGCGGTTGTCGACACTTGGGTGTGGACGAGGACAAGGCTCAGAAGAGCCTCGTAGACATAGGGTCTCGCTTCACGAGGCTTCTGACCGGACTCAGGAACCCAGTCCGGCGAGGTAACTCCAGTTCGGACAATGTTCCGCAGCTGTTCAATGGATGGCCGGGTGTAAGACTGGAAGAGCCTGGCATCAATCTGACCCAGGACATCCTTGATCGTCTTGGACTCGTCACTGAGCTTCACCGAAAAGGCGTTCTCAAACTGCGAGTTGAGACTCGGAACCACTTTGGCCCTGAGGGCCTGCAGGTTGCTCAGAGTAAGGAGCATTCGGACGTTCTGCTGTTATTAGTCGCTACTCTTCAAACACCTGGAGTGCCAACTTACTCTATCTCCAGCATCAAGTGTCGCTCTTCCGCCGCTGGTAGTGGGTACGGCGGTGGCGACCATAGTACCGTCCATATCCGTTGTCCAGTCGTCGTCAGCCTTCTTGACAGATCGTTCGGCATTTTCCACCATGCCGCTCAACGCCTTATAGAGCGTCGTGACGTACTGGCTTCTAACCATCTGCAAGAGTTTACTGGGTGGTGGGAGAACAATATCCCCCGCACCAGGCTTAGACATGGCTTCCGATATGTAAAGGATCTTCTGCATGCCGGCGAGCAATGCGCCTTCAAAAGCAGAAAAGCTCGAGGGCATGCGGGTCAGGTCACCAAGTTCTGGTGACCGGTTCCAATCCTCGACAAACTTAATGTTCTCAGCGTCCTTGTTCCATGCAGCGCAGAGAGCAGTAACGCATCGCTCTCTGGCAACGTTAACAAGAGACTTGAGTCTGTCCTGGACGCTGGCATCCGGTCCGTTAACAACCGGACCGATGCTTGCCAAGTCCGACGCACCGGAGCCCACCAGGGCGAGCATCTTGGAGAGGTAATGAACACCGCTGACCGAGTTCGACCATGGAGGCCAGAAAGCTAGCTTCTCCCACGTCTCGCCACGCTTGGGTGACGGTGGCGGGATGTTGTTAGGGTCGAGATTGAGACGAGGATCTCTCAGTCCGGTGGGCGTAAGGTTTCCGGCACCAGCGGATGGTGGACTCTTTGGTGACATTGGAAGAGGCGAGAACAACAGCGAGATATCCTCCGGGGGTGGACCTGCGAAGAAGGCAAACACTGTTTCGCGGATCATGTCGACGAGCTCCAGCGTACCCTTTTGTAGATCGTCCGCGCCCTGTTCCGTGAACTGGTGATGGTGTTGCGACTCTCCGTTGTAACCCAGGGGCAGTGTGCGCTGGATCTTGCCATCCAGGAAGCCCTGTACGGTCTGCCAAAAGTCCACGACCTCTCCGAGGATCCCTTGCGAGGACAGTATACTCGACAGAAACGCCAACATTTTTTCCCACAGCTCGATGACGTCGGCAGAGTCGGCAGATGCAATCTTGTTCTCAACAGTGGCACGGCCTAAAGAACGGAGGTGAGAAGCGACCGTGTGCGAGCTGGGCTTGTCGGCGTTGGCAAGGCGTCGTCGCAATACCTCGACTTCGACTTTGGAACGATCAGAAGTCGATTGAATCTTTCCCTTGAGATGGTCGTACCGACTAAGCAGCCATACCCAAATCGGATTGTCATCCACGCCCAGTTCCAGGAGGAGGCTAATTAGCTCCATGTGCTGATCCTGCTGACCCAGGTTGTCGGACTTAGACACGCCATGAAGGGTAACGAGCTTCCGCCAGACGTCGCGCTTGAAAGCCTGAATCTGCTCGTCCACATCGTGCCACATGCGTGCCGCTAGGACAATCTGGTAGATTGTACCTGACGAGGCCTCAGTAGAACCGTTCGCCGCCAAAGCCCGCGCGTTGTCGGAAAACTTCCGCGCCTTGTTGTACTCCTCGACAAGACTCTCGTAGTCCCTCCGCTTGATGCTGTCGGCAATCGCCGAGCTCAGCTCGACGTAGTCCTTGAACTGATCGATATTCGCAGACACGACTTTAAGATTCTCCTCCTTCTCGCGGCCTCCCAATGCTGGGCCCCACACATCCTCTGCCTTGGCCGAAACGTCCAGCAGAGGTGCCTTGATTCCCGCGACACCGTACTCGCTTTCCTTAACCAGCGCGTTCTTTTTGCGCGCGTCCGACGTTGGGGATCCTAGGGAGGCAGCGAGGTTCAAGTTGCTGTTGCTGCCTCGGAAGCTGCTTCGACTGGCGTGGCGGGAGTGAGCACGGGCGCGACCCGTTGTCGGCGGCGGGGGCGGCTCGGCGCCGCGGTACTTCATCTCCTTGTAGACATTATCTATAGTGGCCTTGGCCTTGACGAAGCGCTCAAAATTGGTTTCCACCAGGACTTTGAGTGATGCAGACTTTTGATCAATTGACTGGGACAGGGTATCCAGGCCAACAAGCAAGCTTTGAGTGTCGGCAGTTGCATGCATCTGTGACAGGAACAGGGCGGGGGAGAAGGTGGTTGAGGACAGAAGAAATCGGTTGCCTGCATGTTGGTCAGTCTCAGCATCGTCGTTGCGCTTCGAAACCTACGTACGCAGGCGCGGGTCATCTTGGATAGGAACTCCCAACTGGCGGAGAGTCCTGACAACGCTGTCGGTGGTGCCCAAGGGATCAGGTTCGTCCCGCTGGACGATATTACCGACGCCTCCCTTCTCTGACTGAGCTCCAGGTATCGTGCTCCGCCGATCGCTGACGGCTCTCTCTAGTGCCTGGTACCGTGACTTTCGGCGCTGCAGCTTCGCCTTCTTCTCATCTTTGGCGTCCTCCTCATCCTCGGATGCGTCGCTCTGGTTCTTCTCGGCGGGCCACTCGTTTGGGTATGGTGTGGGAAGCTGGTAGAAATCTAGGATCGTCCGCTCATAGTCTGAAGCCATCTTGGGGTATCTCGGTGTGGTGTTTGTCTGAGAAAGCAATTGTTGTCCCAACCCGCCGGGAGACGACGGCTGGGGGTTTTGTGAGGGAGCTCACTGCCACCGGCAGCAATGCGCGTAGCTCTTCCTTTCAAGCGTGGTGAACGAACAATTCCATGGGCCAAAAGAGAGCAAGTGACGATGCTGCTCAAAGACACCTGCCGTGCCAAAGCTGTAACAGAGTACGAGAATGAGTGCAGAAAGGAAAGCAGTGGTTATTGGGAGCTTGAATCAGTGATGTTATGTTAAGCTAATCCAATAGCGGCGAGCAGCTAGTGACACCGACGCAGCCCACTTAGCCCCATCTATGCAGCTCTCACCGGGACCCTCTATTCACACACCCGGCTGGCTGGGTGGTGAGCTCAGTCAAAAGGGAGCCCCCACTTCTCCCAGTCGGTCGGGGAAAAACTATTGTTCCGTTCCTGGCAACCGAAAAGATGGAGCAATGGTAGAGGGGCCATTGAGCCACGTCTGTGGCTGAACCTTCGGCATCGGTCGGTGCTAGAGGTCGGTCATCGATAATCCCGCGGGATGTTTTCTTCTGCAAGTGAAGAGCAGACCGCCGCTTTACCGGGGCTCTGTTGCAGGATCCCACTTTGGGACGAGAACCTCGGATAGCGACAACTCAATACCTCTGTAAGGCGGCAAGACGAGAAGAACAGTCAGAGGTCTCGAAATTAACCACAATTGATCTTCGTAAAGAAACTTTTTCAATTTGAACAGTGGTCACGACCTAGGCTTCCAATTCTCGCTGTGCATAGTTTATTTCATTCCTTTTTTTTTTTTTTCAATTCCACAAAACGTTAGCCCGCCAAAGACCAGCACCCCCAAAACAGCCAAGACCCGTTCCGGTAAAGCGGCGGTTTATTTTCTCACCTGTCAACCCCGGCTGGCGCCTCTGCTACGTATTATTTCCTTCTCCCGACCTTAAAATTCCCGTCCCCCGATAATCGACGAAACCTTTCCCCGACCAGCCACTACTCTCTATCTTTACGTATCCTTCAATCCTCAAGGACCGTATCTCCTCACACTTCAGTCACGATGCTGGCCGCCCGTACCTTCGCTGCGCCCCTCCGGCAACAGTGCATGCGCGCTGCCCCCCGCGCCGCCGCCGTCTCCCAATTCCAGGTGCGCGCAATTCGCCTTGTTCCTTGCCGTCCCGCGATCCGCCCGCGGCAGTAGATGCTCGACGAGGCCCACGTGCAAAGCCTCGAGGGACCGTGGCAGGACAGCCATTGAAATAGAACTGCAAGCTAACAACCAAATAGAACTCCAGATTCTACTCGAGCGAGCGTGTCGCCAAGTTCCATGGTGTCAAGGACTCCAACGTACGCCGTCCCAATCTTTCTCCGTTACTACCCGCCCCATAAAATTTTACGCGCAAAGTCTCAAGACCTCGGCTGTGTTGTTGCTGGGCACCCGACTTCGACATCGGACTGTTCTCTTCTCTCACTAGCAAGATTGATTGGGAATGTCTCTGTGAAGAAGCAGGGTGCTCTTGCGAGAACTGGTGTCGTCTCTGTAGTCTGCGTGGTGGTTCAAAATCACTCAATTGGCGCAACCCGACTTGCGACGTCTGGACAACTTTAGAAGACTGACCCGCCGCGTTATAGGGTAACTACCCGGTCAGCTTGATTGAGGGTGATGGTATCGGTCCCGAGATTTCCCAGGCCGTCAAGGACATCTTCGCCGCGGCTAAGGCCCCCGTCACTTGGGAGCCCGTCGATGTCACCCCCATCCTCAAGGACGGCAAGACCGCCATCCCCGATGCCGCCATCGAGAGCATCAAGCGCAACAAGGTCGCCCTCAAGGGACCCCTCGCCGTACGTTGAACAAAAGTTCCCTCCAACAACCTCTCTCGCTGACATAGCACATCTAGACCCCCATTGGCAAGGGCCACGTCTCCTTGAACCTTACTCTCCGCCGTACCTTCAACCTCTTCGCCAACCTGCGCCCCTGCCGCTCTGTGGCCGGCTACAAGACCCCCTACGACAACGTTGACACTGTCCTGATCCGCGAGAACACCGAGGGTGAATACTCTGGTATTGAGCACGTCGTCGTTGATGGCGTCGTCCAGTCCATCAAGCTCATCACCCGCGAGGCTTCCGAGCGCGTCCTGCGCTTCGCCTTCCAGCAGGCCCAGGAGATTGGCCGCAAGAAGGTGCGCGTCGTCCACAAGGCCACCATCATGAAGATGTCCGACGGTCTCTTCCTCAAGACCGGCCGCGAGGTCGCCAAGGACTACCCTGACATCGAGTTCGACGCCGAGCTGCTCGACAACACCTGCCTGAAGATGGTCACCGACCCTCTCCCCTACAACGACAAGGTCCTTGTCATGCCCAACCTGTACGGTGACATTCTCTCCGACATGTGCGCCGGTTTGATCGGTGGTCTCGGCCTTACTCCCTCCGGCAACATCGGTGACGAGTGCTCCATCTTCGAGGCCGTCCACGGCTCCGCCCCCGACATCGCCGGCAAGGGCCTGGCCAACCCCACCGCCCTGCTTCTCAGCTCCATGATGATGCTGCGCCACATGAGCCTCGGCGAGTACGCCGACAGAATCGAGAAGGCTGCTTTTGATACCCTTGCGGAAGGAAAGGCCCTGACCGGCGACCTGGGCGGCAACGCCAAGACCCACGAGTTCGCTGGCGCTATCATTTCTAAGTTGTAGATACCTACCTGTAGACTGTACGATCTTAGACAACGGATTTTTCTTTTGCGTTAGCCATAGTTGTTGAATGAGTTGATGAGCTCCCAAGCTGGTTTTTATGTGCGTTTGTTTCCCCGCGAGTGGTGCAAAAATGTTGGACAAGAATGGAAATCTGTTTGAGTGACTGGCAGCATTGAAGCGGAGTGGCGGCAACAGATGTAGTTAATCAATTGAACCGTGTTAGTCAATAGCAGACGATCAATTTCTTGATATAATAGAATAAAAAATGGCTTTCCATCTGTGTGGCTTCTGTGAGACCGTCCCCTTGGCTCGAGTCCTGACGGGCGCCCTGTCTTTGGATGACCCACTTGATTTTCAAGGAATCAGTCGTCAGCATTCTCGGAAAGGTCAAGAACTTTGGATTACACCAGAAGCAGGGAACGCATGACTTCAAGACACCTGCTGGCCGAATGGAAAAGCCACATAGTAGAGGGACAACGTAGTCTTGGCACTTAAGGAGGTTGCGCCACAATGTCCGTGAACACGAAGGTAAGACGAGCCTGGCGTGTCGGGAATGATTGCCAAGACGACTGTAGATGCAAGTCTAGAGACGAAGTTGTCTTGGCGTCTGTTCGGACAGACGAAAGACGCCTGGCAATTTTGACAAGTTTGACGGCTTCAGCTCGGTGATTTGGAACAAAAAGAGAAAAAAAAAAAAGCACGCTGGAACGACGGACACAAGTCGGAGTGAGGCTTGATATGTCTGAGTGGGCGGGATCGGCTGCCCAACCAGGGCTTGACAGCTCAGCGAGTGGGAAGTCATCTTGGGTAGGGAGAGCAATGCTGATGAGAGGGAATTGCGGTAATTGTGGTGCGGGAATGAGTTTGCAACTGGCGGTGTCATCTAAAGGATTGGGGAGAGAGCATGATAAGCAGTAGAAACGCTCGCAAGTGTTTAGAAAGCATGCCGCTAATGCACCTTCAGAAGCGGTCTTGGAAGAAGTTGAGTAGAGGTACTTTACATATTCGCATGGCAATAACGCCAGGGTCTGGTTTCCAAATTTTGTAGTCCAGAGGCCGCGGAGGTTAGGGAGAAGACGGAGGACAACTGCCAGTCCCCTCCTCTCTCCTCTCTCTCCTCAAGGGCTGGCAGCCAAGCCCGCCAAGCATCGTAGCCAGCAACAGTTCCCTCGCTCCACGTCGATAATGGGTTCGGAGACGAGGAAGCAACAATGTGTCCTCTCAGCAGTCTACCGATGCACCATGATAGATTCTCATAACGGGGGGGGGTGGTCATGGATGCGCGGGACGCATAACGTGCTGGAAGGCAGGATGTCGTTTCGTCACGTTTTTGTCGCGTGAGAATATGATCATGGCCTGGGGAGGGGCAGGTGGTCGCGTCTCTCCATTCAGCGTCGAGTTGCGAGCCGCTGCAGCATCCTTTTCATGATTCTGCCACCACGAGCAGCTCTCCCCACCATCATCGATACATCTACCTGAAAACAGATGCAAGTGCCGTGGGTAGGCCAGTGTGCACGTCTCGTCCAGACGCAAGCAGGGCGGTCGAGCAACAACAAGAACCAAAACACAAAGTCATATCGCTCAGTTTTCGTCCGTGTCTGTCTCGCCTGTCTAACTGTCTTAGCTCTGTCTCCTCCCCCAAAAAAACCCTCAGCGGCCAGCTAATTACCAATGGGTTTTGTGGAACGCCCGGTTTCCCTCCAGTGATTGTTAAGAGCCCCCGGTCCCAGGTCCGAATCGTGATATGCGGCCAAGGCTTGGTGATGGCCAGTCTCGTGGGGACATGTTTGATTTTGAGAGTCGGGCCTTCCCATGTCCGGTCCCTCCTCTCGTTCGCCGTTTCTCCCCCTTCTCCTTCGATGATATTCGTAGGTGAATGTGCCCCGGTTGAGACGGAGAGGTTGTCGAGTTTAAGTTAGAGTTGTCGATGCGCACAGCATGCTACGGGGGTACGAGCCGAGATTCTCATGTAAGTCACTGTTTCATAAAATGGAAAGGGAAGGCACTGGGATGTTGTCGCCGAGACGGTCAAGCCTAACTTTTGCAGAAACCATCGGCTGCACGACATGGTCCCTGGAGGTTGTTTCTATCAGCCTGTCCATGCGCGGGTCCTTATGCGCTCAAAGTCTGGCCTGGGGTGACTCTTGAGGTTTACTATATCGACGGGAAAACACCAAGTATTCGGCGCACGGGCGAGAGCGCGGGCAAAGATGACACTCTCTTCGATAATGCAAAGCTAACCGGTAGGTTAGGTCGGAACATGTGCTGAGAGTGGTTCGGTAGGGCATTGCCATCCCGATGCAAGGAGAACATGCTGCCGTGCAGGAGTGAAGTATCTTTTGGGAGAACGTACCCGCGCTTCTGCTCTGCAGTCGGCTTCCATCAAGTCATATGGCAATCTGGCCGGCAGCCCTTGAATCCCTTGACATCGAGCCGGCGCCGAAGTTGAGCCCGAGGGTCCCCATCTCCCCTCATCCGAAACTCCCGACGGTGTTGCCTGCTGATGAAGATCAACACTGTAAGTTGGAAGACTGGTGGCACATTTTTCGGGAGACGACCGATGCGACAAGCAAGTCTGACAGACATGTCCGGGTGGCTGGGAACACTATCGCGCGAGATGCGAGTCATTTAGCCAGAATGGATGGCACCGGTCCTCCGACCAGCAGACTGTGTTGTCCGTATCAGGTGCCAACAGCTTGTGGAAGTGTGCTGTGTTCGGCGGACATCTTCCCGCATGTTGATTGGGACGCCCGTTCTTCTCTGACATGGATGTTGGAACTACGATCCTTGAATTCCTTGGCTGGTTGCGATGGGTGAGATTCGACCCCGTGGGGATCGTCGCGAAGGAGGGGGAGGGAATGTAGTGCGCCGGTGCACAGGAGCGCTCAAGGCGTGCCATTCTCGTGCCCCCCCATCCTCTGACCCTCAAACAACGATTTTTTGTTCAAGCCAGTCCTTTTGCCTCGTTACGCCCGGAACAGACGGCTTGAAATGCCGTCTGTGTCATCCCAACCAGCTGCTGCAATATCAGCTGCTCCATGGCTCTGACTGCTGATGCCGATGGTAAGCCTTCCGGCGCTGTGTTGTTAGCTCATTGTTGCGCGCTTGTGATTGCGAGGAGGATCTGAGACAGAGTGTATTGGTCGAGATTGTGGCCGACCAAAGCCAGGCTTGCCCTATTGTCGCAAGTGATGTATTGGAGCGCATGAGTGAACGATGGGATGGCACCTTGGTCGATTCAGGCAGGACCAAGCATTCGCGAAAGCTTGGCGAGTGGTGGAATGCTTCTAGAAGCATTATCCTTCGCGTGGTCCTCTTTCGGCCGCTTGGCATTGTGATTTCCTCGCCCTCTTTGCGCTGGTCACAGCCCACCAACGTGTATTCCCCTTTGCGCGGTCGAAAGGTTATTCGGTGAGCCTGCGAGCAAAAGGGGGGTAAAGGCAACGCTCCCTGCCATGGTCTCGAGTCGATCGATTTCCGGCCAATTGACATGTGCCGCATACGGAGGAGCTTCCTGCAAAATGACCCGTGTCGCTTGAACCTTGCAGGGCATGATATCCCCGAGGTAGTTTTGTATTCTGTTGAGATTCCAAGCTCCCTTCTGCCGTTGCGAGCAAAGGTATAGACAAAGTTGGCGGCAGGGCGGAAGAGTGAGGTGAAAGCATGCCCCTCTGTTGTTAGACTCGCAGGAAACTCGGCGGGCTTCGCTCGCCTTACGGCTTCTCGCGCTCGTCCGTGGTAGCAAGGCAAGCTAGCAACCGGGATGAAGCCTCTTCCCTTTGGAGTGGAGGACCTTCAAGGAGTCACTTGATTCGCGGTTCATGTCTCACCGCATTTGCGGAACCCCACGCTGATGGATAGTGCCAGCGATGGGGCTCTTCGTCTTCTACTTGTTGGCGAGTGGCGAGAATAGGAATGCGAATGGGCATGGGCGGGAATGGCGCACCGAGATGGAGCAGTGGGAAGGGACGAGAAGGAGGATGTGGGATGGGAGCAGAAGAGAGGAGGCATCGCTGGTGCCAAGAAGAATGTTCCGATGAATTTTTTGTTTCTCTGGGGCAGCAAAATGGTACGTATTCGGTACTTTGACCAAAGCTTGCGCTAAGTACCGTCCTGCTTTGGTCTGCTTTGGTATATTCGGTATCAGCCCCCAACACTACTCTTGTAAGTTTGACTCGACAGATACCGCGTATCGCGTACCTGAGTACCTCGTTCAAGCTTCCCACAACGGTGGCGTGGGGCAAGGAACTCTAGACTGGGTCCTTTGTTGTCTGTGTGTCGAGGCGCGCAAGCAAATGGACACACAGACAAGCACAAAATCGTGCTGTAACCTGTTCAAGAAGTATGGGGTAAGATAGGTAGGTATACAAATAGATACCTGCCTTACCTTCCCATCCTCGGCTTGGTATTCAGGTCCAGATCCAAGTCGTCAGAATATCGCTCATGTTGGCTTCCCTTGCCCTACCTAGACTCGGTCTCTGCAGGGGGTTTCCCAGACCCGTTTCCGTGGCTCGCTCTCATCCCCGATTCCAACAAGCTTCGTCGGTACTGGGGCCCATCCCCCGTGTTCACCATATGTTCCCAATTTACGTGCGATGTGGCTAACAGCCCTGGATAACTCGGTGCGCCGTCTAAGTGCCTCTGCATGTCCTCTGCTATATATTGAAGCTATTCTCCCCCCTTTCAACTTCCAGCACTCCTTTGCTAAACCCATCTGTTCTCCTGCCACGTTCTCTGCACAATCACGCCCCAGTACATTAATCACTTACCTCTCCTAGAAGAGCTGCTACTCTGACACCTTCACACTTCACCTACAACCCCCACAATCACGATGCCTTCCTCCGACGTTCAGAAGGGCCAGCTCCAGTCCGTCCTCGAGACCAAGGGCATTCGTTTCCACGTCAAGACCGGCGGCGCCAAGTACGAGTGCCACCTCCAGGACCGATCGTCCTAGTAAGTCTCATCGCTCAACACACCGTGGTCCGTTACTAACATCTTCTCTCAGCGAGCGTGTCAAGGCCACCAGGACCAACTCGTCTGACTCCCAGACCAGCTCCTCGTCTGCTTCTACGGTCAGCAGCACCCATTAAACGGCTTCAATGGGGGAGGTAGTTGGCTAGTTTGGTAGCGGGATCAAAAGGCGGGGCTAGGAACGGCGTTGGGAAAAGCAAAGCCCACCACATTATTCACGGCGCAATCACGGCGTTACAACAAGCGCGACACGGATGAACAAGCAGAAAGGAACCACATTCTCCGGTACCTGGTCGGAGTCAACGGCAAATCAACAGTGTCCACACACCACCCTTGAGATGCGGTCGCCCGTCCTTCCGATGCGAGTAAAGTCCACCAGTCTCTTAAGTGCACAAAAAGCACGATGAGTAGAAGAAGACAGGGGACTTGAGACCATGACCAGGATGGGCCATTCAGATGATATCGTCGGTCTGCATTAGGGCAAACCAGTATCTGCACGGAGTTTTCATAATTGGGCGTTGTCTAGAACAGCGCGAAGTCGATACCTATCTTACTGTTGTTCAGGAATTAAATGGATAGTTTCTCAACCCAACCGTTGCTGACCAGATGTATCTGAGCCCATCGGGTTCTTTCCCACCACGAGTGGATCAACTTCCGGCACTTCCGTGGAGTGATGATTCCCTCCTCAAGGGCGGAGTGCTGCCTTGCATGCAATGCATGCGTGACCTGAGTACGGTCCCTCCATCTGTTCAAGCCTGTGGTCTTTCCTTGTACTTGCTGGGTCCAAATTAAGCGGTCTTGATCGCTGTTACCATTACCATTGCTTTTACTTTGCGAACCGCTAGATGTGATGATAGCCCTGCCGGGCGGCTTCGGGCGATTCACAACATCTAACGGTGCCGCCGGATGATGCCACCGCCCTCGAGCCCACCAGGGCTGAATATTCAAACCTTCGTAGCTCCGAAATGCCAATGTGCATCTTGCGTTAGCCCAACATCTGAGCGGCGAATTTGTGATTGAGGAGCCCCTTTCCTCGCTTTCCAGGTCACCAAGTATCACCGACTCGGTACCGAAGGCTGGCCGACCTCCTGGGCGGCGAAGTGGGGACCGACTGGGCCGGTGTCGGTGTCGCTCTCGCTCGACTGCCAACATTATTAGCCTGTTAGTTTAGATACGTCGCTCAAGAGATTCTTGCGGACTTCACATCTTTTCTCGGTCGCTCGGGCGGTGACATCGATGGAAGACAATGGCGCTCGGAGACTGTCTGAGGTGCATGAGTCTGGATCCCAAATGACCCGAGTTTCCACCAAACCCTGATATCCAGCCAGTGAATTGTGTGCCAGGAGAAATCGTCCAACTTTTGTATCCCAAGATTGCTACAAGAATGAACTGCGTTCCTCTGAGAAACATAGCTAGTCCGATCACATCCTTGCGAGCCACGCGAGACGAGTTTCCAAGACACTCCATGGCACACCGGCCCTGGAAGGGGCTCGACAAGTCGCAGACCACCCAGACAACGTACCACGGCGCGCAAGGGTGAAGTCAGCAATTGACAAAAAAAGACTTGCTGAGTGTTGAGTGATTCGATTGGGTTTCCAACAATTCTCTTGCTCTCGCAAGCCTAGAAGTCACGGTGGACGGGCTGGAAGGATGCTCATGTCTTGGCACAGGGGAGCTGGGGTTTATGCGGAATCCCCGCACAGCTATGATCTGCTGCCAGGGTTTCATCGATGTCCTCTGTAGGTGACTTGAAGTGATTGGAGCGTGATGAGAGCTTAATCGTTGCTGAAAGATACTGTCTAATGGGTATGCCGATAAAGCCATAGAATGATCGGTCAATTACCATCGCAGGACACGACTGAAATTTTCTGTTCAAATAAGGCTTACTCAGTTGATACGAGCATACAACTTCGTTCCAAGCCGATTTCTGTCTACACTAGAACCAGGTAGAGTGTTCATTTTTAGCAAACGCATTTACTCATCTCCGCCGATTGTTTCCAGCAATACTGGGCTATTGCATCTGCCACTTTATGTCGCAAGAGTCTGCTGCTAAATCCAACGCGTCCAAGCGGAAACAGTGCCAGCGAGTATGGCCAACACGTCGGTGGCGATGATGGCGAACTTCATGTTGGTGAAAAGAGGCTGGTCTAGCTGGGAATGTATTCTAAGAGAAAGTGGAGACTTATTGAAGTCGGTGTCTGTGTTCCGTGTATTGCCAGAAAATGATATAAGGTTTGGGAAAGAAATAACTTTATACTTGATTTACTCCATCACCGCCTCAGATCATCTACTAGTTTAAACCACGTTTGCCCGTGCGTATAACACTTTTCAATCTTACTGGGCCTGAACGTTTTCGATGTAACCAAGCCTAGATACACAACAGTACGTGGGTCGAAAATGTTTGTGATTACAGTGAACTCGCATCGTTGTAACAAATCGTCACCCAAGCCATGCAAAGGGTGCTTTTTTGCTTGGTGCTTGTTGTGACACTACGACATTTCCACCTCCCGAATATGGAGTGAGAGATCTCTGCCACCCTAAGTGCATGGAACCAAACAATAAATCGATCGAAGCCCCTCGCCTCCGTGTTAGGAACAGCGAATGTTACGGTTGTACGGGAGGGATGCAGAAGGTGGAGGCTGTCGCAGTAATAGTACATTGGATTCCACTAGACGTGAAAACTCAATTCACCGTCCAAGCGGGACGATTTATACTGGAAAACCAGCCTTTTGTATTCGATTCTTTATCTTCCATGTTTGGCTATTCAAAGATGACCAAGTTCGAGTTAACTGGTTTCTTAAGGCTGGCTGCAACTGCCACATTTCTAGAGAATCCGAATACACCAAACAAAATGGCTAGTATTCAAGATTTAACTTAGGTTGTTTTCACTAGAGCTTGATATGGCTGCAAGCCCACGAGGCGGCCGCCACCACCAGCTTCTTGAGACTGCAACATGAATTGATTCCTCGACGAATATCAACTCAACCCCCCCACTTTCTGCGCAACCCTAGATCCCGCGCATCTTGAAACTCCCTATCACTACCAACAACCATTATCTCTAACTAATATAACATTTACTATTCTACTTTAAACAGCGCTATCTTTTTGATATATCCTATATATTACATAATAAAGCAGTATATTAAGTATGAGCTTTAATGAGCCCTTTAGGCTATTGTAGATCGGCGTGGTATCTACCAGGCAGCTTGCGAATAGGGAATCCCTAAGACTACTCGAAGAGATCGCCTTAATAACGTGCAGTCTAGAGATACTGTCTTCACTAGATTATGGAGGCTCTCTTACACCTAGGAAAACCTACTTACTGGATAGATAAGCATCTAGGCAGCCTTAGGATTTCTGTAACAGAGTGCTAACAGCGACGCCCTGCGACAAGGACCTTTCGACCCTGCGGCCACAACCAATAGACCCAAACGTCTCAAAAGATCCACCAATGCTTGCACGCGTGCAAGCGCTGCTGTCAACACTGTTTATATGCCTTTGTGACGTACAACTACCTGGATAGGGGAGCTGTGCTGTTACAATCAGTCTTTACCTATCAGTAAGTTAAAGGGCTGGCTAAGCGTATGCTAGGCGATAGCTAGTAACTACTTAAGAGGAAGTAAATATAGCGATAAGTATTCTTAGACAAGGATTAAGAAGGGAAACTATATATTTCCCTCTTATTACCGACCTAATTCGGGGCGGTACCGTACTAGCCATCGTGTTGCTAGTATCGCGAGCTCCGTGATAGGCCTGGTCAGGGTTGACCTATAGCTACGATCCTGGCCGTGATGTCCAGCAAAGCCTTATACGGGCCCAGCCCGTTACACGTTCCTATGTTTTCTGCATTTCAGACGGGACTGCGGATGGGATATCGGCTGACACTATCTTAGTAGGAATATGGCCCAGCTAGGCTAAACTGATAGACTTGAGAAGCATGCTACGTAAGGAATTGTATGACAATCCCTAGTACCCTAACTTCGACCCGCCAATCGTAACAAGTAGATGCTTTATACAAGTATGGCTAAATGCTCTTTTACAGCTAAGAATACTCTAAATCTGATGAACGTCTGTCTTCTATAACCAATGGCATGCGACCAACCCGTGCTTATATTTGTATTGTGACTATTCCGTTGTTATCCCTGCTTGAAACTATCATTATAGTCCTGCAGGCGCGACGACCGCCTTTCCGTTTGGCTTCTCAGTCTTGACACTAAGCAGTTTCAACAAAAGATGCATCAGAGGGTTTTTCTCTCCCGTAATCTCTTCCAGCCTCTTGATCTCCTTCTCAATGTCATCTTCTAGTGAGTTCAATAACTCCCAACAAGCATTGAAACTGCCAGCCTCCTGCAAGTACTCAATGATCTGGACTTTCCCAACAGTTGGCATCGGCCCTACGCAGCCAGTTCTTTGACGGAAAAAGCCCATGATACGATCGCGGAACTTAGGGCTGTGTTGAAGGCAGTGAATGATGAGGTAGGAAAACTTGCCTTCGTCCAAGTCTTCGCACCAACCCTTCTGAGTGCTATATTCGCGAGAGTTGAGGTTGAGGTAGTCATCTCTCACTTGAAAGAACCGACTAACCATGGACACCAAAGTGTCACAGACAAAGTCCCTATCTTTAAGAGGGCTCAGGGTCTGCATCATCCGCACCAGCATTCTGAAAAGACCACCTGTCTTCAGATCAATCATACTGAAATACTCAGCCTCCGATGGCCATCTCAGGTTGTACTTCCAGTACAGATCCCAACTCTGGCCAACATGAAGATCTTCCAATTCCTCGAGGAGAATATCCATGAGAGCTGTGTTGCGCGTGGCGTGCACCTCTTGTACAACGCGAACGTACAAGAAGTTTGCGCTGTTGATTGCTTGTGCTTGTCCAAATATTAAATGGGTAGCCGTCTTACCGCGCCGCATGGGGGAGTCGTCTTGAATGTCATCAAGTACCAACGAGGAATTGTGAAGTTGATCGATGACGCTCTTCACTACCGCAAGCTGAGAAGATGGAACCTGGCACCATTGGTTCATCGCATCAATCAAGGATGACCGCACGCCTTTCGAAGGCATGGCGCTGACATACTCGATTGGGCCATTCAATGCCGTTCTGTCCAGCTTTGGGACGCCATAGTATGAGTGCGCTACAAGGTCTTGGGTGTGTTGGCTTTGGCTCGAGATATCGGTGCTTGTACTCCATGTTATGTCACTGGCAACCTGGCTGTCGGTACTCGACCTGCCCATCGGGGAGCCTGTGTCGGATGTTTGGTTGGGCTTGGTCCTGGGATCATCAGGTAGGCCAGCTGCCTCAACTTGCTTCTTCGACAAATGGTATCGGGGAGAGTTGGCGCTCCAGAAGCTTACACCTGCTGCCATTGAACCTGCGAGCTCAACTCTCTTTCGCAGATACAGACGTGCCGAAGGATGGTTCTCGTAGAACTGAGCGCGCAGACGAAGGTACTCGGCTTCGTAATCGATAATGAGGCCTTTGATACGTTCTTTCCCCTCCTCAGCCGAGATACCTTCGTTCTTCATCAGAACGGCGACAGCGTTGGTCAGATGCTCTGTCTTCTGATTGGCTTCTGAATATTCAACATCCCAACTCCAGTAGTCGTTGTTGAGCATGGCGGCCTTTTCAGCAGCCCAAACAAGTGGCCGAATGAGCTTTTCTTCATCGTCTGTAAGCTTCTCTCCAAGGCCAAACACGGTTTTCCCCCAGTATATGCTGATGAAGTCAGAACAACGACCATCGAAATTGAGGGGTGTCTTACTCAAGACCTGCGCTGTCTCGTCTGAAAACAAGATAGTCTTCGATGGTTGGCCACTCCACGCCAGCAGCTAGAGGAGTCCATCCAGCCTTACAAGACTTAACGAGGTCCAAGCCAAGTTCTGCATCTATTGTCATGAAATCGAGCATCACTTGGGCCGTAAGCTTTTTTTTCTTCATAAACTCCAAGTCATGGTCACGTTGAGGCGTTTCCCCAAGTGAGTCTGTCATCGCTCCTGAAAATCCAGCCCATTCCTCTTGGGCTGCTTTGTCATTTGCGACCTCTTCAGTTGCGTCTAAAGTCATATGTCAGCAACTCCACTGGCCAAACAAACCAGATATCACGCACCATCGATTAGGAAGAAAAGGTCAGTAAGATAGGATATAGAGTCCAGGCGCTCCGGAATGGTCTCGCAATATATCAAGGAACAAAAGCTTCCAACCGGGGAAAGGGACAGTCTGTCCTGGCTTATGTCTTTGTTACCGGTATGCTCTGCCCAGTCTTTGAGTACACGCAAAGAGGCTGCATTTGGGATGTCGTCTCGATTGTTGATTCTTACTGGCAAGGTTGTGAAGCAGCCAGTTCGCCTGACCATTTCTGGGTCAAGAGCAGTAGAATACTTCCACATACTTTCTGCCATTGCGAAAGTCTGGTGAAGTAAAAACTTGCGAAGTATAAGGATGGACCACAAGTTTTTGGGAAGGGGAAACCAAATTCAAAAACAACAGATTTATCTGAATCTGCCACATGAATGTTGCACAGTACTTATGCGATAGTCCATAAAACTGACACGATGGAAGATCACGGCGTTTCCCGAAGCATCGATACATCCCGCGGGTCTCTCCTACTTTACGAATGAATCGCGACGCCTTACCTTCCGATATGTTTCGGTACCTAAGTCATGAACAGACGTAACTGAAATGGAGCCTGGCATGGGTACCGGGCTGTCAATGCCGTGAATCGAGTTCCACGTGGGATACCTGAAGGTTTGCAGCTTCCCAGAATAGTCATCAAGCTTGCTGCTCTTATGCGCTACTGCTTCGTTAAGATCGTATTGACCCTCACCAACTCAAGTAAGAGGTGAGTCTTGACAAGTGCCCCTTGACAAGTTCTTATTCATGTGGGGTAGGGGAGGAGTAATGACCCATTTTTGTACCATTCGACGCCTACCCCTACTCCACCATCTTATCCTAAGTTCGCGTATTGTTCGTGACAATTATCGGCAAATTCCTTAGACTGCAATGTCGCTTTGAGGATCTTCTTCATTAATGTCGCAGGATCTTGAGTCAAGTTCGCTTTTCAAACTTGTCTTCGTTACCTTCAAAATGATTTGCATGGGTACCTGAGACTGTGTTATCAACCTTTCGCTGACTTGAAAAATTAACTAGTCATTTACCATGGGAGCAAATGCAGGGGACAAGATCACCCAGTAGACCTGGTAACTGCCATCTAATCTTGTATCAATCAGGTTTTTTCCTCTCTCTTTTTCTTCGATTGATCCAGGGTTTCTTCGTTATCGACTTTGGGACTTACAATCAGCCACAGCATTCACACAATCCGAGATACATATGGAGAGTGAAAGACAACTTGTCTGATGACACAGAACAAAGACGCTGGGTGATCATCTTAAGATACTATGGGTTCATTATGGTCGCTGGCCATCTGTGCCGTGAGTAATCCCTCTTGGTTCAAAATCATCTTCTGACCTGGTATAGTTTGTGGCATACCGGCTAGCTATCGTCGTTTACAACCTTTTTGTCCACCCACTGAGAAATGTTCCGGGTCCGTGGTATTACGCTATATCATGGCTCCCAAAGTTCTATCGTCAAGTCTATAAGGCCGATTATTGGAGACACGCCAAGACTCTCCATGACAAATACGGCCCAGTTGTGAGAGTTGGGCCAAACGAAATTTCCTTTACATCGCCTCAGGCTTTAGATGAGATATACGGTGTGAAGACTAGAGGCAAGCCTGAGTTTCCGAAGGACGCCGTTTTCTATGACGTACGCGGGACGCCTCTCAACGACTCCATGATCTCTGCAGATAAGCCTACACACCGCGCCCTACGACACCAAGTGGCCCCTGCCTTCTCAGAAAAGGCACTCAAAGCACAAGAAGCGATTATTCAAAGATATGCGGATATGTTTGTTTCGGAGCTTCTCGACAGGCATCACGAAGACATTGACATAGTTGACTGGGTCACGTTTGCGACTGCTGATGTCATGGCAGACCTTTCTACCGGCGAATCATTGCATTGTCTCGAAAATGGCAAGATGGATCCCTTCGTCGATATGATCCTGCACGTCTCTCCTTTCATAGGCCTTCTACAGCTTTTTAACCGTTTGCCTATAACAAAGTTTCTATACAAGATGGTGTCAAGCCAGAAAGGGCTGAAGACCTGGTTAGAGACCGTAGACATCGTTGCGCAAAAAGCCGACAAACGCGAGAAAATGGGCAACGACCGTCCAGACTTTATGTCCTTGATCTGGAAAGAAAATGACGACAGAGAGTCATGGACCAGAGATAAGATTATCAACTTCGCCCAACTTTTGTTTTTCGCCGGGAGTGAAACTTCCGCCACCACTTTGTCCGTTGTTATTTTCCATCTCCTAACCAATCCTCACGCATACGAAAAGCTGGCCACGGAGATTCGCTCAATCCAACGAGATGAGGATATTACATTTGCAGAACTGGCATCGATGGAGTATCTGACGTCTTGTATTGATGAGGGAATGCGTATGCGTCCAGTTGTTGCGGCAGTCATCCCACGTGTGGGCCCTCCCGGCGGAGGGGTGGTGGATGGTTATTATGTTCCTGAAGGTGTAAGTGCTTCGCAAGTTGAAAGAACACACGCTGATAAAGTTAGACTACCGTCGGTGTACCACAATGGGCGACCCACCATACAGAATCAAATTTCTCCGAACATAACTTATACTTGCCTGAACGGTGGTTGAAGTCCTCCGCCAGCGATCCACGATTTGCGAGAGATCAAAAAGGAGCATTTCAACCTTTTTCGAAAGGTCCCAGGAATTGCTTGGGTAAAGGGTGAGTTTATTGATTCTTCTGTAGTTTGCAAGCTGATGAATAGACAGGTTTGCGTATGGTATGATGCGCATGTTTTTGGCAAAACTAATATGGCATTTCGACTTGGAACTCAAGGCAGAGGATCATGACTGGGATCAGAGACCCACTTTTACTTCCGTTGTTTTTTGGTCCAAACCGAAGATGCATGTGAGGCTAACGCCAGTAAAGAGGTAACTTCTTTGGCCTTGCATCTGAAAGGTCCCGGACTTTGGACGTAATAGATGTGTCCCATGGATTTAACAAATTGGTTTCACATGTCCCAAATATATCAATCATCCGCAGTAGATGTTGTAGTGCGGCACAAAAAAAAAAAGGGGGGGGGGGGGATGTAGCTGTTGATTATGCCATGGAATCTGAGGCATTCAGCTGAAAGACTTGTACGTCTGGAAGCATCAAGCAATAGCCTCGGGTAGAGATGAACGAAAGTCTAACTACAAAGCAAGCTAAAGTGCCGAGGTACAGCTACGACTAAAAGAGTGGCTCTGCTGTTTCAGTACAGGTTATATTGTTTTTCTTACAACTGGTGTTCAGAATGTTCCGCTAAATTACGTGATGAGTAGGCTCTTGGCGTATGTTATGAGATGCGCTCTTACTTCACGCCATTAGAGCTTTAACTCGTAGCATCTGACTTTCGCCCGAACTTCTCTCAGTGCATATCAGATATCGAACAACGTGCTAGGAGTGAGTCGCAAATGTGATTTTCTGGTTAAGACCCGAGCTGTCGCGAATCAGTAGATTTCTCGTCAGGCGGATTCCCATTAAGCAATCAACATTGTAAAGCTACTTTTTCTTGCTAGAAATGGGCTTTGTTTGTTGTATAGTACCAAGATTTGCTCTGCACTCTCATCCCCCCGTTGAAAAGCCATTGTGGTGTCCCTAGTTCTCAACTGCTGACACATGTAATATCGCGTGCTCATAGAGTATACAGCCATTCCTCAGCCTGGCCTCTATCACAGAGGAGGTCAACTATGAATCGTATTACCTAGCTTAACCTACCTTTGTTATCACTTGTCTGTTTCACCGCTTACTTGCTTAGATGCTGTAACAGCACAGCTCCCCTAGCCAGATAGTTGTTCGTCACAAGGGCATATAAGCAGTGATGACAGCAGCGCTTGCACGCGTGCAAGCACTGACGGATCTTTTGGGCCGTTTGGGTCAATTGGTTATGGTCGCAGGGTCGAAAGGTCCTTGTCGCAGGGCGTTACTGTCAGCGCTGTTACAGGTACACTGCTTAATCGTTCTGCTTTACTGCCATCTTGTTCTTACATCTCTTGCTCCCGTTGCGCTACAGCCCTACGATAACTGTGCTACTTCACCGTCGCTCCGCGCAGCTCTGCGACACCGCCGTGCAACAAGCCCGGTACTACCGCAGTTTACGCCCTTTGTTAGATCCGGAACGGCTGTCAGGAGGACTGCGTCACTAGATATGTATCTAACATTCGCCCGGACCGCCCTGCTTTCGTCTGTGTTGGGCCGCTGCATTGCCTTCTTTGCCAACAGGCGCCTGAATATTGAGAAAGAAGCCAGAAATTAAGTTACTTACCTAAACCTGTACTTAACCTCTCTCTTAGAGGTATAGTAAGAGTTGCGTAAAATTAACAATACTTGAGGAATAGTAAGGCAGGGTTAAAATCTAAATAGTTAGTTAGATGCGTCCTAAGGAGGGGATGATTAAGGTGATTTGTATCCTAAGCAGCCTGAGCAAGAGCGGCGATGCTGACTAACCCGGCTGGGACACTGCGGCCTTGGTTCAGTGCACGAATACCGAGGTGGTCATTTACGCTGTGGCGATAAACCACTACTGTAGGCGGTTCGTTATGCTGTTGGGCGCCTGGTGTGCCATGCGGCCCTAAAACACCCCAAGCCAACCCCACTAAGAACGCAAGCTCCCTCTCTTCTCTCTCGCCGCAGGAGGTGACTCGTCGAACGTTCGACTGCGCCACGGACTCGGACCAAAATGCCCATGCCTGTCTGGCAGCGAGGCGCACCACGAGGCCAACCCCAAGTGCTATCGATACCAAGCCAGTCGGACGCCCCCTACGCAGTCCATGGCCAGGGATCCCCCTAACTCTGCTCTAACAGCGGCGAACTATTGGCTGAACGTTCCTGGCTCCCCCCTTCGCGGCAGCCCTGGATCCGGACTGTTATGGGAGGAAAAGGTACTCTTTTGCTTGGATAGCGGTACAAATGCACTAAATGAGTCGCCAGAGTACAATACTGCCTCGTTGACTTCCAAAGCCCATGCCACCGTCGGGGGGTACGCAATCCCCAGAGGTACCGTCGTAAGTATGTAAGTCACACAGCCTGCTGCCGCCGCACCGCACCGCAACCTTTACTTACACACTACCTCGCCCGTCCTTCACCTCCGTATTGTCCCTTCTTCCTCCTCTTCTTCAACTCCAACCTTGGGTCGTTATCTTATATCTGATTGTCGGTGTTTGGCCTGTTGGTCAAAGGGTTGTTCGAAATGCCCGTGCCAATCGCAGCCAAAGGTGAGTGATACGTGCACAAATCGTCCCTTGCCGCTGCCCATCACTTGTACCCTCCCCCCCATGTCCTTTTCCCCCATCTCCCAAACACCGCCCGATGATCTCCTGTTCTTCTCTTTCTCCTGTGCCTACGCTACCCCGCGTCAGCGCTGTTGCGAATCACGTTGCTTGCCTGAGGTGGTCAGGCCTGTGGTGAATGACCCCCGGGACTACGCAATCCAAACTTGTTCAGCGCGTGGCCAATTTCGAGCTTGGGATCCTATTTCTCGGGTCGATTTTTCGTTTCCCCCTTCGAGCAGCTTGTGCTTTTCCTTGATACATATCCGCTGTCGCCTCCCGAGCATCTGCATCACACCGCCTTGCCCACCTGACGATGCCTCATGTTAACAACGGTGCCTTGGCTTCAGCCGGCGTTATTGCTGTTTCTGTCGCCGTAGCAGCTGCTATTGCCATCTACGAGTCGCCCGAACTTCGACGGTATGCTGACGACATCCGGAGGCGCATCGCAGTCGCACTGCACTCTTTGGGCGAGGGTATCGAGCCCGGCGACCGTCCGCCCATGTTCAACCGCCCCGAGGACGCCCAGGGCTTCTTAGAGTCCCGCGGAGGAGCTGAGTCCGGCGTGGACGCCGACGATGAGACCCGCCGCCGCCAGCGCGAGGAACTCTTGTACTGGAATGCTGTGCACCTAGCCAAGAAGGAGAAGGAGAGAATCGAGGCTGAGGAGTCCGGTTCACGAGAACTGCCGCCACCCGGGCCCACGCGGGGCAGGTCGTTCGACGACTTCATGCAACAGGACCAGACCGGCGAGAAGGGATCTTTCGTCTTCAACACGGGCGCCAATGTCTACGACGATGAAGGCCTCGTCCGTCGCCGCCCCGAAGGTGTCCGCGGCCTGAACTCCTCCCTCTACGCCAACCCCTTTGCCGACGAGCACCAAATTGATCAAGATGAGCTGCCGACGGTGGAAGAGCCCAGCCGCATTTCTCCCGGTCGCGACGAGGCCGTGTCAGACATTTACAGCGCTACTACCCGTGACGCCGACGAACGCCCCCGAGACATCGCCGCTACCCTCGCCCATATGCCCCCACTGGTCGACGTCGCCGAGACCTCTTCAGAGTCGGAGAAGTCCGCAACTCTCGATCGCGAGCTAGGCGCTGACGAGTACATGACTGCCGGCCAGGAAAACCGTGAGGAGGCCTACGCCTCTATCCAGGCCTGGGCGCAAGGGTCTACTGCCTCCAACTTCTACTCCCCTCTCCCCATGTCGCCTCCCATTCCCATGTCCGAACCTGAGCTTGTCAGCGAAGGCGAGCTCACACCCACCGACTCTGCGTCTCTCGCCGGCTCCGGCGAGGACGTCGCCAATGATGCCGCCTCATCGAGGACTGGTGACGATAGCCGCTACTACGATGTACTGAGCGAGAGCGAAGGCATGATGACCCCCGCGAGCTGGTCCGAGGTCGGCAGCATCGTCAGTGAAAACGAGATTCAAGATGCGACTCAAGGTCGTGTCCACGCATAACCTGTTTGCTTTCGGTTTCATGGTGCTTTTTTGTTACATCTCGGTCAAACCTGTCGACTTGAGCGCGGCGACAGGCAAGGTACGGAAACGGCGTAAAAGGTTCAACAGGACTAGGAAACAGGGTATTCATAGATTCCTTCTTCTCCTTATTTTTCTTCTTCTTGGCGGCTAGGCACATGATTTGAATCGAGGTTTCGTTCCTACTTGACTTTCATGCGTGAGATACGTTGTCCCAGTGTATTTACCCTACAACACAACTATAAAACGCCTTTCGTACGCCCAGCAAACGGACCTGTCTCACAGCAGTATGCGAGCACTCACAAATTAACGACATATGTCACATCGTTCTGGCTGTCTACATAGGAACAAGGTTTTCATCAGCAGCCCTGATCCTACCCAGTCTAACATCGTCGTCGGAAATGTCGTCCTTGTTGACGATTACCGCTTCCTCATCCTTCATCTTCTCCCCATAATCCTTCCAAAGCTGCTCAACAGGCCTGCCCAGAAGCTCTGTCCAGAATTCCTTTTCCTTGTATCGCTGAGTACGGAGCTTCTCATTTATCCTCCTCACCGTGCCAGCGCCGAAGCGAGCTTCAAGGTAGTCGAGAAAGTAGCCCGTGTGCTGGTACCCGCCGTCCCAGTTCCCACTCGCGTCGCGCTTCCAGTGAGGCGGGCTCAGGTGCGCGTTGAGACGGACCCAGTCGGCGATCCCCTCGATGAGCCCGCCGGGGCAGGTGCCGTGGGCGTTGTACTGGAAGCAGTGGACCATCTCATGGGTAAGGACGCCCATGATCTCGTCGGTGCGGCGCTCGGCGGCAATGCCCGCGATGTAAGACATGGAGAAGTGGATCTCCTTGTGGTCGTCGTCGAGGTCAGAGCCTGTAGTGTAGGCGACGCCGCCCATGTGGCGGAGGATGAGAGTGACGGAACGGGTTGATGGGACATGGGTGGTATGGCACGAGGGGGACTCGTAGAGCAGGGTCAGTACGGAGCGGACGGCCGTGGTAAGAGCGGTGCTAGCGTTCACGGCGGAAAGAAAGTGAACCGCGGCCGGGTCGTTGAGGTCCCGGATCTCGAGGCGGAGTTTGGGAATCTTGAAGTCTGGGGAGGGACGAGGGTGATCGCCGGCGGGGGTGGCAGGGATCGGGTTTTGCTGCGCCGGCGACTTTGGACGGGCTGGGAGAGGGGTTGCGGCCGGGGGCCCCGGGGCCAGGGTTGAGGTCGGTGCCTCGGAAGAGGTTGGCTCTGTGGCTGCGGTGGACATGGCTGGGAGAAAGATGGAGATGGGATCTGGGTTTGGCGTCGTGTCGGGTGGGAGAACCATCGGTCGGAGGTCTCGCTGGGGTTTTGAGGGGAAAGGCGGTCGAGATCTGCCTTACGGATGCGGACTGAGGGTTCCTAGTCGAAGCTAGTCTCGTATGCGTAGCGTCGGTGTATCTACATAGGTATGTCGTTCGAGGATGAATGCGTAAGCGGGGTGGTGAACGAGACAATGTGTTCACGGTCTCAGCAAGTTGTTGTAAAGTGGTAACCCGATATTTGAACCGGTGAGATGGTAAGCTTCTAGAGTCTCACGTCGGTGCAAAGAAGAATGACTGATGATTCCCCATAGGACCTTGTTCCAGAAACTTACTGCCAGCTGGAGCTCATCCCCTGGGACCGGGGGTGGGAACGTGCCTCCCCCGCCGCTGCAGGGGTGAGGTCCCGGTCCCGAAAGCCCCACTCTGGCGATAAAAACCGATAAGGATTTAGCGCATCTTCTCTTAGCGTCCCGTAGCACCGCAGAAGCGGAACCCCAACCAATGGGATCGAGTCGAGCTCGTTGGTGCACGGGACAACCTGCGATAGGGATAGGTTGCCCCTTTGCCCTTTGTTTACTGCGTATTGGGACGGACGCCCGTAGGCTTCGACATCATCCGCATCACAACAACCCGCACCAGCTGCCACATCTGCGCAACCCGGCCCTGAGTCTGCCACATTCTTCGCACTGGGATCTTCCTCCGTGCTTCTCGTATCCGAACCAACTTGCACACAATCGTAAGTTCTCTTCTGCCCTACGAGTTTCAGCCTGCCACACCCCTCCCTTCCCCATTGCGCTAGACGACTCGTGCCCTCGTTGTTTCTCAACCTCCCCGTCGCTCATCTATCCTGAGTGGCTACGAAGTTGCGCGAACCACCCTATTCGCCCGAGCTCCCTACGCGACAACGACGGCCGAAACACCGACGAGATAACCAGTAGCTAACCATTCTCTCTATCCTCGCGCCAGGCAAACCCTCAACCAGAGCCCAACCCTCGTTCTGCGGGGAATGGCGGAAAAAATCACCGAGGACCAGGTCAACGACCTGCTGAAGATCCTCCGCACTGACGCCAGCGTCGACCACAAGGTCCAGCACGTCACCGGCATCAAGTCCGGCATCAAGCAGCACAATGTCCCCGATACCCTTGTTCCGCAAATCTTCGACGGTCTCCGCACCGCGTCTGTCTCGCCGCACGCCGTCCTAGTCAACGCCGGCTTCACAGCCCTCAATCACCTGCTGACAAGGCTCTCGAGGCAGGAGCCCAAGTATATCGCCAAGGAGGCGAAGCACACACTCCCGTTGGTCATTGACAAGCTAGGAGATCCCAAGGACAAGTTCAGAAGTCTTGCGTCGCAGGCATTGACAACCATGTATGCGGCCGCGCCCATGGACGTTGAGCGCTCTGTTCGGAACGTTGCCATGGTTGGCAAGAACCCGAGGGCCAAGGAAGCCGGCATGCATTGGCTATTATACATGCACCAAGAACATGGTGTTCAGTTCCGCGCATACGTCCCGACTCTCATGGAGCTGCTCGAGGACGCCGATGGCATGGTACGCGATGTCGCTAAGAGCACCGTCATCGAGCTATTCAGGTACGACTTGTGTTCAATGTTCCCCGACGCGCGCTAAGTATTGCCATACAGACATGCCCCCAACACAGCCAAGTCCGACCTCAAGAGACAACTAAAGAACTTCAATGTCCGCCCGGCGATCGAGCAAGCCATCGTCAAGGAGCTCGCACCCAACACGGCTGAGCGGCCGAAAACACCGGGCTTGGAGGCTGCTGCCCCGGTTGCCGCCCCCAGACCGAAGCTCGCCGCAAGTGTATCGTCCGTCTCGAGCGAACGCCCCATCACGCCAGCGCCCGACGCTCGGAGTGAGGTAGATCCTGCGTACGTCAATACCCAACGCGAACTTGACGATATCTTTAGGGAAATGATGACGTACTTCGAGGGGAAGGAGACCGAGCAGAATTGGCTAAAGCGCGAGGAGAGTATGACCAAACTACGGAAGCTTATTGCCGGTAACGTTCCGCAAGACTTCCCGGACGCCTTCATGCTCGGCCTAAAGGGACTGCTGGACGGAATTATCAAGGCTATTACCTCTCTGCGAACCAGTCTCTCTAAGGAGGGCTGCAACCTGGTCCAGGACGTCGCCATGACGTTTGGCCCCGGCATGGATCCTTTGGTGGAGCTTCTTATGCAGACTTTCATCAAGCTCGCCGCGGCGACCAAGAAAATTGCCTCCCAACAAGCAAACACTACGGTCGATATCATCATTGGCAAGGTCACATACAACTCGCGGATCATGCAGCATATCTGGGGCGCATGTCAGGACAAGAATGTCCAGCCCAGGACCTACGCTACGGGCTGGCTCAAGACAGTTCTGAACAAGGAGGCTCATCACAAGAGCCACATCGAGCACGGCGGTGGTCTAGAGCTGGTGGAGAAGTGCATTAAGAAGGGTCTCAACGACGCAAATCCCGGCGTTAGAGAACGTATGCGTGCTACCTACTGGGTGTTTGCCAAGATCTGGCCAGCAAGGGCGGACGTGTGAGTTGGGATATTTCTATCTCAAAGTAGACATCTTGCTAACAAATCTGCAGGCTTAGAGACACTCTCGAACCAACAGCTCAAAAGCTTCTGGACAAGGACCCCAACAACCCCAACGCCCCTAAGAGAGAAGTTGACAGCGGCCGCGCAAGGCCGGGCCTTGGCTTGTCTAAAAGTACTATGAGCAGTAGCAAGCCAAGCTTGCGTGAAACTATGATGGCGCAGAAGAAGGCGACGATGGCGGCTTCCCGAAACCTGCCTCCCCGCCCGGGATCTGCGATGGCCAACCTCTCTCCGGTCCGGCTACCACAACCAGCGCCAGGCTCGTCTTCGACCGGCCCGGCGCCCTCGTCGAAGCCGACCGCCTCCGGTGGCATGTCTGTTCGGCCAATGAGACCCACCAAGAAGCGCCCGGAGATGGCCGCAAGACCGGCAACAGCCGGTCCCTACTCCGTGCGGACACACGATGGGCCTTCCACTGAAGCACCAAGTCCCGAAAGCCTCAAGTCGAAGAGCGTCACACCAAAGTCGAGAACTGAGGCCTCTCCCCGAAGAGCGGCTAGTAGACCGCGCGCCGCGACATCCCACGCTAACGGCCCGAATGTTGCATCGCCTAGCGCCGCCAAATCAACGCTCTCCAAGTCGGTATCTTCGCCTCGTGCTTCGCCCCGGTCTAGTCCCGCGAAGCCTAAGAGGTCACAAACCACGGTCCCTTCGAGCAGCCCATCCAAAGAAAACGAAGATCTCACATTGGTTGTGCCAAGTCTCGAGAGTTTGAAATCGCCTCCGAGAGATGTTCCCGCGGAAGTGTTGCCACCAGCCGCGGCGGAAGCGCCGGCGGATATTTCCGCAGAGATTCCCTTGCCCAAGGTTGAGCCTGTGCCAGACCCTGTACCGGAGCCTACACCGGAGCCTACTGAACAGCCCCCCGCAGAACCCGAGGCAGAGGCTCCTGCTGAAGCGCCACAGGATACGGCTACAGAGGAGTCCGCGGAAGCCTCTGCGGACGTAGTTGTGGAGGCACCGGCCGAGGAACCGCCAGTTCCCACGACTCCTGTCAAGGAGGAAGCGGCCGAGCCCGAACCCGCTCCCTCCAACGGTCTTAAAGTGTTTGAAGACCCCTTCGTGGACGATCAAACAACTGCGAGCCCTAGCATTATTGTTCCTGTGTTGGAGGATAAGCCTGTGAACGAGGTTGCTGCGCCGGCACCCAATGGCCACTTTGAGGTGAATGGCACCCCTGAGACCCCTGAGAAGGCCCGCCAGACTTCGAGATTGCTCGATAGTGGCGTGACCAGAGTCAAGGCAAAGTCTCTGGATGTGCATGGCTTCAGGAAACTGCAATCCATCATTAGGGACAATAAGGCTGTTTTCACGGATGAGAAGTTCGAGGCCCTTCTCCGCGGGCTCTTCGAGTACCTCGAGGCCCCTCTGGACAACCTTGCGCCGGAGAGGGTGCAGGACGTCAAAGCCCAGATCCTCGCGACGATCAAGCTTCTGCTCAAAAAGGAGCGAGATAACTTCCAGCCCCATGTCTCACGAGGCCTCGAGTCCCTTGTAGCAACACGCAGCGCCTACAACGCGCGCACCCGCATCGTTAGCGGTCTTGAGCTCCTCGCCGAAGAACTTGTGGCCCTTGGTGACCCGCCTGAGATTGTTGTGGTCATGGTAAAGCTCCTGCAAAGCAAGCAGGATTCATCGATCGAGGGTAGCCGCTGCCTTGCCACAGGCTTGCACGTGCTGAAAGAGCTACTCGACAAGCGCACTGGGTTCACGCCCTCGGAGAGCGAGCTCGCGCAACTGGGTGGACTTGCCGGCCGATGCCTCGAGTCGACTGACTCTGGCGTGCGCATGGGCGCCGTACAGCTCTGCGTGGGGTTGCACTCACGCATTGGCGACGGGCCATTCTGGGAGCTCATCAAGGGCGCCAAGGACGACCCCAAGAACCTCATCACGTACTACATTGCGAAGAAGCAAAGGGAGAGCAGCGCCGTTGCCGCCTGAGTCACGCATATGAATCGGTCGGCTGCACGACATAGAGACGGGGTTTGGAGGCAGCAGGAGTTGGGATTTGGTGTCGGAGCAGTGGGTAAAATGGATAATACCTCGAGGCTTCAAAAGCAACCGGAGTTTTGTTGTTGTTGGCTGGGAAAGGAAGGAAGGGAACGGGACTAAGCTATACACGGGAAGGCAACGTCTTTTGGGTTTTGCGTACATTTCGACCGCCTTTTCGTAATTGCCCGGCATAGCTGTGCACTGTACCAATATCTATCTTATTCCAATGGATACACTTTACCTTTTGTCACGTCTATGAGGTCTTGCGATGCCGTCCGAGCAAGCTCGGGTACGGTTGGGGTGACCCACCACGCCCGAGCCGGTCCCGTGGACTTGATACCGGATCGGGCCAGCTCGGGTAGCATCTGGGACAAGGACGGTTGGCCGAAGCTCCGCCGCCTCTTTGGGACCCGGCGACCTTTGCATCTGACGCAAGAGAATGCGCGCCGTCAAGGTGTCACGACATAAGCTAGAGTGGCATACAGTCCAGACGTGCCCTGCGCTCTTGGTCTGACACTCGCTTTCCCAGGCGCACAGCCGCAGCATCCCATTACGAATTGAAGGATGTTTCCTCCCAACGCAGCCGCGGCCCGGTGAGCCTCCGCCGCGCCGACTGCTGAGGCCGCCCGCTGAGCTGAGCTGAACTGGTCTAAATTGGGCTGACAGTCGGGGCGGCCTGGCCGGCGGCGTGTGGCGGACTCAAGCTGCGCCCCCTATTTTACTCAGACGCGTTTGTTCATTTTATTTTTGGCAAGCGAGGAGTGAGGAACGTGGAGAAAAGTGCCGCAACTGAGTTCAAATCGCCACGGAACAGGAGGTCGGTGTTAGGATCGGACATATGATCTGAAGTGCGTGTAGCTTCTAAAGGGAGTTGCGTGTCAGATTGACGAGGACCGGCATCGAACCGAGCCTGGTAGGCCTGGGCTGTCAGGGAAACTCTGTTAGTCGACTAGCTGAGCAAAAGCCGAGAAAAGAGGGCATTGATGGCGATGCATGGATGTTGCCGGAGACGGGCTGCGAGCTTCCCCGGATCGTAGGGAATTGGATCATGCCCAGGATCGGTTGACTGCGGATCGTGAGCTGGGATGTTCCAGGACAGCATTTTTGACGTGTTTTGTTAGTAGAAAGTGGCCCCAGGCATCGTGTTCAACCCTTCAAGAGCCAAGTGCGTTTGATCGTGCTGTGGGTTGAAGATGCACGACGTGCGGCAGCTCCGGCAGTTGAATAGCCGGCTGCATGCCGGAGTGCATCGCGGATCTCAAATGGTCGGGCGGGGAGACTTATTTGCTTGGGTCTGCAGTCGTAATCGGGTGGCTGGCCGCATGAGAGATGGCCATGCTAATGCTTGATTGCGGCTCTAGGATCTGCACGAGTTGTGAGCGGGCAGTTGCTCAAGATCGAGAAGTTCATGGCCGGTTTCCGGGAAACTGGCATGCGGCTTCCGAGCGGCTTGCTCAAGGCTCGTGGGATACCGGTATAATCATTTCGCATGTATTGGAGCCAGCGGTTGCCACGTTCGATCGTAACCCCCACCCGGTCGGAAGTGCTAAACGTGCGTAAGCCCAGTTGGCCGACTTCATGCGCAACTTTGGCAATGGTCAAGGCCCCTCGAGGTAAGGTAGTTCGTGACCAGCTGTGATCGGCACTCCGACTGCCTGGAATAGACAGCCAGGAGGCCGGGATGTGCCTTGGAGGGCCTGCTCTGGAATGCTGAGGTGTCGCAAGGGGCGGCAGCACATCTGACGAAGCCGAGGAACACGCGGTCTGTCGTGGCACCCCGTCGGCCTCATCAATGCCTGAGCAGTGTGGAGGAAGAGAAGGAAGGAGCGCTGGCGGGCGCGCCGGGTCCATGTTGAAAGCTTGTCATCGAAGAGATGCCTGTCTCTGCAGATGAAAGGGCGGATGGGTGTCCATGATCGAACGATTGGAAGAGTAATGATACCGATGAGCATTGGATGCTGCCTTGGAATTGAGTTGGGCTGACAAGAAACCCCTTGCAGGCTTAACAGTCCAAATTAGAAGGCTGCAACCTGCCATTTGCAAGTCGTTGAAAGCGTAGCATTGTCACCAAACCACAGGCCTTCTGGCGAACGGACATGGGTTCTAGCGAGCGCATCAGTGGGTTCTTAATTCCATATTCTGGCTGGTTGATTTGCATGGCTCGAGGGTCTCTCGGTTTTGTATGCCGTGCTCTAATAGCCACCACATCATCATTGAACAAAATGGGGCAGCCGACGAATGGCGTCCTGTTTTGGCCAAGAGAAACCGGGATGCCATGTTTGATGAGCTGCGGACAGCGCTGCTCTGAGAACCTAGGCGCAACAAGAACTGTCAGATTGGGGATGACATGGCACAGTGTTTCTCAAAGAGATCCCCTCTCTATTGATTCCCGCCAACGTAGAGTCCCTGCCAAAGCAGTCAGAGCGAATTGCAAGCAAGCAAAAGTCGCTCAGGTGACGTTACAAAACGTTGTTGCCGTCGTTAAGCACGGAAAGTTGGGGGCTGGACCGGAAAACTGTTTGTTCCAGGCGGGCTCAGGGGTTCATGCTGGAGACCAACAGGAGGGCGATGAATTAGAGAAGTGATCAACGCCGTCCGAAGTTCTCCCTCTCTAGTTTGAAGTGTGAAGAACAGAGCCTGGGGGGGATTGTGGTTCAACGGATGTGCTGGTTGTTGCAAGCGAACAGGAGTGCTTCCGATAGTGGTTGGCCACGCGATCTCCGTACCTGTCATTCTGTGTCACTAGAGCAAGGCATAGGCGACGAGCAACAAGGAAGGTGGTTGTATGAAGAGCGGTGTAAATCTTTCTTGGACCCGGCGGTGTCAGTGCGACCGTCTGGCCAGGTCTAGGATAGCTGCAGCAGTACCAAAAGTGAGGACTTGAAACCAGGCGACACTGAGCAGCGTCCCAATAGCGACCAACCCCTGGGAACTAGTTCACGAAGGGTAGGTTACCGCGATGCAACTCGAGTGCGCGAGCTAAGTGACAACTTGGCGTGATGAGATTTCGTTTTTGAAACGAAGGCGGGGGAGCTGGTGAAGCACGTCGTCGAGCTGTGCCAAGAATGGTATACCCAGCCAGGCGCTTGAAAACCACTGACGACGTAGACAATTGGTGATTATGAAAGCCAAACCGGGTGCCGAATATCAAGTATACGTGTAAGATCTTGGATGCGCAGGCAGATGCTGCAGGATCGAATTTTGCTGATCTCGGTGCCTGCTATGTGCGTACACCAGAATCGAGGACTTGCCAGCAAACCTTGCCCGCGTATCGATGTCGGGTCTCTCTGGGCCTTGGAAGTTGCAACTCGGAAGCTGGGAAGCCCCATCCAGGACATGTGGTGAGAGGAAACTTGCGTCCCACCAAAGCCTGACGTCCCGAGATTGGGCACAGTCATGTGGTGTGGTAAGGATGCTTCTTCATGAACATCACGGACAATCAACGGGTCCACGGCCATTTGAAGTGCTGCTGTGGTGGAAGGAACACACGGGTCTGGGGATTGCGAATGGCACGATGGGCAAGGGGAGGCCATTTTCTGCCGCGGTGTTGCGCTGCTATGCCCGCCTATTGCAGATTAGAGAATTCGAAGGGTTGTCGGGGCCGGAGGATCGACTGCATGGATAGTGACGAGCGGCGGCCGAGTTGTGCGGAAGGCGTTCAGACAGAAACAAGAGGGAAGGAATCCGGATCTGCTCTTGTGGCGCTGTTGCGGACTCGTACGGGGACCGTTTAGTTGAAACAGTAGCCCGGAATCTCCACTGGCGTCTCCCACGTCTTGCTTTCTCATTTAAATGAGGTACGTACCGATGCCGGCCGTCTTGCCAAAGGAAGGCAGGTACGTACCCTCCGAGGCACTTCCAACAGCCCTTCGGTTTGGAGAAAGGTACATCGTCTTCCCCCCCCTGGCTTCATCTCTCGTCTTCGTCTCTCTCTACTATGGTGGTATGGGTATGTTTAAACTCCCTAACAGGTAGTGTGGATATTGATCCACTTTGTAAATGACTCTCAGTGGCCAGATTTGTGCTGGAGGTGCACAAGAACCTTGAAGTACTTGTTGCTTAGATAATCGAAGATGCACGGCCACTTCTACCTTACATGGGGGTTAAACTTTGGCCTGATACCGTAGTACCCAGTCATCATCACCACCGCCTTCCAGGCTGAACTGCACTCCTCTCTACACTGCACGCACTGGATTGGTCCCTGCAGGCTTTCTGCTCCCTGTCCTGCTTCATCTTTGGGACCCTGACCGAGAGTGCCCCCCTTCTTTTCCCATCCCCTCCCACAAGGCGGCGTGTCTAATATTGGCAAGGCATCACACCAACACAACAAAAGAAAAAAATCTCCGTGAGACGCTCGATTGACGACAACCGACAACACTCACCCCCGCAGTGTACGATGGAGGCGTTCAATTCGAAGATCCCAGGCACTGTGTTCACCGCCGAAAGCCTCGCTCAACGGCCATCCTTCTCGATCCCACTCGGGCGCCTGTTCACCCTTTGCTGATGCTTTCTGCTCGTGGCTCGAGCTCCGTACCCGCCTGCACGAGCAACAGGGAGGGGGGTGGATTTGTTACTGAGTCTGCTGCTGCAGCCTGTAAGGGGGTCAGAGCTTGGCCGCTGATCAAGAGGGCCAGACCAACAGCTCGCTCATACCACCCCTCTAGGCTTTTGGGGACGGTGATAAACGGAGGACGGTGCAGATTCGATTCGTTCTCGCTCATTTGACTTTCCGCTTGCGAGGAAAGTCATGGCCAGAGCCCAGAAATGCTCCATCAGTCCCAACGAGTATCTTCGACGTCTGGCATCCCAGCCGGTTCATGTCAACCCCAGAATCGTGGGCGAGCAACCGGACACGCCGTGGACGTGACAGCCATAGCCAGAGGTACGGCAACCAGAAACGAATTGGTTTCCGCCGTCGCGTGTCAATCAGTCCGTGTTGACCGTTGTCTGATGTACTGATACGGGTGATACCACCCGCCCTGCTGTTAGCTGCACCAGCTGCATATCTTTGTTTGCCTCGTCTGCTCACGAATCCACCAAGATTTTTATCTTCAAGCGTCGGTCGACACATCAGCAAATGGGTTCAGCAAGAAAAAGGCTCAAGTCCGGCGATGCTCCCATGCCGCCGCTATTGTTACACTAATCCCAACCTCGACTTTGAGAAGTCGTCACCAGCTTACACACGTCGTCGGAACTAGCTGGCCAAAAGCACAGATGGTTCGTTAGCCGGGCCTGGTCCGGTCTTGTAAGCCTCGACCGTGCCTCAGCTGGGACCTGCAGCTAACGGCGCAAGAGAGATGTCCCGCCAGATGCCGCCGTCCAGGCACGCAAGTACTTCATGTTTTTCATGCAGGTCCCTTCAAACGGAACCACGACCTAAGTTTTTCAAAAATCAATAAATAAAGACAAAGTAGAGGTTGCTTGACCGGTCGACGTAGCGGACTCGAGTCACGAGCTGCAGCATGATGCAGCCATGCAGACGAATCCTGATCCATTTCATTCCAAGTCGTCCCAACCGCAGCTTACTGGGAAGGCAACCAACAAGTCTTTTACTTCGTCTCCGGGTCGCTTGGCTGTCGCCAGAAGGATGCCATGGATGAGCATCGCCTCCCGCAGGCATCCCGCAGGCATCCCGCAGGCATCCCGCAAAAAGCAAATCCCCAAGTCCATCCAGTACAAGCGCAGCATCCCTTTCATTACCGGTTTGTCGGCTCCGCCTAGCTTCGACAGCTGTCCGTCACAGTCACACATCCTGCTGGACGCGATTGTGGATGTTTGCGTCGGACGATCAAGCACCACACACGGTCGAAGGGCCGTGGCGATCTTTGCTGGATAGCTGCATATGCCCGGCAGCCACCGCTGGCCGAGGGAAAGATGGGCACTGAGTTTGTTGCTGCTTGGTGCTGCAGCAGTACGTGCACCAATGGTATTGTCATCCTGCCAAACATCGCCGCTCACCGGTCCTTGTTCGATGGGCCTAAGAGCGTGTGTAAGTTCCCAGACGTACCGTCCCTTGTTCATTGCACTCTGTAGGTGCCCACGCTGAAATTGCAATTTCGTATTGCCGACCGTCTTGAATCTCCCGACATATGAGATGAGGTGGGTAGGGCAATCAAGCTTATAGAAGATACGGGCACTGTCCCAAGCGCAGTTCACATCCGCCCTCGCTGAGGATGAATCAATCGATGACTGTGCAAGTAGTACACATGCCGCAGGCAGTCGGGTTATCTGGCATAGCCCAGCAAGTCCTGGCATTTCCATGCGGGAGATACTTTTTCCTCATGTTGCAGGCTGACCACCTCCTCCTCGGGCCAAGCACAGATGTCCCTGACAGGATCCCCCATTCAATGTGTGTGCCAGCGCAGCCAGTAAGGAAACTGAGGTGCCTGGCGGGAACCAGAGCCACCCCCCTTCTCTTCAGTCCCTCCACTCCGCTGGGAATCAAAATGAACCCAATAATTAGCAGAGGGGAGGGGTTGAGTATGAGGGGTTCCACTGTTTGTGCCACAGACAGAAGCTCTCGAGCCTTCACGTCTGCTCTCATCTTCCGTCCACAGCCGGGCTGTGCGTTAGCCGTATCCGTATCTGACGGACGGGTGTCACTGTTTCTTTTCTGTTTCTCTCTGGTTGTTGGAGGAGCAAAACAAAACAGTTGTACGGCGAAGAAGAGCTTCAGGTTTTGCGTCGGGGACACGGCTGGGAAGCTAGCTACTACCTGAGTCTTCCGGCCTACATGTACGATCGACTCAGCGCATTGAGAGTTGCAAAGAATGCTTTGCAACTGCGTGTATGCCTGGACAAAGGTACTTTGAGGTTCTGGCACTTTGTCTACCCTGCATGCCTAATGTCTCCATCACAAATCGATATCAACAACATTATTGGGGTTCTGCAGGCGACAGGACGACCCCGTCGTCTCATACTTTACAGCCTAAAGTCAACGGAAAGTGTCTCATTCGGGCTGTATTGTTTCTGACTCCTGACGAAGCCGAAGTCTTCTAAGGTAACTGAAGTTGGTGTTTTAGCAAAACCTTCTTACTGTACCATGTTGCAGGGCAATGAATGTGTCCTGTTTGCCCTGGCAGAAGAAGACGTACGTGATCTGTCTACTCCAGTTACCTCAAGACGAGACAAGGCAAGGCAAGCCAAGTAGCGATCCATTCATCACTCCCGCCCCGTTTCCTCCTCCGCACGACGCCCACGCCGCACATCTGCCAGCCCAGCCCCGTCCCAGTCCCAGTCCCAATCCCCAATTCCACCTCCAGTCCCGTCCAGAGTCTCCTCCCAAATTCCACGTAGAGTTAAGTCAAGTCGGGTCGAGTGCCGCCGCCGCCACCACCACCACTACTACCTCATTCCTCTTTCTTACACTCCAGCTGTCTCTCTGTCATGTCTGTTTCGACGACTGCCTCTCTTTTCTCTTCTCGTACACGTTGGCAGGACCTTGCCCTGCACATCCTCCCAGCCGCCGATAAAGGCGTCTTACTGTGGCCTTCCAGCAGGACCCGCGCGGTCGTCGCCCACTGGCACCCCCTGTCCTCGTTAGATAGGCCCTCCCATCAAACCACTCTTGTACCTCCTTACGGGGCCTGGACACCCCCCCTCTCCCCCTGAACCCGTCCGCTCCCTCCTGTCCCTACCCTCGCTGCGAGACGAGTACCGCCCCGTCAAGCCAGGGCTTGCCATAGTCTCGCTCGTCCTCCACGCCGGCCGTCGCACCTCTCCATCGTTCCCGACCATTCGACCGCCTAGGTCTTAATCAAAATTCCCAAACTCGACAAAGTCGGCGCCAGCTTTGCTCTCGCCTCGTCTGTGGGATCAAGGCTTATTCCACCTGCTTCGTCAACTCTACACCTCACCTCACCCTCACCTAACCCTTACTTTGCTCGCCCTCTCTTTTTCCCGCCCCCAAAGGCACCGCGCCTTCGACCACCACCTCTCCCGTTCCTCCTAGACGAATTACCTCGAATCCTCCCAGACGAAGCCAAACGAGCGCTACCACGACGGCACCACCCAAGCCGCTCGCTACTGCCACCACGTTCAATCTATCCCCCCCTTCATCAGTCTGGTTTCGCCGCCATCGCAGCCTCGAGCACACACAGACACACCCCTCGAGCGCCACCCATTCTACGCTACGCTACCCGACGTCCACGCCCATTCTGTCGAGCACCTGGCACGAGGCGCACAGCCTGTCAACCCTCTCTCCCCTCGTCTTCCATGACACAGCTCCTCAGAGTCGATCCTTCGCTCACCGATCGTCTTGTTGCCGACGTTACATTCATGACAGGCGGCGAAGTCGTCGTTCTGCTTGCTAGATAATTGTCGTGACAGCGTCCTGCAAAAGAAGAGGACGCCCTGCTCGTCATGGCCGCTGTCATGGAGGACTACTTGGAGAGTCCTATGGACCAGGACGACGTCTTCCCTTGCAAAGGCTGCGGAGAGGTAAGATGGTCCACACCGCTGACTTCTTGACTATTCCGCAATCACGTACTGACGGCGGTGCCCTACCCGACTAGATCTTAGAAGAGGGCAAAGCGTTCGAACTTGGTATGTCTGTTCACTTGCTTCCTTTTTTTTTTCATCTCTCTCTTTCTCACCCCCATTCTCCCTACCCGTCCTCTGCCTTGAGCAGCATCTTCTGGCCTCGCTGTGCTGCCATGCTGTCCCCCATGGCCATGCCGTCGGTAGTCTCCAAGTTCAACCAAGCTAACGAGTCTCCTTCACGGTCAGCCGGAAACCGATGGCATCTCAACTGCTTCCGCTGCAACACCTGCGGCACCCTCCTCGATTCCGACGCGAACCTACTTCTCCTCGGCGATGGCTCGCTCATCTGCAACAACTGCACCTACAGCTGCAGTGCCTGCAACAACAAGATTGAAGACCTCGCCATTCTTACCGGCGACCAGGCCTTCTGCGCAACATGTTTCCGCTGTCGCAACTGCAAGCGTAAGATCGAGAACCTGCGATACGCGCGGACATCACAAGGCATCTTTTGCATGAGCTGTCACGAGTCGCTCATGGCAAGACGGAGGAAAAAATCAAAAGCGGCGGCGCAGGCCAAGTCGAAGGAGAAGGACGGATCTCCCATGATCACGGACAAATCGCTGCCCGCTCTTCCGCCCAACGCCGTCCCTCCCAATGCCTTCCACGATACACGGGTCGATCCCGACTCCGACAAGGAGACACCCACCGAGTTGTCTCCCAGACCACGCCCGGCTTATAGTAGGAACGACTCATCGTCGAAGAATAGCGGTCGACCGTCGCGTTCGCCTGAGCGTGCCTCGGAATCCACCAAGGACAGTGGCTTGGGTATGCCTGCGTCAAACTACCGCAACAACCGTAACTCGACCATGTACGCCCCGAGCAGCAGCAACAACGCCGATGCCAACGGCGGCGACGACGGCTTCTTCATCCCAGTTGCCCTGGATCATACGCCGGCCTCGAACGCGACCCCACGATCAACCTCCGAGAACAACACATCTAGTGCATCCAAGAAGCAAGATAAAGAGTACTTCAGTCTGCCTCGGGCCAGCACGGACAAGAAGGGCGATTCCCAGTCTTCAACGCCCCATATTGCGTTCCAAGAGAAGGGTCGACAGCCGTCGTCCGACTACGAGTCTGGACCTATCAAGCTGCCCCTGCGCAAGACGTCGAAATCGTCGAGAAATGATAACCGGTCGTCGGTCATGAATGATGAAAAGACGCAAAAGGTAACCACCGGCAAGCTCTCGCCATCGATCGACGAGTTCAAGCTGCAGGATGCGCCCAAGAGTAAGAAGCTCATCAGTCCGAGAAGCGCATCTCACTCGGCCGCCATGACCCCGGAGAGCGGCAGCGCCAAGAGCAGTGAAGGTGTTATTCGCAAAGACAAGGAACCTTTCCCGAGCTTGTCTTCGTCCGATTCACCTCCCCGCATGGGCAGTGGGACAGCTCGATCGTCCCAAGATTCGAGACAGCGCGATGAGGGCGAGGTGCGCCCCTCGTTGGACTCAATCTCTTCCTCGCGAACAGACACGACGGCTGGCAAGTCCATCACCCGAAAGGAGCTGCCATCTTCACGCAGTGGTAGGTCATCCCCGTACTCGTGTTTTATCATGACGCAAGACGCACCGACCCTAACCTTCTTTCCACAGCAAACGGCAAGCCTGGCGGCTCGCTGAATCGATCCGCTACACACGATGAGACAAGCTCGTCGGGTCTCTCCGCTGTGCGCCCGAATATGACTGAGCACAAACTCAGCGACACTTACATGCAGCCTCGAGCACCTCCGCAACCGCCCGGTGTGCCCGCGAACATTCCCAAACCTCCCGCAAAGGACGCAAAGGATCAGGCGAATGTCACCGAAGAAGGCAAGGTCTCCCCCAAGCTACCTAGATGGAGCGCGGGTGGCGACTTCAGTATGGACGAGGACATGGCTAGGATCCTCGGTACCGACGAAGGTTCATCATCCATCCTGCGCCGTGTATCAAATGCTGTTCGTCACGGACGCACCAACAGCACCGAAGGCAGCCATCCTCAGCTTCCCCAGCATCCTCACAGAGTTACTGGCCATTCACGTAGTATTAGCGAAACTACCCGCGGCACTGCCTCGCCTCATTGGCCCAAGACGCCCATCGCCGAGGATCCCAACAGGCACGAGATCAGCAGTCCCGTCTCCATTCACTCGAGCGACGACCCGGCGTTCCTTAAGCGGCAGCTGCGTAGCTCAGAAAATCGTGTCGCGGAACTAGAGAGACAGTTCACCACGGAGAAAGATCTGAAGCGACTGAACAAGACGCTCATTGAGAAGCGCAAGACGGTCTCGGTACTGGACACACAGACTGAGATCATGATTCGTCAGCTCGAAGTTTTGGCCGGATACGTCGAACGCGCAAAGGAGACAAAGACACCTGTTGATCCCCGCGACTTGGAGGAATCCGCGATCAAAGAATTTGTACAGAAACTTGATAAGGTCAAGCAGGCGATGAGCGCAGCGATCGAGCAACTCCACGCCGAGCGCGACGAGCTGGTTGACGAGAAGAACCAAGCGGCAGCCGACAGGGACCGCGCTCTTTTGGAATTTGAGCAGCTGTCGTCCAAGAACGCCCAGCTCGCCGACATGAACAACGACCTGACCCACCAGATCCAGGAGCGGTTCAAGTCTCAGATCGGCGGCGAACTCAAGTCGCCCAACGGACTGGGCATCTACAGTCAGAGCAAGGTGTTCTCGTCGTCTCAGCTAAACTTGATTGATTCCGCCAGCATGACCACGACTCTCGTTCATGAGACGGATGAGCCGGTGGTCGAGGCTAGGCCGACCGTGGTCGACATAAGGAAGGGCCAGGTCAAGAAGTTTAACTGGAAAAAGGGCTCAAAGGGCCTGGCACAGAACGTGGCCAAGGGCGTCAACCGTGCCGTCGTGGCTTTCCAGCAGGAACGCGAGCGTGGTCCGCATCAGGGCTTGACGGGCGACAACATTGGCCTGCCGTACAATATGACGGTCTCCCAAGTGGAGGCCCCCAGCGCCCCGGCCCCTGCGACCGCGCAGAAGGGCTCGCAGCAAGCAGCCGATCGTCAGGGTTTTGGCTTCTTCAAAAAGGGCAGCAACCAAAAGTCCATGTCCACGACCAACGTATCTTCGCCTGCCATTGCAGAAGCACCCACCACCTTGTTTGGTTCTGATCTTACCGAGAGAGCCGACTACGAACGTCGTACCATTCCCAGTGTGGTGACGCGCTGCATTGAAGAGGTCGAGCTCCGTGGTATGGACATTGAGGGCATCTATCGAAAGACGGGCGGTAATTCGCAGGTGAAGATGATACAGGAAGGATTCGACAAGAGCGAGGACTACGACATTTCAGACCCTGGCCTCGATATCACTGCAGTGACGAGCGTGCTCAAGCAATACTTTAGAAAGCTTCCGATGCCGCTACTGACGTACGAGGTGTATGACAGGGTCTTGGAGTCAAACGGTAAATTGGCCCACACAAACTTGCATCTTCAAATCTAACGCTTTTTAGCTCTCACCGACCAGACCGAACGCTGCGACCACCTCCGCAAGGTGTTCAGCTCGATGCCCGAGCGCCACCGCGACTGCCTCGAATTCCTCATGTTCCATCTTGCGCGGGTGGCCCAGCGAGAGCCTGAAAACTTGGTAAGCTAGAATGGTATTCATGGTATGTCACGCCGTCGTGCTAACGATACATCAGATGTCGCCCAAGAACTTGGCGGTCGTGTTTGCTCCAACCATCATGCGGGATACCAGCCTGGAGCGAGAGATGACAGACATGCACGCCAAGAACCTGGCCGTGCAGTTCGTTATCGAGAACAGTCACACCATCTTTACTGACTGAACACCTCGTTTGGATGGTTCAAAGTGATGTTGGAAACCCCTGTATATATCGACGCACCCACGACTTTACGCCTTCGACCGCATTTTTCCTTCAATGACCCTGGTTCGGAGAGGCTCATCCCACAGCCGACAGCCTATGACTTGATGCATTTGGATCCAAACGTATTCGAACGCCGGCCATGACCGCCAAAACAAAAAAAACAAAACAGAAATCCCGGAGGCTTGGTCTGCACCAGGAAACTTTAATGATATCCAAATTTCTTGCTTCGGGGCACGAAAGGGAGTTTCTTGGTTCTCGAAGGCGGGTTTGGGAATCAGGACCGGCGGGAAGTGTTTACTTTCGTTGCGAGCGCGCTTTTTCACCACCCTCACTCGTTGGGATCCGAGTGTTGAGGACGACTTGATTTGTGGCGAGTTTTGTGCTTGAGTAGTAGAAGGAAGAGGGCGAGGGGAGGGGCAAAGCGAAAGTATAGTGGTCGACGAAGGAGAACTAGACTGGCTAGTCAAAGGGCATGGCATGCATGGTACTTGCGCATTGAGTCATTAAGGGGAGAAGAAGGGGAGAAAGGGGGGGGGTTCGAAGTTTAGTGACACTGCAAATATCTAGCAGACGGGTTCGGCCGTCGAATTTCTCTGAACAAAGTCAACCAAAACTTTTATAACCCCTCGTGCCTATCTATGACCATGTGATTTGTACATGTGGTATCAAACTATGTGTAAAGGAGACTGTCGACATTTCGAATGCTCTCTTCCCGTCACCATTCCACCGCCAACGTCCTACCCGCTTCGCCATCAAGACACGCTCCGCCTCCCTTGCCTCACTTGGAGTCTCCCACCATGCGCTTCACCTTCTCGAGCAGCAGCGCGCTCTCCCTGCCGAGGCGGCGCTGGCCGTCCTCGCCGCCCTTGCGAGCTTTCGCCATGGCGCGGCGGTACCGCTCGCGGTCGGCCGTCTTGCGCTCGCGCTCCTCGCGGCGGCGCTGGATCTCGGCGCGGCGGGCCTCGGCCTCGGCGCGCTTCTGCTCGGCGTGGGCGAGCTGCTTCTCGTAGTAGCCCGGCTTGCGGGGGCGGCGGGGCTTGCGGGGTTCGTAGCGGTCCACGGTGGTGTCTTCGGCGTCTTCAGAGGTGGCGGCGGTGGTGGCGGTGCGCGTGCCGGGGAGGTCGGCGTTGGAACCGGTGGCGGTCGCGGCGCCGCGTTTGCGCTTCACGGCAATGGTGTTTGGGTTCGGGGGCTCGCCGTCGTTGGTGAGCATCTCGGCGCGGGAGGGGTGGATCTCCCCCTCGAGGGGCTGTGCTGGTGCTGCGCCTGTGCTGGTCGCGTCTGTCGATGGTGATGGTTCCGACGCTGCTGGCGCAGGTGGTGCCGGTGAGTGGGAGGGTTCCTTGGCGGTTTGGGGTTCCTGGACGTCGTCGAGTTCATCGTCGCTTGAGGCCTCCTTTGTGGACGTGGGGGCGGCGGCGGCGGCAGCAGCAGCTGGCTGCTGGGCTTTGGATGAAGCCTGAGAGGCGAGTTCCTTTTCCTTGATCTTGGCGTAGGCCTTCTTGATCTTGGCCTTGTGGATGAGTTCCAGCTTCTTCTTCTCAACTGTGGGGCATGTTAGCATACGTGGACGAGACGGCTGGTAGAGACACAGAGGGAGTGGCACTCACCCTTTCTGCGCCATGGTCCCTCAGGGAGGTTATCGGGACCAACGCGGAAGCCCTTGCGCTTCTTGGCTTGCTGGGCATCTCTGGTAGACGCCGCCGCTGCGCCCTCGGCGGCGCGTTTGGGAGCCATGTTGAGTGTGTCTGTGCGAGTTTCGCCTGAGAGGGTGAAGAGGGTGAGATGGATGGCGAGAGTGAAGCTGGCGATGAGAGTACCGAGATCTCGGGGAAGCCTCAGAGTGTGAGCCGCTTCGTTCTACCAAAACCCTTGCGTCGTGTTACGGTGTGAACCGTATAACGTTATTCTTGAAGCAGGTGGTCGATGTCGAGTTCGGCCTTTGAGTGTGATATCTGATGAGTGTGAGATGTCGGGTGTGTAAATGGGCAGCCGAAGGAGGATGAAATTTTTGGTGGGTCTGGCCGATGGGAGGTTCGAAGGTGAGACGAAAACGGGTTAGCGCCGGTCCCGCTTTTACCAGTACCGCTTCGCATGTTGTGGGTCTCCCCGGCTTATTGGTTTCGGACCTCACAATATCACCAGTGCCAACTCGAACATCTTACGTCCATTCAAGCTCGTGTCTTAGAAAGATGCTTGTTCCTGGTCGAGGATTACACTTTTTTCGCTACAATTTCATCGTTCCCATCATCCCGCCATCCAAATGGCTTCCACCAGCGTCGTTCTTCCTTTTGCCCCCAGTGCCTGACGTCGCCTCTGCGTCTCGCTGACATGGCCTTCAGCTTCTCGGAATCTGCAGATGGTCTAGGTGGCATCGTCTCCTCAAATGAGTGCCTGATGGCATCAATCCATGCTGTTTTGCTGCGCGAAGCGAATTGCGTCTCCTCATAAAATAAGCGACTCGCCGGTCGAGACACGCTGCGGGCTACCGAGTATCATTTTTTCCATTGATTCCAACCCTCCAATTTTGAAAGACAAGAGCCTAGCCACAGAAACGAAAGAAGACACAAGAATATAGAAAAGCGGGCCTTGACTTTGCCTGGTCCCTCCACAAGGTGTAGTCAAGATGACTTCTCACGGGTGCCTCCTAGGCAGCCACGTCACCCCGCCAGCCAGTTCCTGCCTTGTCTGTCTATGTGCCTGTTCACCGACCATCTCTCACCTTCGCTCCTCGATATGTATTTTCGCCTAGAGCTCAAGAGCTCCCACCACAGCGTCAGCTATTACGCAGGCCATCCAGGAGGCGCCCCTGGTGGTCTAGTTGGTTAAAGCGGGTGAACCCGTACATAGGAAGAGACAAACACTACCAGGTGTTCTGGGTTCGAGCCCCCTATCAACCTTGTAATGCATCAGGCTTGGGTAGCGTGGACTTTTTCGGAGATTGGGCGTTGAACGTATTCCTTTGTCTTTTGTGTCAGATTTTCAAGTGACATACTAACGAAGGTGGTCTTTTGTTTCCTATTGCGAGATTGTATGCGATGGTGCCTGTGAGTTATGATGGGCTCCCTTTGAGATTGTGTAGAGAGATACGTTCTACCATTCTATTTCTCATTTCCGCGTAGCCAGAGTAGATGCGACGTCTATACGATATAAAACAAGACGGGCGATGTGCTTCCCTCCTTCTTGTAAACAGACCCAAATCATGCCGTGGACCTCACAGTATCCATCGCCACAGCCCAGACTCCTCTCACGCACCGCCGTCATCTCATCCTCGCCAGGAGCCAACCCGGCGACCTCACAGCTTCTCCTTCAACCGGACAAACAAACTCTCCGCCTTGGCCAGCACCCTCCCCTCTCGATCCTCGATCCTTCCCTGGATCCACCACTTCCGCCCCTTCACCCTCACGACCTCGACGACGCACAGCACCGTCTGCGGCGTCTCCACGGGCCGCACGTACGTCACGTTGAGGTACGCCGTCATGTACGACTCCGCCGGCATCAGCCCCTCGGTCTTGTTGACAAGAAAGATCATGCCGATGGTCTCGTCCAGCACCGTCGCGACGATGCCCCCGTGCGACACGTTGGGGTACCCGTTGACGCCGGCGCGGAGGGTGAGGAAGGCTCTGAGCTCGCGGACGAGGGTGCCGCCTTCGTCGTCTGCTGCAATGGTGGATGTCGGTGATGTCGGGGATGTTGTTGTTGTTGATGATGATGATGATGATGATGCCGAAGGTGCGGCTGTGGACGATGCAGACGAACACGACGGCCGTTTGTAAAACATCAAGTACGCGGCAATCGTGTCCTCCGTGTGCAGCGTCGTCGAGAAGAGCTGGTCCTCTGTGCTCGGCTTCGGGAACCGCGACGACGCCGTGTCACGGACGATGCCCGGCTCGCTGAGGAGCGCCGCGCACCACGGGATGCCGAGGAAGTGTTGGACGTCCGGGTTGGTCGACTCCATGGTTTTGCCGTTCGCCTTTTTTTTTTTTTTTTTTTCCTTTCTTCTCTAGCAATTTCCCCTCTATGCTGGATTTGTTCGACCTCTTGAGGTAGCGAGACTCTGGTCGAGCTCGATTGGACACTGCGTAGAAATGAGCGACTTTGAAATCAGTGTTTTTGATGGACCCAATTGAACATGAAATGCGAGAGCTTCAAGTGAGCGCGGGAAAGAGCCGAGGTCATTATCAGATCTGGTCCGTGCGCGACTCGCGGCATGTCACCATGTTACCCCCCTTGGGAACTTGGGTAGAGATGGGACGAGCCACACTTCACTCGCGGTTCCCCACCAATGGGATATCGGTCCCAGGACACGTAAAATCCCACCAGGGATTTCATTAGAGAATTTTAAATGGGAGAAAACTGGTTGGGCTAGCAAGTTCATCCCGTGCCAGGATCTGCAATCGGACTCACAAAACCCTCGCCAACTACGGAGGATGAGGTGTTCATACTTCGTTGTGTTGCAGCCTTCTTTCGAGGTCGCTAAAACATGTATCTAAACCCTTCGCTCATTGTCTTCGCGCGGCCACCGGACCCAACTAGTCCTTCCTCCTCCTCGGCATTACCAACGCCAGCTGGAAGGGCGTCCATCTTCCGATTCAGATAGCCGAGGTAAAACCTCAAGAACAGCGTCAAGGCGGCCACGGCGAGCATGGCACACGCGCAGGCCTGCATGCCAGGCGCGTAAAAAGGCGCATCTCTATCTGGGTATAACCTCGTTCCCACGAGCGGTCCGCATTGCCCGATGATCTGCATCAGGGCGAAGCCGCCGCCTTGCCTGCTCTCCGATGCCTGGTTGTTGATGCTCCAAGCCACGGTGAGCGTCGCGACGTTGAAGAAGCCTACGGCGGCGGGATACACGGCGAGGTAACGCATCAGCGGAGACAGACCTAGTGGCTTTGCGAATGCAAGCGCGGCATATCCGCCGGCCGATGCGAGGGCGTGTAGCACAATGGGAACAGATCGATTCTGCATCCGATCCGACAAGTGGGCAGTCATAATAACGGCGAGAAAGGCCAGAAAGTAGGGCGGAGCGCTGAGCCCTTGCGACTCCAGACGAGAGTGGCCCATTTCCATCAGTATCTGTGGGAGAAAGACTGGCAGTGAGGAATACGCCATGTTGGTGAGGAAGAACATGGCAGCAGTCAGTAATGCCATTGGGTCGCATAAAACGGCAAGTACTTCCCGGCCATTGAGGCCACGGGAGCCCTCATTCCCGCGCTTCCTACGCGGTTTCTCACGTCGAAGACGAAGGCGGGCGACTTTCTGCTCACGCGCAGTGAGATACCGCGCCGTCTCCGGACTATCGGGGATGATATGCCATGCAGCGACGGCCGCAAGGACGGATGGGAATCCTTCAACGAGGAAGAGTAGACGCCAAGGGGCGATAGGACCATTCTCTGCAAAGTTGGTGATCAACCAAGCCAATGACGACGCGAACGTTGTTGCCAGTGGTGCGGCTGTTCGGAGTCAGTAGAGAACCGATGCAGTTTAAGGCACTGACACTGACCAGAAATAAAGATGGCTGTACGGAATGCTAACTCCTCTCGCTTGAAGAAGAAAGACAAGTAGAATGGTATACCCGTGAAACCGGCCTCTCCAATACCCAGCAGCACCCGCAAGAAGATGAGCATGGGGTACGAAACGGAGACGGACTGCAACGAGGCAGTTAAGCCCCACGACAGCACGATCATGGAGACGTATACGTGGGCTGGGATGAGCTTCCACAGCAGCGACATCCATTCGAAGAAGATATACGAGATGTAAAAGGCTGTCAGTGTCCACTCGTACCATCCGTCCCATGGTGGATTTGTCTGAAGGTCTTGTTCCATTCCAGATATGCGCGCCGATCCTAAGTCTTTATTGAAACGTCAGCATGATGTGGATCGCAAAGTATAGTTCCGGGTGTATCATACTCGACCGGTCCAGGAAGCTGAGCATGAAAAGCAGCGCTACAAAAAGCACCAGCTTGCGGTCATGCTTGCGAACAACGGACCTCTCCTCGTCGGGCGTGTATAGCTGGAAGCTTGCAACGGTACTGGTGCTCGTCCGCCTCCGCGGCGAAGGCGCTTCGTCGCTCCATCCGTCGCCGCCATCCCTCGTCGGCGACTTCCTCAAGCTCTTCAGCTCGTAGGCCTGGCCGCCGCCAAGCTCCGCCTGGTGTAGATGCAGATCCTCCTCGGCGTCGGCGTCGTCGTTGGCGTCGTCGAGGTTGAGATCAAGATCGAGATCGAGATCGCTATCGAGGTTGAACTCGGCCGTAGTCTGCGCAAATGACGGCGACGACTCGCCTGCGCGGGGGGAGCGGCCGGGTGCGTGGAGCCTCGAAAATTCGGCCATGGCGGGCGGTAGAGAGTCATGCGTCGCGTCAGGGTTGAGGGACGCACGACGGTCCGGGGGAGGTATGTCTGCGGGGAGAGAGTGGTTTAGATCATGGAATTGGATAGTATGCAGATGCTCAGCTTGTAGGCCCGTGTCGGCACGATGAAAGTAGGTGGCCGTTTCGCAGCATTGAAATGGGCGTCGCAGACGGAGCTAGCTCGTGTTCCCGGGTTCAAGTAGATGTGTCTCGGAAGGGGGAGCTGGGCTGAAATTCTATGGTACCAGGAACAACCGTTGGATGGTTAGCTGAGTACCCTCGGCCAATGACGCAGCAAGCTAACCCCTGCTTCGCTCCGAACGGGAAGCTGGGGGGGATCCTCAGTGTCACTGCGGGAGGGTTTAGCGGCTGGCGGGAGAAGGCTGCAGGAAACAGGGGTCATAGATGAAGCGTCTCGTCCTCTTTGTGCTTGTTCAAGAGTCAATTGACAGTTCAATTCTTTTGCGCCCTCGCTTTGAAACCGTGTGTTCTGCACCGCCGCGTGGGCATGTGGCTGGTTCGTTGATATAATGATAAAAAAGTCGAAAGGTACCGTATCCTAAAAAGGTAGACAGCACGGTAAAAAAAAAATGATACAACTACAGGTTTAGATGGCAGTGGTCGGCCTCGACAACAAATCCCCAAGCTATTTACCACTGGTCATGGGTCGTCACTTTTCTTGCCAAATAATCTTCTAAACCCGCCACTCTTGGGCGTCTTTGGCCTGAAATCCATCGACGGTTTGGCCTGTAGTGTTGGCGTCTCCTTTTCCGTCCAATTGCCTACCATGTTGGGATGCTGGGGAAGGGTGCCGTAAGGCAAGCCCGCTTCCTTCGGCGAGATTTGCTGTGACTGTTGCTGTTGCGGTGACATTGCTGTTGCGAACTGACTCGCCGGCACGCTCGACATGTACTCCCGCGGCGACGTCCCTCCCCTTGAAGGGCCTGCGCTGCGATCGCGGGGCCTTGGAGTCGCGTTCTCCGCTTCCCGTGCGATCTCGTCTTCCTGAGCCCTTGCCGCACCCATGTCTTCCGGGAAATCGCGCACTTCGTCGCCGCAGACCACGATGTACCACCGGATATCCTCTCCTCGCTGCAGCTGGTCCCTCAGCTTCTCAAACCACCCGGCCTTCTTCCCCGAAGAGCCCTTCTTAGCCTTGTAGAACTCGTCGCTCGGAGCACTCGCCATCGCCTTTGTCTCGCTTAACCGCTCTTCGTAGCGCACGATCTCTTCCGTTATCGAGTTGCTCAGGTCGATGCGCACTACGTGGTCGGCGACGTATGCATAGGGACGGCTGACGTAGCTCAGGTCGGTCGGGTCGTATTCCTCCAGCAGCTTCACGGCGCTCCAGTCGTTCTGCAGCACGTCATCCTCCTCCGGGGGGACGGTCGAGGGCGGCACATCATATTCGTTGCGTAGGGCAGCGGCCTTGGACGCCTTTGACTTGTTGCGCTTCTTCTTGTCACGCTGGGCCTCGGTCTCGTCGGGTATGGGCTCGGGGAGGAAGTCGAAGAGGGAGTAGAAGGACTCGAGGATGGCGGGGGACGAGTTCGGCGCGATAATCCATTCGGGGGCGGCATCGTCAATGTTCTGAACGACGACAAAGACGCGAATGCTCCGACGATCCCAACGAAAACCATGACAGAGGTAGGTAGGCATGGTGGGTAGTCGCGATAAAAGCTTGGGGGGATGGGCGGGGAGGGGTTGCGCGGAAGATAGGACGAAGCAGCGGATGGCGGCGGGGCGCAGATAGCCCAGCCCCGGGGGGAATACGGGAACGATAACGAGCGTCGATCGGTGGAGAGCTCCAAACTTGGGGCTAATGGGGGGGGGGACGGAGGAGGAGCTCTGGTTGCCAAAGGTCAAGGTCGGGTGCCGTCGTTATTGGTGTCGTCGTTCGGCGTCGTCGAGGGCCCTGAGATGCCGGAGCGCGGGTCGGATCAGACAGCCGCAAAAGCCAAGGCTTGAAGAGGGCCGATGATGGTCGTTCTACGTCAAGCCGAATGGAGAGACGCGTCAGGCAACCCGACCGAGACCGATTTGATGGAAGGGGAGGGATGTGCGAGGCAGAGAGGCAGGGTAAAGGGTTCGTTGCCGGCGAGCGATGAGGAGAGAGAGGGAGGTACGCAATGCATTATTCAAGCTGTGGCCGAGGAAACATGGCTTGTCGCATCGCACGCTGGGCTGCCGCGCACCACCTGACAGCCAACAAAATAATGCTCGGATCAACCGATGACTGGATCGAATTCTAAGTGGTCGGAGAGGCGGAGGACGACGGAGCGTTTGGTATAAGAAAAAGCAAGGAGAAAGTGCAAGACCTAGCCAGGCGAAGAGCGAGAAGACGTGCGACGGAATGTCGAGAGTGTGGGCAGAAAGGAAAAGGAAGATTGCCAATAAGGAGCTGGAATGAAGGTACAAAATGGAACGGCAAGAATGGCAACCCCCAGGTTTCTGTTTCTGGCAGACGCCACGCGCCACCGCCCGAAGAACGAGCCGGACGAGCTCCTGGGATTGCTGTGCTGTTTGGCTGTTTGGCTGTTTGCGCCCAGTGCTTCTTTCTCGTTGGGTTCTCCGTCTGTGCTCGGACGTGGCTCAGCCCAGACGGGAACAGGCCTATTTCTGGACGCTACGACGAACCTGCTAGCACTTCAATTGTATCAGATGTCACTACCGCTGGCCGTCGTCGTCGTCTGGTGGGTCACCCCGACTGAACCGGGGAAGCAGCGGCGCATTTCCAATGCTCCGGGGGGAACCCGTTGATGGGAGACCGTGACGAACGAAGCCTACCACACAGAGGTAGATCAATCTTTACAACCGCAGCGGTGACTTGCATGAGACTAAAGCTTCAGGATCCGATTGCCATCCCTGACTCTGCTTCCAGTTGCAGGCAATTGCTGGCTTTAGGTAAGCACCATATGGCCCCCACCTGGCATGCTACCTACCCTGTCTTGACTGAGGATTGGATCTGCTTCGTGTCAAACCGCAACCGAGGCCCAGGTAGCTGCAGGTCCAGAGGAACACCGAGAGGTCCCAGTTGAGACGAGAACCTCGGGGCGTCGTCTAACGCGAAAGCGAGAGAGTTTGGGCAACCCAAGCGAAACTATTACCGGCACACACAGCTTTGCAATCAAGCTTACCTTTCCACGGTCTCCGCGGTATGCAAGTCAGCAATTGTCTTTGAGCCCAAACCGCCGCGGCCAATCACATGTTGCGACATGATTTGGGATTTGCGAATGAAGCCATACCTACCTGTTCAGCGCAACTCTGTCGACGCGCGAGTTTCATGGCGTCTTGAAACTGGGCGACATAGACTACAAAACCCAGTCCCTGCCGTCAAACCAACAGGTTTCCCTCGGAATGGCCCAGGTACCTTGGGTGCCTCTCGAAGCACTCGCACCGAACCGGCGGGGTCGCTGGTGGGTTGGAGACATGCCATAGCCCCGACGTACCCACGACTCAAGCTGACGGGATGACCGACACTGCATTGCACCGGGCCGAGGCTCACATGCGTGTGGGAGGCTAGTGGCTCGTCCTCACGCACAGGCAGTTGTTGCTCGGAAGACGAGATCGCGGGGTAGCCTTGAAGAAACAAAAGTACCGCGCTCATCAGCGTCCCAAGACAGACGCGAAATGCGCTCTTGGTGTGTTGCATGGGTATCTCCATTTTGTGCTCCACGTCTCTCATCTCATCTCATCTCATCCATAATTATCCGTCGTTCACAAGAGAGCGGCCAGCCCTACCGCCACGGCCCCGAACACCAACGAAAAGTCTCCTCCCGACGTCCGGCCCGAGCCACTGGCCGGAGCCGATGTCGATGCCGACGCCGCAGACGCCTCCGTCGCGATGTCCGTTCCTGTCTCCGACGGGGTTTTCGTTCCCGTCGTCGCGCCTCCTGTCTCTGCCGGCAACGACGCGCTTCCCGTAGCCCCGGTCGTAGGTTTCCCAGACACCGACCCGGTATACGGTGCCGGGCTTGTGAACGTCGCACAAGTCGCCGTAGCCCTCCACGCAGACCAATACGAAAGCAGAACAGACGGATCGTACTCGTACTCCGTGATGATCGGGTGAACCGCCTCCACCTTGTCCAGTCCTGCCGTCACGGCCACGACCACCGAATGCGCCGACAGGAAGCAGCGGTCGACCGGCATCTCGGGGTCCACCGTCGTGGATTCCGCTGCGTCGACCGTCGTCACGTAGCACTGCCCGTACTGGTCCGGGATGGCCTCGACGTCGCCGCTGGTGCCGAGGCGGCATCTCCACTGCTTCTCAATGCCTGCCGTGGCCGTGTTGGTCCCGATCCAGCTGGAGCCCTCGATGTGGGTGACGGTCGCCGGCCAGTAGCCTTCCTTCTTGCACGCCGCATCCGCGGTCGGGCAGGCAACGTGGTAGGTTGCATTTTCTCTGTTGTAGGCGACGATGGATGCCTCGAGGCTGCCCGTCGGGTGGGTGTCAAAGATGAAGAAGTTGCGGGCAGAAGCAGTGATGAGGGGCGCCGCCGCACCGGTTGATGCCTGCGCGTTGGCAAGGGCCAGGAGAGCCGCAGCGGCGTAAAAGAATGAAGCTGCCGTCATTGCTGAACGAGTGAATGAGTGTCTCCGGTCTGTTTCCGAGTCGTACGGTTGGATGTATTCTGAGATGCTCTAGTACGAGCGGACCAATCGCTGCTTATAAGCAAGCGCCAAGCCAACAGGCCCGAAATGTGCGATTTGTTGGTAGCGACGCTCAAGACACACCTCACGAAAGTGACCGGGATGAAATCGCCCGAACTTACGAGTCGAAGGGGGAACTTTTGTATGGAAAGGGCGTTTTCTTCGTTGTCTCTGACAAAAAACAGGGTGCCTTGCAGCTGGTTCCAACACCAATCCGCCATCCGAAGTCTAACGGCCAAAGAAGCTTGCTGGATTTATGCTCGCGGGCCCAAGTTTTGATCTGACGATGAGTCTTGGTGAGTCTGTGCCGCCATGTCATTGTCGAGGCCAGCGACGTGTGTATGCCCAGGCCAAGGAGCTTTCAGTGGACGACGGCGTCGCTTCCAGAATCCGACGAAACAATGCATTTGCATTGTGAGGGACCTTGGAATGATGGGTTGTTCAGGAAAGAGATAGCTGACTGAGCGCGCCTGGGTTGTGCTCTCGACATGATTGTGTCGACTTCTCTGCCAGGTTGGTTGGATAATTCCTATGCCAGGCAGGTATTTCCGCATGAGCTGCCTTGCGTCAGAACACGAGTGCTGCAAAGCCCATCACAGCACCAACTGACATCCACGGACACAGCCACTACGGTGCCGCAACGGCCTGGGCCCTCCCTTACCTCTATAAATGAAGAACGGCACGCACATGGTGCGCCTCGTCCTCTTGGCGCACGGCGCACCTCGATTCGGTGTGCTGGGTAATCGGATAATGTACCCAAGAACGGGACCTACCCCCGATCCGACCGCGGGGCCGTTCAAATTATTGCGCCCTGGGTTCCTGGCGGTTAGGGGTCTCAAGGGTTCGATCCTCATTGGGCGAGCGCCTCGTACAGCTGAAAGAAGCTTAGTTCGCGCGCCGGGGTAATCCTGCTAAGCTTAGACTAAGCCAGGGGGGGTTTGGTCAAGCACCCAAAGCTCGAGACCGCTTCGAGAGTCTGGGCAAAGTCATCCCAGATGCTTCATTTATCTCCATCTCCTCTTGCACCCTGGTTTATTTTTTCTTTCTTTTCTATTTCTATCAGGGGGGATCAGAGGCGTCCATCCGCAATTTTCCTCCAAAATGGTATGACGAGGGAGGGAGATGTGAGCAGACCAAGCAGTTCTAGAATGTTGGCTTCTCGAGCTTTGATGGGGTCGCGACCCCGCTCCAGGTCGCCGACTACAGGGGACCGCGCGGTGACTTTCCCCGTCCGAACGCTGAAGAGAACCCGCATCTCGGCCTTCTTCCAACATCCGAACGCCTGCGAATCGAAGATGGAGACGAGCAATGCGACCCTCACCATGAGATGAAGATAGCCTTTCATCTCCCCTGTCCCCATAGCGAGCATGGTTACCACGCCTCGGAATCGTCGACTTGTTTGCAGTGAACCACTAGCAATCCGATTGAGAACGGGTCCCGATGAGGCTCTCAGCCCCCAAATAGAGTGACTCAGTGTTGCATGTTCCCGAGTACCAATGGGCGAGGCTGCTTGGCGGCACCCTTTGCCCGCGGGAAAGGCTTGCCGCTTCAGCCGCAGACGAAAAAGAAAAGAAGCAACAGAACTTGTCTCATCTTTCAGAATAAATTTCGATAAATACATGAATGAATAGACCACAAAGCGCCACAACGGCGGCCGAGACAACACATCATGTCCCGTCACCAACATCTAATCTTAGACTAGCTAGCTCTCGAGTTTGTCTTGCCGGCCAACGCCCGCAGCCTGCTTCATTTTCCAATCAACCCCCTTCATACAAAACCCCATACCCATATCCAGGAGAATCTGTGAGAGTCTAAGAGACCCGACAACAGGACACCGGATTCGGGGCGTCCCCCCTGACGAATTGACAATGGAAACCCAGCGTGGCAAATGCTTGCCAGCGTTGCAATAGGCAAGCAGCTGCAACCTCGCCCTCCAGCCCCACAAACCCATCTTCGATTCGGAGCCATGGATGGCCCCTGTCCCGGCTTCATACCGCCCCGGTAAGCACTAGCAGCACACAACAAGAATTGTCGTGATGCCAATTTGTCCCTGCTAAACCGGAGCGGCGTTCAACATGACTGATTGGTCCTTTCACGGAGCAGGACGTATCAATCTTTTCCCCTCCAGCGAGGCCCATCGAGAATGTTCCCCTCCTTTCGTCTTTATGAATGGAGTCTTGCTCGATTACCGGCGTCGAGAGGGACGAAGGCCAACACTGCCGCCGGCAGCGAAGCGCGTTCGAGCTGCGTTGCCGATCCGCTCGCATGCATGGCAACGCACGCTTGCCTCTCTTGGGCTGATACGAACAAGTGGAGGGGGGCCAACAGACGCACAAGTTTGCGGCACCCGCGTCGCTCTGCGTGCTGCGCCCAACTCTTTCCAGACGGCTCGACAGGCATGTCAAGCTTTTGTGGCTGGCCTCGGACCACTCCATCTTCGCGGCTAAACCGCCAACGAAGCGCGGGCCTTACACGCCCGTCCGTCGTTCCAAAATCTCACGAACCACGGCAAATTGCCAGGCAGAGAAGGGATAATTAGCGCCCGTGCGACCAGTTACGGGCTGCGGGCTCAGCCTGTCAGCCCAGTGGTGTTGCTTTTTCCCACTCAGTGTGTTTTTTCCGCCGGCAGCCCGTCCACCCAGATACTGGTAGGCCAACGAACCCGCGATGATATGCTGATATCGCCCCTGTTGCAGGCCCCCCCTGTCCTGTCGTCTTCTATACTAAGTGTGTGGTCATGGATTGGATCCCGCCCACCCTCTTGCTAGCGTAGCAAACTAGCCATGCCTTGCTCCTTTCGTCCCCTCCTCCATAACCAGAGATGCAGGAGTCGACCATCAGCCCAAATGATGGGTAACACACAGGGGGGCCCACTGGGTATCAGATTTTGCTATTCGCTGGACTGTATTGCTCTTCTACCCGTGGCCGCTCCTTCGTTGATCTCCTGTCTCTCTCTCTCTCTTTCTTGGTCCAGCTTATGCTTTGTATCCTGCAATCTGGCGAATCCTTCCGGCTCTTCCATACCGACCGTCCTGCACCCTCCTTGTTGACGGCCTTATGAGTACAGTCAAGTATTTAAAAATGGCCACTAGGGTAAGTTCCCCGCTTGGTATCCTCCTCTTGGCTCTCTTCTCCCGGCTTTCCGTCTCCTGGGCGTACTTCACCACTACACACATATTCGTGATCCACCCTGCTAAACATCATGGCTTCACAGTACGATGAAGGCCCGGAGTTGGCACCTCAGCACCAGTACCCTGAGGTCTACCACCCTCCGCCACAAGAGTCGCAGCCCACGTCGCCACAACCGACCCCCGTCACGCCGATGAAGCAGGAAGACCCGACGTACGGCAAGTATTCGGTCCCGGCCGTCGACCAGTCCGCGTACGGCGGCACTCAGTACTATTCCGCCGCCGGCGATGCGTCGCCGAAGAAGAAGAAGACCATCTGCGGCTGCACGTTCCTCGTCTTCCTCTTGTCCGTCATCATCGCAGTCTTGGCGGCGGCCGTCATCGGGTTGGCAGCGGGCACCGGCGTCGAGGCGAGCCGCGCAAACCAGGCCCTCGACAAGCTGGCGGCTCTGGAGGCATCGTCGGCCAACGGAAGTTCGGCCACGGCGACGGTGACGGTGACGAGCGCGTCCCCGACGGCGACCGGCTTTGCGTCGCTCACCAACAACTGCTCCAACAATGATGAGACGACCACCGGCCAGACCTATACCACAGACTGTAGGTTCATGATTTTAGATTTCTTTTAACGGCATGAGGAGCTCGGCTGACTTGATGAACCCCAGTTTACGGAAAGAAGACGTTTGTGCAATTCTGCAACTCAAACGCCCCCAACCCGCCCCTCATGAGTCTCTTCACGGCCAACTTCAACAACTGCATGGACGCCTGCGCCGCCTTCTCGTCGTACGAGCCCGGCTTCAACGGCAACGCCACCTGCGAGGGTGTCAGCTTCATCCCGCTCTGGACGACGCGAGCCGGGGCCGTCGAGGGCAAGGCGCCTGGTAACTGCTATCTGAAGCCGGGACCGCAGACGCGGGCGGGGTTGGAGACGCCGAACATCGGCACCGAATGCCACGCCGCCATCATAAACTCTTGACGGAGGCGGCGATGCCAAGGAAAGGAGGGGGTTACGGGAATCGATCGGACGGGACGGCGCGGGTTTCTTTGTATGTTCTATACCACTTGTGTCAGTTGAACTTTTGTGTACTGTTGGGATCGGGTTGGCGTCAAAAGGAAGGAAAGCGAGGTGCCGGGCCAAGAATGGCCTGGGAGCCTTTCGATAGTTAATCGTAAGAAACCTCACCAACACTCTTGATAGGATATGCGAGTGTTAGGAATAACGACACGTGTGAGAGTGTACGTTTCTGTGAAATTGCATCTCTGTCCATGGCATGCAGTGTGACGCGCTCCAGCCTTCGGAGGGTTGCGAGAAGTTTCTAAAAGACCTCTCGGGGGCGCCAGTGTCGTGGCAATGGTTCTTTCCCGTGAGTTGGCTTGTCGAGCGAAACTGGATGCAGAGCCAGAGGGAATTCGTTCGCCGAGGCATCCTGGTATGCTCGACGAACGAGAGGGGTTACTTGTGGCGACGGGTCCAAAACGCGCGAGGAATCCAAAGATGCGCCTCTCATTCGCCCGAGGATGTGCAAGGGTTGCAAGGTGACGACGATGCTCCACAGGTGGTCGAGGTCGGCGTCCGGCAATGACATGACCGGCGAGGAAGGCGCAGTGTAAGGTGGAGGAAGGGCAAGTCGTTTTCCCTTTTCTCACCCGTACATTGCACAGATCAGGAGCCACGACAACCCACCAACCTCTAGGTATCCCACGTCGGTGGGCACATTCACATAAACACTTGTAAGTGCCGAGTCCTCGCCCTACCATGTTTCTGATCAAGCAATTCATTCCCCCTTGACACCGGCCTACCATCCGTCTGCCTGTCAGCCAGTCAGCCAGTCAGCTTACCGACGTTAAAACCAGGCGCCGGTCTGCAGTCTGGACCCCGTTCGGCATCGGCATTGGTCCCAAGCGCCATGTCACTGCCAGCCGACAGGATGCCGAGCCGAGTTCGCTCGCTCGCTTCGACGGCTTTACCCACTTGAAGCCGCCGCAGAGCGATGCAAGCCATCTGCTGGCGGCCGAACGGGCCTCACGCCGTTCCGACCTCGTTGAGCTGCGACAGCCTGGCCAGGGCGGTCCTCCGACCTCGCAGACGACCGAAAAATGGTCCAGTGAGAAACACGGCTTGGGTCAAGCTTCTGGTACGACAGTGGGGCCTGAAAGGAATAAGAGTACGGTCTAGCGCAAGCCGATACTCGTTTAGACGGCGGCCAGTATCGGGATCCGGTTGTTCAGACACACTTCATCCCTCCAGACGAGCGCGAAGCGTTGCAATACTACGGGCTAGGTCTCAGCCCAAGCCTGAAAGTTTGTACCAGGCTAACTCATTGACGAAAAGACGATCGACGTTGTCTGCTTTCCTCAGTGCTGTTGGAAGACGGTGAGGCCGGTCAAATTTGCCTAAAGCACCCGAGAAAGGAAATGTGCAGGGCGAAGCAGCGGTTTCCCTTCGACCAGCCGCGAGCCATGTTGTTAGGTCTACAGTAGACGGAGTGCAACTTCGGCCAAAGCCGTGGCTCATGAAACGCCAGGATTTCCTTCTATGTGCCTCAAACACCGAAATCGCGCATTTGCCGACGTCAACGGGCGACAGAGGGTATAGGTTCGAACGGATACGATTCCGCGCTTACTTTCTTAAAGCCAAGGCGGCGCGGTTTCTTTCAGTTTGTTGCGACTGGGAGCGTTGTGCTGGGTGAATGGCTGCAGCTGGCGGGTCAATTATTAATACCTGTTACACAGGAGGACGCTCAGAGGCCGACAGATACACATGCTGGGTAGTTACACACCCTAGGTTGGCCATAGTGTGTGGGTTGATTGTACTGGTGGTGTAGACGGCCCTCACCGTAAGACGGGTGTCCAAATGCCCATTGGCAAGCGGAAGAATTCCAAGAACAGGCTGCGACGCAACATGCTCAAGAGAATCACCAACCAAGATACGAGCCAACAATCTGAGCAAAAGCCTATATCTTGCAGACCGACAAGTCAGTTGATTTCGTCTTCTGCAGTATGGAACCAGCATGAGACTTCTAGAAAGCACCCTGGAAATTGGCTGGTTATGCTACTAGTACCAAAGTCCCCAAGCGCCTCCTTGTACTTGCGATATCGACATTAGCCGGCAAAATATCTTGAAAGCCATTGAAAAAACATAATAACATGCATTCCCACAGATATAATCCTCAGAGGCCTGGATTTCTGGGGATGTCTCTATCTTAAATCAATTCGAGCAAAAGATCGAAGGGTTCGCAGCCGACGGACGCACAACTATCGCAGTTACACCAGGCACTACCGTGGCTTACACTACGCAATTCTCCGCTAACGTAAACGAGCCTCCCATTCGCCAGACGCACAAGGGGGACACCGGCGCAGATGTAAATGTGGGGGGGTTGTCCCCGTCCGAAGGGTGCAGACTTGTCAAGACGTGCGCCCTTCGCTCGACAAGTTGATGCACCAAGCCCCATTCTAATCCCGGTCTGGCGAGCCAACCATTGATGACTCCGACTTGGACGCTCCTCGACGCCAAAGTCCATCTGGCTTGATCTAGTCTGCTGTATCGGATGAAAGCCTTTGAATAAAAGATTTGGTCGCCTGGATCTCGTTTTTCCAGACTTGTACCCTTTTCTTCCTTATACGTCTTTTTTGTTTGCCTCCGTGGAACTCGTTATTTGTCACCCTCGAGGCCGGTCTGGACTCTGACCTCTTGACCATCTGCCTGGCCGCGAGAAGCTTACATTGGGCGGGGCTCTCCAATCGACGCCCTTTCGGCGATTTGACGATATTGACAAATACATCGACGCGACACACCGAGTACCGCGCCCTATCGGTCTGCATCTGCAGAAGATTGCTCCATGACATTGACGCCCTTCGACAAGTCGATCCAATCGAGCCACGCCCTGCATTAAGGGCCAGTCTTAATCATGACTACCATCCCAGAAGACATGGACGAATTCGTCAACTGGGAGGCGGCCGCCCCTGAAGTTGGCAACGTTTTCAACATGTCCTCCCAGGACTTGCCGCCCACCGATCCCAACTTGGATCTGGTTTTGGAGAATGCCGATGACGATGACTTTGGCTTCGTCGCTCTCGAGCACTTCTCTGGGGAGCATGCCTCGGGAGCTCAGACCACTGGCAACCCCCTCGACCTGGTTGACAGTCAACTCACCAGTGCCCAGGATGACTGGTGGTACACTCCCGATGCGCCCTGCGTGAACTGCGTCCTTGGAGGCTACCAATGCAAAAAGATCAAAGAAGCTGGCTCGAGCATCTACGAGCATTATTGCACGTCTTGCGTTGCGCTGAGGAGCGAGTGTAGCTTCGCTGAGCACTTGCCCGCCATCGCTCGCCTCAACCCGTTCGAGGCGTTGCCTTCCCAGAACCCCTGGCCCACCATGGGAGACCACCCGCGCACCGTCCGTGAAGACGGTGGCCTTGCGGACCTCTTGCCTTCGAAGAACCCCTGGCCGACCATGGGAGACCATCCCCGCGTCGTCCGGGAGGACGGTGCTATGGCTGCAGGCTTGCCGGGAACTTCGACGCCGGATCTGTTGCGGAGCCTGACGGCTTCCGCGTCCGCCGACGAGCCGGCCACATCGGCGCTGACCAAGACAACGACGCCGGCCAAGATCGGAGCCCGGTTCTCGCGGGAGTCCGTCCGCATCTTGAAAAACTGGCTCTCGACCCATACCCGGCACCCTTACCCCAGCGATGAAGAAAAAGAGATGCTTCAACGCCAGACGGGCCTCAACAAAACCCAGATCACCAACTGGCTTGCCAACGCCCGACGTCGGGGCAAAACGCAGGCCCCTCGCTCCACCTCGCCGCATCCCCGCAGTTACAGCGGCGCTATCGACATTCCTCAGAGACGAGGAACACCTGCCCCCGATGGCAGAGTGCGTCATATGAATCCCCTCGAGCGTTGGGTCGACTCCCCTCCTGAGAACGAACCTGCCGAAGTGACGGCTATTGCCCGCGCCGTTGCGTCCAGCTCTGGAGCATCTTCATCAGGTATGGCCCTTCTGACTGTCCCCTTGACAGCGCTAACATGCTTTAGGCCTCACGAGCCCGTACAGCTTCAACTTCACCGACGACGGATCGGGAAGGTCCCTCTGCAACGCTTCCTCGGCCAGCAGTTTGGGCACCTCCCACTCCAGCGGCGGATCCTTCGCCTCTGCGTACTCCCATGCGTCCCGCGGCTCGTTCGGCTCGTTCGGGTCCTTCAACCGCGGCCGCAGACGTCGCAGGAGGCGTGCTGGTGCCAAGCCCGTGGAGGAGAAGACCTCTCTCGCTCCCGCTTCGAAGACCTTTCAGTGTACATTCTGTACCGAAACGTTCAGGACCAAGCACGACTGGCAACGGCACGAGAAGTCACTGCATCTGTCCCTTGAGAGATGGGTCTGCAGTCCTGACGGTCCGGTGGTTCTCAATCCCGAGACCAACCGGCTGTGTTGTGTCTTCTGTGGTGAAGCCGACCCCGATCAGGCTCACACGGAGAGTCACAACCACTCCCAATGCCAGGAGAGAAGTTTGGAAGAGCGCACTTTCTATAGGAAAGATCATTTGAATCAGGTAAGAGCAGCCTCGTCAAGTATCCCGTACCGAGAAGCTAACAAGACCAGCACCTGCGCCTTGTCCACGACACCAAGTTCGCCGAATGGTCTATGAAGTCTTGGAAAGTTGCTACACCAGAGATCCGATCACGGTGTGGTTTCTGTGGCTGCGTCTTGGACTCGTGGAAACAGAGGACTGAGCACCTCAGTGAGCATTTCAAGGGCGGAAATACAATGGCCGACTGGAAGGGAGACTGGGGTTTTGAAGCACCGGTACTCGAGATGGTTGAGAACTCAATCCCACCTTGTATGAATCGGCCCCTCAACTATCCCGTAGATAAGCTACCGAAGTCTAACTTGTGGTAATATAGATCTCATTGACAATGAGCGGAACTCGCCCTACCCCTATCAGGCCTCCGGTGCCCCTGCGGAGACGCCGCGCTCAGCTTATGAGCTCATCAAAGTCGAGCTGGCGCATTTCATGCAGAACCACTTTGACAAGTATCACACCTTACCTAGCGATGAGCAGATGCAACTTGAGAGTTGCCGTATCATTTTCGCCTCTGAAGTCTTATCCATCAGAGAGATTTCTTATCCCTTCTCATGGTTGCGTGATCTTCTGATGGGAGACGACGACCTCATGAGACAAGCGAAGATAGGAAAGATGCGAACGCAAGCTGAAAACAGATTGTCAACTCTCAAGCTCAACGGCAAGGATACTCTATTCGAGCGTTGCCCCCTAGAGGAACAGCTCCACGAGTTCGTCAGGGCGAAGAGGCTACTGGGCCTAACCGCAATGGACGAAGAGCTGCAGACAGAGAGCTGTAACATCGTTGGGCGCATCGAGGAGGTATCAACGGCCCCCAGCGACTTCATCGCCAGTTGGCTTGTACGATGCATCAACCGGTCCACCAACTGGCTTGCCAACTTCAGGCAACGGGCCCATCTCCCAAGAACCGAGGATATCGTGGTCGAGAACGAACGGTCGACCGACGCCACCAAGATCGACTCAACCATCCACAACTACAGCAGACTGGAGCGTTCCTTGGCCGACTACTTGGACAAGCAGAGGAACCTTGGCATCGAGCCTTGTAACGAAAGTCTGCAGAGGGAAGCCAGGATCATTATTTACGAGTTCGATGATGGGTGGAACCAGACCGCCGCAGATAACCTGGACTGGCTTGCGGCTTTCAGGCACCGTCATCCGCCCACATTCGCGCAGGGTTCAAGCTTGACGACCACGCCTGCGTCTCAGGGTCAGCTGTCCCAAGATGGGTGTCGGCCGTCCATCGCAGAGACCTCTCCATCGAATGTTTCCTCTTCCAACATTTCAAACGGCCTGACTTGTCCTCTCATGACAGGTAGGACAGCCGGGGCTTACAAGGCAACCGACCAGGCTACTTCGGCTCTCACCCAGACCGGCCCGTTCTTCCTCAACGATGCCAACTGTTTCCGTCGCTTGATGAGGGAGTTGGCGAGGTGGAGCTCAAAGTTCCCGCCTGAATCGATCACGGATGAGATGCTTCAGAGACAGGCGAGAATCATTCTATACAATGAGTAAGTTTGCTCCACCATGACATGTGTGCGAATCCCCCCGCTAACCCCGTCGTAGCGACGACCCCTGGAACCAGACTGCAGCCGACAACGCCGAATGGTTGCTTAGATTCAAGCGTGACTGTGGCATCATACGCGACCCCGGTCCTGGGCTGCCTCCTGGCGACGCCTGGTCCCTCGCGCAAGGCGGCACCGGCTTCGCGCCCCCGTACGCCTTCCCCAAGGGCGATATGGCTCCCTTCAGCGAGAAAACGACAGATGTACCGGTCCGGAACGTCAAGGTCTTTGAGATTCAGTCGGATATCACGAACCGCTACCTGGAGACGTTCAAGACCAGGTACCCGAAGCCGGCCACCATCTTCTGCTCCCGTGAGCTCGAGGATGGGCTGGTCAAGTTCGTCGAGACAGAGATGGCGCTCTCCGGGCAGTTCCCCGACGACGACTCCCTCAGAGCGCATGCTTCTTTCATCTTGAACACGCCCGAGACTGCGGCGAACGATCCTGCTTTGTTGGGCAAGTTCAAGGGCTGGATGATGACGAGGGGCCAGCAGTCAGGCCAGCAACAGCAGCAACAGCCGGTTCTGTATCAGCCGCAGCCGAGAGTGCCGCCTCCGTCAACGTCGACGTCGACGTCGACGTCGACTTTGCCCACAAGCATGGACTTGACGCTTTCGGATGCGGAGATGAACAACATCCTGCGGGACATGAATTTTGATCTCAGTGCCGCGGACTTTGAGGGTTTTGACATGGCCATGGGAATGGATCTGAGCGGCGACGCTGGACCTTCTTCCTAGTCATGCGGGGATTTTGATTTTTGAGTATGATGTTCTTACGAGACTTTCCTAAGCTTGTACAAGTGGGGTCTGGTTTGGTTTCGTTACTTATTTCAAGATTTGATTTGCTTCAAAGAAAACTAGAAAACCGACAACGCTGCCGGAGTGGACTGGCATAAAACGGACGGATGAGCGGGACACAAAGGTGGTTCGTCGCCATAGACTTGGTTAATATACCCAATAAACTACTTAATTCAAAGAAGGCGGGAACTCCATCTAGGCCAGCTAGCTCATTGCCAGCTCATTTTCGGGCGCATTGAATACATCTTCAACTGAACACAAGCTTGACACCACTGCCCTCTCCGCCGATTGAGACCACACACGACATCACGCAAGAGATGTTATTTTCGTTTCTCTGACAACAAACGTCTCTAATGTTCCTCTATGAATCCCACTGTCCCTGCCTCTCATCTCGCCTCTGGCTTTGCCTCCATCTTCCATCCCCGCCCGGCCGGACGCTATCTCCGGCTCATTCTTACCTGTATTATACGAATGCGCTAATGACGAGAAGGGTAACATGCGTTCTGGGCAGCTGCATTAGACATGCACCATGAAGGCCCCCTCAGTCGCGAGGATATTGTTAAGCAATAGGTATTGATACCAGCTTCTGCTTATCCGTTATGCTGACACAGTTAACATGACGCTTCTTTGACACTGTACAAGGCAGCAGTCCATTCAACGACATGCTTAAATGTCATGGTCCGCAACCACTGCACCAGAGTCTCTCACGTGCCTGTTCTAGCGGCACATCCGTCAATTGAGAGCCGTGCTGAAGCCAGCTCTCGCAGCCCTATCATTCAGCACCTTTTGCAACTTTACCAACTCCAGAGCAGAAACGGGGCCCTACCCAGTAACGGTCCCTCAGCAATGCCAGAACCGAGCTCGACCCCCCCGACCCACACAACTCACAACCGTCCCAGAACGCGGCAAAGGATACCCAAAGCAGCTCCCGCCTTGGACGTGCCAGACATCGAAGAAGATGCATCAGAGAGAAAGCGGGTGCTGAATGTTCTAGCCCAGCGTAGATACCGTAAGACTCACCGCCTCGTTGCCCCCCTCCGCCCCTTGCTGCCCCTTGCTGCCCCTTGTGGCACGCTTCATCCCCATCTCGGCCCACGTCCAGACTGACCCAGGAGACAGGAGAACGCAAGAAGCAGAGTCGCCTCGCCAGGGAGAACAACAAGAACGCCGTTGTTCCAGAACGTCAGGCGTCTGAGACAAGTGCTGGCAGCAGTCCTTTGGGCGCTGCCCCTCCATTCGCACCGGATGTCACCGACCCAATTGAGCAGGTTGCAGACCAAGGCTTGCCGTTGACCAGTGAAGCAGATGGCGCTACTGCGAGCTTCGATCTGGATGCATCTGCGTTGTGGTCGGCCGATCTGTCAGATAGCAGCTCGATATCGGATCTGCTGTACGGCACGACTCTACCGGTCTTCGGCCCCAGCCTGAATGGCGAAACCGCAAGAGCGGCTTTGCCCAGCCCGCCATCGACCGTCGACCCTGCGTCGCTGATGGACTGTTCGTCTCTAGCACCGCCAGATTTCCCTGACAGCTACCTCCTCCCCATGAGCGACCTGAAAGTCCTCAAAGCACTCCTTCGGGTAGCTACTCGATTGGGATCCTACTCGGTCATGTGGGATCCTGCAGCGACCTCGCCGTTCAACTTGGGCGCGGGAACGCCGACGGAGCTGCTGCCCGAGACGTGGAGGCCAACGGCGTCGCAGGTCCTCGTGCCACACCATCCAATCATGGACTTCCTGCCATGGCCAGATGTGCGCGACCGGATCATCAACCTCTTCAGCCTCCCTGACGAGGCGAGACCGCCCCCAGCACGGGGCCAGCTCGGACTAGTCAACTTTGCGTACGACTTGGAGGACTCTGGCGAAGGGGCGCGTATCTGGGGCGCCGATCCGTACGATGCGTCAAGTTGGGAAGTCGGCCAGGTTCTTTTCGAGAGGTGGTGGTTCGTGTTCGACAGAAATGTCATCGAGCAGAGCAACAGGTGGCGGCGACTAAGGGGTGCTGCGGCATTGCAGATGCAGCCAGGCAGTTTGGTTGATGTGTCCGAGGCCAGTTGAGCGTCTCGCGGTTTCTAGACTCACAAACCCCTCAAGGGGCAAAAATAACTCATGCCATTCACAGACGAGCGAGGGTTGTTCTGGGCTCTCCGGTTCTACATCGCAACGGTCTATTAGCCACACAGGTTGCCACACGCGATACGCGTTGGCCTGGCGCGCCTATACATGGCCAGACAACAAACAGATTCACAGCAGCAAGTAGAGGCTCCAGAAAGAGCAGCCGCAGCCGGGCAGAGGCTAGAGGCATGACATGCAGCACGCGAGCGGCCGGGCTAGTGCATGTAGTCTCGGGTGAGAGACGCTTGACCGCAGCTCATTGGTCTCGTACGAGAGCATATGCGGGAGCTAGTCAGTCGGTCAATTGCAGCTGGAAACTCGCAACCGGCAACCCGGGCGTCTCGGAGGGAGGGAAAGCCAACGTAGCTTTCCACTCTCGTCGATGCTTTTTTGGGCCGTCGAAAGGCACTGGGCAGGTACCTATGTACTTCGGAGCTTGCGCCGTCGTCACCGTCGGATTCGGTTGCAGGTGTACGGAGCAATCGGCCGTCGTGCAACGGGCCCTGGGATAGCCGGTGTATCAAAACCCCCCGATGGTCAACTTTATTCGTCGGACCATGACACAGAATCCCATATTTTCTGGGACAGCCTTTGCACCGCAAAGCTAGGCACGGGTGGACGTCATTCAAGGGGGGGGGTTCTACGATGTTGTTGCGCAATAACCTTTGCGGCGGTTTCTTATTTTATTTTGGTTTGGGCAAACGTACGGGGAATGGTCAACCTGATTTTTGGATTTCCCGCGTTTCCCGTTGGCCGTTTCCCGTTCACGTTTGGGAGACGGTTGTTGGCCAAGACTGGCGGAATCGAGCAACGGGGTGCAGCCGTTTCCGCGAGAGATTGGCCAATGAGAAGGGGAGTTGACCCCATCTGTGTGTAATTCATGGTAGAAACTAAAACAGAGAGAAAGAGGTGCGGTATCTGGAGAAGATGGAGACAGTTGGAGCAAATGGAGAGGAACAGGTCGCGGCGGGTGGGGCGCGCCAGGCCCGCCAGAGGGTGGAAGTGACCGACCGCCGACGACGGACCCGAGGCGGGAAGGGAAGTCCCTGGTTGGAATAGAGTTCCACGGTGCGAAAGCGGCTGGCTTGGTTGGCTTATGTGTGTGCGTGTGTGCGTGTGTGCGCGCGTGTGTGTGCCGGGAGCATAAGAGGGGAGGGTGTACCTGACGTAGGTCCGTTCTGGCGGTGAAGGATGAGGCAGATGGGAAAGTATCGCCTTTCGTCTTTCGTCCGGACGTGAGACTCTGGAACATGGACGGATGCGGTTTCGTCACGCCTCTCGGGTGAAAACATCATACATATTCGTCTTGTTTGCTGCACAGCTCTCTCCTTGCCTCGGAGACGACACGCCGTCAACGAGGGGAAATGGAACACCAAAGAGACGGTACGGGGCTTTTATTTTTTTTTACCAGTTTTTCTGCCGCACCCCGCAGCTGCACGGGGCAGGGACGGTCACCTCATAGTAGAAGTGGGTCGTCGTCGTTGGAGGGTGCGTTTAATCGAACAAAGTGGGGGTGCCCTCTGCACCCTCTGCCTTAACGCAATGGAGGGGCAGTCGCCAATCATGGGTGCTGCCCTCACATGCTCCTTGTTCGGAGCTCTCGAGGCGTGGTGGGTTGGGGTCTCGAATTGCGTGGTACATAGTACAGTACTCAGCTGCCACCTTCCAATACGTACCCTATTTTCCCTCTACCTCCAGTGCCTCCCACCAACCAACCGCCTTTCCCTCCCTTCCTCCCGGTCCGTCACTAGTACCTCTCGGCCATTGCTGCAAAATTTCCAAACTTCCTCCTCCTCTACACCTTTGCTCCTGTTTCCTCAAAGTGACTTTTGGGACTCTGGGAATCTGGTACAGCGCAGATCCGGGGACGTGCTAGGAGCAACTTGAATCACACACTCAACACCCGAGAGATTGACTAGTGAGTTGTCCTCCCCTTGCTTCAGAGTGTCTCGACCTTCCCGTTTCTTCCCTCCTTCTGTTCCTCCGACACGCAACTTTTACCCCTCCAACATTCCACTTGTACCTCGCCGTCATTCCACCCCGCTACTCCTACCTAGCCTCTCCCTCCCTCAGTCTCTGCTTCTCCCTTATCCCACGGCATTTACACGCCGCATCTAAATAGCCTCATTTTCCCATACACTTCTTTTCCTCCTTAGCCACTTCCTTCGTCCCCGGCCCCTCTTGTCAATTGAGTCTAACAAATCTCACCTCCAGCACCCGACGAGCCTACAGAGCCCTCTGGTGGCCATTATTCACGTTTTTTCTTCTTCGTCTGAATCGCTTCGGATTCGTTCATCTCCACAATAGCCAACATGCATATCAAGTCCATGCTCGACGAGACCCGGAGGACGGGCGAGCCCTCCTTCTCCTTCGAATACTTCCCGCCCAAGACCGCCCAGGGTGTCCAGAACCTCTACGACCGTATGGAGCGCATGTACCACTTCGGACCAAAGTTCATCGACATCACATGGGGTGCTGGCGGTCGTATCGCCGAGCTGACCTGCGAGATGGTCCTCCAGGCCCAGTCCATCTACGGCCTCGAGACCTGCATGCACCTGACTTGCACAGATATGGGCCTGGAGAAGGTCAACGACGCCCTCCGCAAGGCCTACAAGGCCGGCTGCACCAACATCCTGGCCCTGCGCGGCGATCCCCCGAGAGAGCAGGAGAAGTGGGAGGCCACCGACGATGGCTTCCGCTACGCCAAAGACCTGGTCAAGCACATCCGCGCCACCTACCACGACCACTTCGATATTGGTGTCGCTGGCTACCCTGAGGGCTGCGACGACAACAAGGATGAGGAGCAGTTGCTGGACCACTTGAAGGAGAAGGTCGACATGGGTGCCACCTTCATCGTCACGCAGATGTTCTATGACGCCGACAACTTCATTCGCTGGGTCGGCAAGGTGCGCGAGCGTGGCATCACCGTCCCCATCATCCCCGGCATCATGCCCATTGCCACCTACTCTAGCTTCCTCCGCCGCGCCAAGCACATGAACTGCAAGGTCCCCGAGGAGTGGATGACTGCTCTCGAGCCCATCAAGAACGACGATGTTGCAGTCAGAGAAGTCGGAAAGGGTCTTGTTGCCGAGATGTGCCGGAAGATTGTTGCCGCCGGTATTCACCACTTACATTTCTACACCATGAACTTGGCCCAGGCCACAAGAATGGTTCTCGAGGAACTGAACTGGATGCCCACGAGTGACCGTCCCGTGAAGCACGCTCTGCCCTGGAAGCAGTCCCTTGCTCACGGCCGCAGAGAGGAGGATGTACGCCCCATCTTCTGGAAGGGTCGCAACAAGTCCTATGTGCTCCGCACTCAGGACTGGGACGAGTTCCCCAACGGTCGCTGGGGTGACTCTCGATCTCCCGCCTTTGGTGAGCTGGATGCCTACGGCATTGGCCTGACGGGCACCAATGAGCAGAACCGGAAGAAGTGGGGCGAGCCAAAGTCCATCAAGGACATCGCCAACATCTTCGTCCGCTACCTCGAGACGGAGCTCGATTCGCTCCCATGGAGTGAGGCACCCCTGACCAGCGAAGCTGATCCCATCCGGGAGGAGCTCATTGGCTTGAACAAGCGCGGCCTGCTCACCATCAACTCTCAGCCTGCCGTTGACGGCGTGAAGTCGAATCATCCCGTGCACGGCTGGGGCCCGGCAAACGGTTATGTTTACCAAAAGGCGTACCTCGAGCTCCTGGTTCATCCCGACGTGTACGCCGAGATCGTTTCCCGCGTCGAGAAGAACCCTGACATGACGTACTACGCCACCACCAAGAACGGCAACCTGAAGTACAACGCAACAAATGACAGCCCCAATGCCGTCACCTGGGGTGTCTTCCCCGGCAAGGAGATTGTGCAGCCGACTATCGTCGAGGGCATCAGCTTCATGGCCTGGAAGGACGAGGCCTTCCGCCTCGGTATCGACTGGGCACACTGCTTTGAGGCCGGGACTCCCAGCAGAGTGCTGATTGAGCGTATCATGAATGAGTGGTACCTCATCAACATTGGTAAGCCCAAGCAATGAACCCAATAATGGAATCCCACTGACACACCCTAGTCAATAACGACTTCCACCAAAAGACGGCCCTCTTCGACTTGCTCGAAGGACTCGAAGTGAAGGAATACACTGATATTCCTGCTGAGCCTCAAACCAATGGGGCGGCGAAGGAGCATGCAGCGGAGACTAACGGCAACTCTGTCCCTGTGACCGCAAACTAACGACTATTTCTGACTTGTGTTTAACACACCCCCCTTACTATTTTCTAAGTATGCATCATGATCGGCGTTTTCAACAGGGCAAAAGGATGGACGGGGGTCATTATGTGTTTTTTCAACAAAAAGACACTCTTACACACAACACGGATTCATCCACAGCATTACAAGAGGTTAATGCATCATGGAGATGGACCAAATATCGACGCACACCACCCACACATCAAAAAGGAGAAGAGGAAAAGGACGGGCAAGCAAAGGAGCAACTGCATATATCTCAACGATACCCCCAACAAACGGACTATGAGTTTTTTTCCCCAACGAAAAAAGGTCTAGGAAAACCACACACCACACACAAACACCAGAGGAGTTCAACACGGGTCTTTTTTTACTATTACTAGAGATGGTCTGTCGTTTTTTTTTCACGTTTAGGATTTTCTGCGTTTTTATAGCGACACATTCTGTATGCTATGAGATGGGGAGATGACGACGAGACGCAGAATGGAACGATGACGATCAGGAAAGTGGAAGATGGAGAGCGGGAAAGAGTGGAGGCAGTCGAGGTAAAGACGGAGGAGAGGGAACTTGAGCGACGACCATGTCCATCTAGTCTCGTTTCGAAGCCAAATCAACTTGGGCTTGACTGTTCCCCCGCAAAATTTTCTGGAAACGTCTTTTGTCGGTGATCTTAGCCGTGATAGTCCTGTAATATGCGTCGGCGGCAAGCAACGTGCTGCCCCCGAAATGGCAGCAATCGACGCGCCACAGTCACGGCGAGGAAGAGAGGACAGCATACTAAATTTTCTAGTCTATTGCCACGTGTCTCACACGATCTCGGTGCCGGAATCTAATGGACGGTTACCGGGCGGCCCCCCTACGTCGAAGCCTCTCATGCCATCATCATCCTCTTTGAGCGAATAAGTAAAGCCACCCATTCCCGACCCCGTTAGCCCCCTACAAGTCCCTCATGCACCCAGCATCCGATCCTCTCTCAAGCGGCGGTACCATGATCCGCAACGGCATGCTCGCCCCCCCGGGCCTCGCAGTCACACTCAAAATCCCTCCTGAAGGCCTCCACGTCCATACCCTCCAGCTTCTCAACCGCCCTCTTCGCAGCCGCAATCTTGGCATACCGGCCACTGGCCGCGGTTGCATGAGCGTAGATCTGCCCGTGCAGCATGACGCCGCAGAGAATCTGTGAACCGGTGACGGCGGCGGCCCCGCCCTCTTGGACAGCCGGCGCGACCTCCCTAACCATCAAGCGCCACTCCTGGCACCCGAACTCGTCTTGCAGGATACGGGAGAGGTTCGTGACGGGGTGACGGCTGGCGAAGGAGTCGTAGAGCGCCATGTCCGTGAAGAAGGGGCGGATGTGCGCGTCGAAAAACGCGCGGACTTGGCTGTAATTGTAGCCAGAGTCGACGAAGAGCGCGCCAATGTAGGCCTCGACGACGTCGGAGAGGTGCTTGGGCGCCTGCTTGACATGTATCCAGTAAGCTTGCGAGGGCGTCCCGTCAGCCGCCGCGTCCTGCTTGGCGCACTCGAGCGAGGTGACAAAGTCATGGGTCAGGTTCAGGAGGGACGATTGACCAGACAGTACGTGCTTGTGAAGGCCTAGCTTGACACAGAGACTGGCCAGAAACTGATTGCTGACCATGGCTGTCTTGTGTTCCGTAAGCCACTGAGGGTCGGCGTTGGGGAACTTGTTGAAGAGAAAGTCCACGCAGACCATGTCAAGCAAGGCATCGCCCAGGAACTCTAGACGCTGGTAGTTAGGCAGGTTCTCGTAGGCCCGGGGATACGACGGATGCTTGAAGGCGCTCCGGAGGAGCGTGGGGGACTTGAACTCGTATCCCAACTTCTCCTTGATCTGACGCGCCAATTCCTTCTGCATGGCAGTCGACACTCCAAACTGCCAGGCAGGAGGGGTGTAGGCAGCGTAATAGTCTCCCCACGAGGTCATGAGGTGATTCTTGTTCTTGACCATGGCGGTGACTGCCCGGATCGCCATGTCAAAGTTGTTTGTATCGGCAAATGACAAGTATGCAGCGCCAATGAGAGCTTCGCAGACATCGGCAATGGATTTGTCTGCAAGGGCGTGCCTGTGGTTCAACGAGCCCTCCTTACCTCGGATGAGGCGCAGTCCTGGGGGATACCAGCTGCGACGATCAAATGACTTCGAGCGCACATACTCGGGTAGATTCCGGTCTACGGCTTTGTTGAAGAGGTTCTGGTTGCAGACTAAAAGCATTCGCTCGATGTGGTATTGGAATTCGTCATTCTTCGGGTTTTGGGTGAAGAGGGCGATAGTCGTGGCCATCTTCAAGAAACAATCGCCGAGGAACTCCAGCCGCTCGTAATTCTTTCCCATGCCTCCTTGAAAGTAGACTTTTGTATTATCGTGCTCAACACTATTGTCAGAGTCTTTCGTGACAGCCTCGAGGGCCAGATCAGGGCGGATGTCGAGATCCAGAAACTTGCACGCATCCAGAGCAATCATGACCGCCTCAACGCGGTGGATGATAGCAGGGAAGGTGAAGGCCATGACAGCGGCCTCGATGGGGAGCTGCGAACGTTAGCCCTCTAGGTCCTCATTTGAGGTACGTCCAACTTACGGTCGATACCCTCATAGGCTCTAAGATAATGTAGCAGATCTTCGACTCCGCGGTTGTGACCTCCACGAAGTTGTCAAGAAGGTTTCGTCTCAACGACACCACCTCGGCTTCAAGCACTGGTTGGGTGTCCCGCCATGTCCTTTTCATTCGGCTTTTCGTCCATAGGCTCACGCTATACTCCTTGATGTTCTTCTCCACCGCCGGGTCGCGCCAGGCTCTGTGGCTAGGATCAGGCACGCCCTCTGGCACTGGGTCCGTCGATTTCATGTCATTACGAACTCCTCGCAGATACAACTTCCGAGACCCTGCATAAGGATCTATAACTAGTTTATCCTTGAAGAATTCTTCTGCGGTGTTGTCGTCCCACTCCAGATACTCTGTGTCCTTTGTGGCCCGGAGATGATTCCAGTCGATTAAGGTCGTCACGTCTGCTCCCTTCAGGCCGCTAGAATGATGGCACCGAGTTGGCGCGAGGAAGTAAGGAATATTCTGGATCAATGCATCATACTCCTTACTGAACACATCCTTGAAGACGCGGAAGGTAAAAGTCTTCAAGAGCTCCGAGTCAGTTTCGGAGACTCGGACAGGAGCAGAGAGAGAGACGACGAAGGCCTCTGACTGCTGTTCGTTTCCAAAGAACAGAGGAATAGCCGGGATATCTGGCAGCTTTTCTCTGGCGAGGAGCAGCAGCGGTTTCGAGTTTCTACCGATAGCATTGGGTGTTGCGAGGACCAAGACATTGACGTAGAGGTGACTGAAGGGGCCAAGCCGAAACCAGATTTCGGGCTTGGTTCTCATCTTGTACTCCGCCCTCTTGTTTGAACTAATGGCGAGACGAGCATTACGCATAGCAGGAAGCTTCTTAGTGAACACTGGCTGTAAGTTGTGATCGATATACTTCTTCTTGATCAGCTCCTTGCACATTTCGAATGCGGCGGAACAACGGGCTGCCTTCTTGTTGCTGTGTGGGAGTCCAGCCATATGCACAATTGGAGACTTTTCCGGCAGTTGTACCTCTGCAATGAAATTTTGTCCCTGATTGAAGATCGCATATTCGGGCACACAGATCTCATCGTTGGACAGGCGTAAGGAGGAGGCGAACTTAGCCAGAATATCGATGCTAGAGCTCCATGTCAGCACCGCACCAGTGGACTCAATGCGGTATGTTTTGTAATGCAAGTCTCCCTTCATAACGCTGGCATTGATATCGAAGCCCGTGATCTTCTTGTCCTCGGGCAGCGCATTGCAGAAGCGGCGGAGAACATTCTGATCATATGTAGTCTGCAGTACCACGCGGGCTTGTCTTCCATTGCCGCCCTCGATGAATGATATGTACTCTGAGTCCTGCCGTCTTGCGCGCCCCTTCGATTGAATGTACTGAATCACGGACCTGTAGAGGTCGAATCGCATAACGAGGTTGCAATCAGGTATATCGAGTCCTTCTTCGGCGACTTGAGTGGCGAAGAGACAGTTGATCTCTGCATGCCTGAATTTGTGGATTGTTAAGGCTTGCTGCTTGTACGACATGTTCGCAAGACCTGTATCTGCCTGGCTACCAACTAGCACTGCGGGGCTGAGATACGGGATTTTGATACCCTTTTGTTTGAACAGATCCGCGAGCAGTACGGCTGTGAGTCTCATTTCCACGAAGACGATGCAACGATATTTTGGTTCCCTTGTGAAGCGGAGTCTGAGCTCTTCCCACAACCGAAGCACTTTTATAGACACCTGGTCCAGCGTCGGTGTGACAGATTTGAACTCATGGGTCCGGATGACATCTCGAAGCTTTTGAACTGCCATGGTCTCTCTGTCGTTGGAGTTGAGACCAGAGCAGCTAATGTCAGTTCTTTGTGCCAGTCGCAGGATCGTATCTTCTGTCAGGAATAGTTGCCAGAAACGATCTGCCGCCCATGAGCCAAGGAACGATGTTGCGGCCTTGGCAAAAGAGAGCTCTTTGCTGAAGTGCTGGTTACGACCCACGAGGGTGCTAATCTTTTGAAATAGCTCTGTCTCGTAAGCCATGGGAAGGCCACTGTAATGTACCTCCTTTTCTGTAATCTTTCGAGCGTGTGAATTGCGAGAGAGCGACTCTTCAGGCACGGTTACGATTTCGCTGTGAAGAAGGCACTCAAGCTGGGCGATAGCAATCTTGACATCCGTCTGGGCGTCGACAGGGGAGGCCGTCATACCAAGGATTCTTGGTCGCTTCTTTTGATCAGGCTCCTTTATGTAGAAGTCCTTGATGATGCGAGCGTAGGGATGGTTCTTCTTCGTATGATGAGCTTCATCGAAGATGAGGAGGTTGATCTCCTTCATGCGGATGTATGAGTGGATCAAGCATTTCTGCAGTATGGCCGCGGTGCAGACGATGACCATGTTCTCTTCGAATTGTTGAGCCCAGAACTCGCCTGACCACATCTCGTCGACCATGTCACCACAGAAGCGGGCGACTGGATACTCCAGGTTACAATCGAGAACGGCATGCTGCTGGAAGACGAGAGATACCTTGTCCACCTGTATAGATTTTTAGCCCAGCACTGTCAAATTAGGATTGAACCACTCACCAAGAAGAAGGCAATGCGCTTTGGTTGTCCAATAGCGCGGTCTTCAATCTCCTTCTCAAGGACGTGACGAAGAAGCAAAGCAGCAATCAAGGTCTTGCCGGATCCAGTATCTAAGACCACGATGGTGTTTTTGTGCTTTGCCTTCTCGAAGAGCTCGATCTGATACTCACGCGGGGTCTGAATGACCTTGAATCTTTCGCTCTCCTGCTTCATCAGGTACGCTACAGATCCAGGGTCCAGCTCTTTAGACGCCCTAGAGGCTTCTTCCAGCACCTTGGTTTGGTTTGACTCGACCCATAGCTGGAACCTTGCATGGTCACGGCGCTTCTTCTCTGAGATCTTGCGGGGTTGCTCAGGATTCAGACTCCAGTGGCGGTATTCGTCGTCATCTTCAACGTTTTTGCCGTCCTCTTCGTCTTCATCCTGGCCTTCGAGGCTGTCGTCGGAAACCGGATTCTGGCGGGGGGAAGCCGACGGCGGGTAAACTAGAGAAATTCCTTGCAGATTTGAGGAAGTCGCATTGGGTGTGGGTTTCTGGCTTGACTGGGAAAGCTTCGAGGGCGCCGAGGGTGCCAGGAGACGCGGAGGGGAGCTTTCCTTCAAGTCAATGAGATAAGTAGAGGCTGACAACGGGTTGTCGACGCTTTGACTGTTGCAAGTCTCCATGTCTAAAAGAAGTATGTATGTGCTGACTTTCCTTTTTAAAGGAAAAACGTGCCCTTTGAATGGAACCTTTGGAATCTCCCAGCTCACGTGCTTGAGGAGGACATGAGGTAAGACTTGGATGAGTGAGATGAAAGTATGAAAGGAGAACCAAAGGGGGGCTGATATTCGGACCGAAGATGAGGGAGAGCCAACTGGTATTGGAATAGAAAAGAGATAGATCGATCAATCTCGTGAGAGGGGGGAAGGGTTCGATAAACAGCACCGAAAGAAAAACTAGTGCAGAGGAAGAGTGCTTCTCTTGCTGAGAAGTCTCTGTTTCAACACTATATCCTAAATTGTGGCTGTTGGATGAACTGTTGCGGATGGAAGGAAGGAAGTAGGTAGTGCGAGGGTGAGAGGAGAGGTTACTATTCATCGAGAGGAGGGGCGGAATGTAAAGGAAGGCCGTGAGAAGTAGGAAGGCGCCTAAGCGTGGCTTCTCGAATTGAATACAAGAAGTGACGGGAAGCAGCATAACGCAAGAGCAAACAGACGTATCTGGAAGTAATGAGCTTGCCAGGATCTCCCACCGGAAAAAAAACAAAGAAACAAACGATATCTTCTAAGTCTTCTCTCACTTGGCATCCAATCATGAGACTAATTTCGGAAATGCAATTTTGTGAGACTAAAGTTCTCGCCCTGGGACTGTCACTAACGCTCTGATGTCTAGACATCCCCGAGCCAAGGAGAATAATGATACTTGGTTACTAGGAATAGAAAAAACAGCGAGGCAAAATGAAATGCGGCATGGCCAAGCTAGCATATCCACGGCTTCCTGTTCTTTAGCCCAGTTCGAGCAGCGCGTGTGCCAACGGATCCCAGTGAACGGCCAACTGGGAGTATGTTCTTCGTGACGAGGTTCTACCAATCATCTTGGAATAAATTTCTCTTGTTCACCGAACCAAAAACAGTTTCTTCCGCAAGACAAGATAAGAAGCCTCGTCGACTACTTTGTCGTGGGGAGGCAAGTACACTACCTAGCTCGCATAGCTTCAAAGGTAGCTAGCTAGCTTAGAGCTTAGAGATGTACATACTACTCACACTTTTCGTCTAGAGAGCTGTAAAAACGAGAAATAAGTACCCGAACAGAGTTTTATCCAATAGGATGACTCTCATTCAACTGGAATAGGCGGGCAGCAGATGGTGATGTTTGTCAAGGTGAAGTCATTCCTTCATTCCCGCTCGAGCTCTGCCGACCCAGACCCCTGTCGTTACCCCACCTCTAGCACAGCTCCCCGCCGTGATTAGATGAGATAAGGACCCTGCCGAGCGGTGCAAATCGCCACCAAAGGAAACGTTTAGCGTCCCTTTCTTGTGATGCTTCCTCCTACCTCAGTTGCAAGAGCCGAAGTGTTGTGTTGCAGTACCTCCCAAGACGAAGACAGCTCGATGCCCCAACTCTCAAAACGCCACCACACATAGATACCGTACTCGCCACGATAACTTTTACGACATTTGCTAGTCGCACCGTCGCCCCCTCCCATCTTGCGCGGAGCTCATAACGTCGTCATTCCCGCCTAACCCCTCCATCCTCCACAAACGATCTTTCCTACCTAGACAACTCCCTTCGAACGACACACACTCCGCCAAACCCACAACGCCGCAACCATGGCGGACGAAGACAAACCTCAAACTCTCAAATCCGTCTTCACCTCGGCCGAAAGGAAGCGCCTCGCCCTTGAAAACTCGTACGAGGCCTCCTCGCCGACCTACCTCGACGACCTCCGCACCGCCATCTCCGAGTACGAGACCTGCCTCGACCTCATCTCCCGCGCCGCGCTCTTCTCCCCCAACGAGTCTCTCGAGGACCTCTCCACCTCCTCCCTCCCCTACCTCCTCATCACCGCTCACCTCGCCGACCTGCACCAGAAGCTCCCCTCGCGCCGCCCCATCGAGCGGCGCGTCGCCCTCGAGCGAGCCCGCGAGTCCTACGAAACTTTCCTCGGGTTCCTCGACTCCTACGACCTCCTCTCCCCGCAGCAAAAGACTCTCTACGAGCACTACACCGACGAGCCCCTCGCCTTCTCAACCCTCGGCACTAATGACCCGGCCAAGCGCCGCGACGCGAAAATCGCAAACTTCAAATCCGAGCGCGCCCTTCGCGAGCGACTTGACACGCTGCGTCGCAATCCGCGGTATCAGAACGAGGACGGCGATGACGAGGTCGTCCGCGACTTGCACCTCGCTCACATCGCGTATGCGGCGCACATGGCCTTCCAGGGCCTGGAGGGCATCAACCGCGAGCTCGAGGTCCTGGCCCAGGCCACCGTGCCCCTGATGCCGTCCCCGACGTCCGTGGAGGAGGATGAGCGACGCCGCGCGGTGGAACGTGGTTCGGACGGTTACAATGAGCGTCTCGAGGCTCCACGCCGGCTGCAAAGCTTGTTCGGCCAGCGGGGAGGTCCGATATTGTCCAAGGACGGCAAGCCGCTGCAGCCCTTCACGCTCGTCGGGGACCGGGGACAGCTGGCTGCGGACGTGTTCCGGCCGGGCCACAACCTGCCGACGATGAGTATCGATGAGTATCTTGAAGTGGAGCGTGAGCGGGGAGGTATCATCGAGGGTGGCGGCGAGGCGAGCTGGCACCGGCCCGAGCCCGATGAAGATGACTTTGATAAGGCGGACGAGGAGACGATGAAAGCGAGGGCGTGGGATGAGTTTGTCGAAGCGAATCCGAAGGGTTCAGGGAACACGCTGAACAGGGGCTGAGCCGAAAGGTGGAGTTTTTGGGCAATCGGATGGAGTACATAATGGCAGGAGTTCACGAATAGAGACCCAAAAAAGGGAGAATACCACGGTACGATGACATAGGGTGCACATCATGGTCTGGGAGGAAAATGGATTTCCGGCACTCCTGTATTCAATACAGCACAATGAACACGTGCTATATTTGGAAGATTGCCTGTCACATTTGTGCTTATCTACAGGCTAGTGCCATCGAGAACGGTCCCTTTTTGTGTCCTCTGTTATTCTTAACGGTCTGCCATCCAAACCCATCTACAGTGCAGATTGTCAATCCCCTCCAACGCCTAAATGACAAGACAAATCCATTCCGTTGCTCTCATGCCGTTCATGTTCCTCATTGCTCGCGTCCAATGATCTAGACTATAACCAAATCATCATCATCATCATCATCGTCAAGAAGAGAAGATGACGAAGCACCCGAGGTCGAGGTCGCAGTAGAGGGCGGCTTGCCTCCAGACGTGAGCATATGATGAGTACCGGAGCTTGTGACTACATATTCAGGGCTCTCCTCTCGAGAGCGGCTCTCGTCCGGACCGATCTCCGTCATGACCTCGTCCATGTCATCGTTAGTCTCGAGGTTGAAGTTGGTGCCGGAATCCGACTGATCAGGCGTGTTATCGAGGACCACAGTGCCGATCGCATCGGCAATGGACTGGCCATCAACAGGAACCGCGTACTTGGCGTTGCCGTACACCGACTCTCCATCAGTGAACGACTCTGTGCGGATAGACTGGTCATCGGCCACCACCTTGTTCGGGTTGAAGACGGTCGAGGTACCGTCCTGGACATCGACGCTTCCAGGACCAATGGTACTACCCCCTTCCAAACGAAGCTGTCTCAGTACACTACCTACCGAGCCTGCTGTACTGGAAGCGTCAGAGGGGATCGTGACGCCAGTGTGGTAGGCTGGGCCCGGTCCCGCCGGTCCATAAACAGCAGGCGGCAGGGAATGCTCAAAGACGCCACCGGTGCCGTCGTCATTTCCGCCGGCCCAGAGTGGTAGGAACTTGAATTCGTTGTGGTGTAGGTTAAGCAGCAAGTGCGGCGTCAAGTTCATCCTAATCTCAAAGTCGGCACGAGCGCATTCCCGGTAGAAGGGCCTGAGGAAATCCTGAAGCGGCGCTTCAAAAGCCCGAGGATCGAATGCATGATTCGCTCCGTCAGACAGAGAATCGACATTGGGCTTCGCGTCAATGACAGCCGAGGCGTTACGTGGCAGGTGTAGTAGCGCTTTCCATGCGGGATCCCGAGCCAACTCGGGATATTGTCTGAGAAGCTCTTTGAGAATAACCCACAGATCGCTGGCCAGACGGTTAAAGCTGGGATGCATATAGGCTTCGGAGAAGATGCAGGCAATACTAGCCCACCTGTTGCCAACAGTTTCGTACATGAATGAACATAGAGCTTTCTGTACGTTGTTAAACTGATTGTACACAACCTCAAGGCGGTTGAAATGCCGAACATCCACGTATGTGGCGCGGTGGTCGTCAGCGTTGGTCAGCAGGTCGGCGTGGAGGGGTTTCTTAACCAAGTTGTAAACCACATGGTTCTTCCACGTGTTCTTCAGCGACCTGGCCAGGACGAGTGCAGAGTCCTTGGCCCTCTGAAAAATTATGTCGTTTGGACAGCTAGAGAGCATGCCAATGAGGTTCTGCAACCGCAGCCATTCGGCAACTCCCAGATCATCGAATATCGTCTCGCTGACCAGCTGGTTGACGGGCCATGACACACGCTCGACCATAGCCCGGGCAGCGTGTTGAATGAGGTTGTTCAGATCGTCACCAGGATCGTGACGCTTGCGCCCAAAGACAGTGTAAGCGGCTGCCTTGGGTGTGCCGTTGGGCCCAGCGGCCTCCTCGAGGGCCAGCTCGTTGACCAAGATTCGAAAGGCCGAGCGTGTGATTTGATCCAACTTCAAGGCCACGCCAATTTGGAGACTTTCCTCGGGCAATACCTCGAGGAAGACGGTGTTGTTGTGACTCATGATCCACTGGAGAACGACGTCGCGCTGCAAGTGATGTCAATACAGACAATACCTTCATGAAATAGGCACAGTAGGGTTACTCACCAGCATGCTCGTGCAATCCAGGATTTTGGATACAGCCACTAGAGTCCATACTCGAGGCGCCGAATCGACTAGGACCTGCTTACCTGCGATGAGACACATCAGACGAAGGATATTGACGCGGTGGCGAACCGGGCAGTAGTCGGGTATCTGGCGGTAGGCAGGACCCAGCTCGGATGTGAAATCGCCCTTGGATATCTTCTCCAGTACCTTAGCGGCCAACCCCTTCGTCGATGTGTATAATCGCTGTCTGGGCCTCGCATTCTCCGGCATGGTCTCGCGTAGGCTCTGTGAAATGGCCCACTCGGTAGCACGATCCATAATAAAGTCCCTTCTTTGTGTTTGATCACGGTTGGCTTCGGCTGCTGGAGCCTTTTCTATGGTACTGTCGAGATCATCGGCCTCGTCCGGCTTTCTGTCCCTCCAGCAAAAGCAAATATCGTCATGGCCGGATACAATAAAGTCGTCAACATCGTGCTTGTCGTAAGCGGTCCACCAATTGATAATGCCCGGGGTCAATGACACCTCTGTCATCTGGAAGACGAGTTCGTCACCCTCGGAGGGAGGAGTGAGGTCCAAGACATACTTGACACCCTCAGGGAGTCTGTTAACAAGCTTTCGTCGACGCCGTATGCGGAACTGGTACGTAGGATTCAGCATCTCTGCAAATTTGGAGGAGCCGGTACCCAGAAGCTTCCCAGAGTGCATGCGGAACTGAACCGAGTTCCAAGCGTAGAAAAAGCAATCAACGCTCTCTGATGGCTTGGAAGTAGTGGGAAAGTCAACAAATATTAGAGTGTCTCCTTCGTGGAGTTCGCTCTGAATGTCGTGAAGGATAAACTGGGAGTAGCGACGGCCCTCGATGTACGTCATGTCGCGCCGGGCAGCTCGCCAATTTTCGTGTGAGCTGAATCTCCGCTCTGGCGCAGGGTCGGCGGCCTCTGTGAGATCCAGGTTTTCAGCCCCGTTCCCGTCCCTCGGTGCGGAACCGGCTTGGTCATGAACAGGCTCGTCCTCCAGAGGCTCTTCCCACCAGTCCCGAAAGACGGGGAAAGATGATGCTATATCGTCTTGTTGCGTGTCCATGATTTTGATGCTGCTGTGCGTGATCTTATGGAGCCGACCGGGGGATTATAGTGCGAGGACGGTAACAGCTCGGTTCTCCCAGGGATGGAGGCCGGTGCAGTGGTGGTGATCAATGGACGAAGGGCAATGAAGATGTAAGCGAACAGAGTGCGGTTTTCAGGCGCCTGTAAGGACTTGGACAGCGAGGGGAATTGTCGAAACCAAGCGTCGACACATGAGATATCGCTGGCAGATATGCCAGCTCGCGAGTTGGGTACCGATAGATGAATGTGGTGGTGCTCAGAGGTGCCGCGTAGCCTTGCTAGGCAGCAAGGTCTCGAGGAGTCAGATGTCGATTAGGAAGAGTCCAGACCCCACCAAGAAGTCGTGCATAGGCCAGTCAGAGCCGCTGTCCGAAAGATCTTAAAACGTTGGGAACGCAGCAGTGGGAAAGGCGGAATAGAATATCGCTGGCCCAACTGAGCAATCATTCCTCAAGCAAAGTAGAGCGGAGATCTCCCGAAGTGTATGAATACTCGACGAGGAAAGATGTTAAGAAGAGAAGTGTGAGGTTTGGGTAGAGGGGAAGTTGGCTTAGCGGAGGCCCGACTATTGGGAGGCGAAGGCAACCGATGCGGCTTTCGACCTTGGCGCAAGGTGCACCGCGGAGGCAAATACCTAAGTACCAACAATATGGGGGGACAGGAATGCAGTTGGATGACAAGGCGCAAGGCAACCCGTGACCTGCAGTTAGCCAGCTACTTTAAGGGACGACAGGTGCTCTGATCCATAGTTGCCGCAGCTTGGCCACCCAATGTCTTCCCTTCCCCTAGAGCCACCTGCAGTCACACCAATCTCACCTCAGGCCGAGATGGTAGGGTTGCGTTTTGCAGGGAAACCAAAAACGGATTGTTGGCAACGTAGGCACAAGCCTGGGATAGAGTTCTCGGACAGCCTGGCAGTGCATTGAATGAAAGTCGAAAGATCAAACCCTTGTTCATCTCATGTTTGACACGAGCCTGAAAAGCGAAGTCCTGAAGATTGTCCATGTACCAACAGTTGGGGTCCCGGGGGGGAGGGGCATGACCATAGTCTGCGAAAGTTGATCTTGGCCAGAAACAGGTCAGTTTTCGACTGTTTGGCTCCAGCCTCGTAGGTACATAAACGGGAGAAATTGAGTTGATTGGACGTCAGCATCAGTTCCGGCCATCCAGCCAATGTAACAAGGTGCCAAAATCCCATATCAGCAGGTTACGAAAACAGCTGGTCTCGAGTTAAGGCCGCCAAAAAAGAGCGACGTAACTTCAAGTAAGAGAGCCTACCTGTGGTGAAGCTGGACTCAAATGCCGGCATTAGGGACCATATAGCTGTTCAAAGGCCCCTCAAAGGGGTCGCTGCTGCCTGCGTGCCTGTCCATCCATTCGGAGAGAAAATAGTGGGCCAGCGGGTACCGTAGGCATGTCGCGGCGTCTCTCGGCTCCGTCCGGGTCGGCTTTTATGGAGATGTGCTCCGTCGAACCCCACATGTAAAACGGTCCGTCCATGGGGTCCCGAGGTTATCATCGACCGTTCTAGAACACGGGCCAACAAATAGCTCATACAAAAAGGCTTGCTGAAAAGGTAACTGAGAATTCCTAAGTATCTCAAATCGAGTCTAATACATTGCCCTATTGGACTTTGCCAGAGCAGTCCAACTGGTTTCCATGTAGGCTGGCTCAACGTTACAGCAAGCAACGGTGTTCGGTAGATGTCTTTAGCAGTTTAACGTTAGTAGAGGAATTGGACCTCAGTTCTGAAATTAGTGTACAAGTAGAAAGTTTTCTTGATTGAACAAATCATCTGCACAAGAAAGAAAAAGAGTCTAGGAGCCCCGCTTCCTGTTGGAAGCTGAAAGCCGAGAGCAAAATCACTCTTCGCATAGCATACCCTCTTCTGGTAGCCTGCCTTTTCACCACAATGATTCTTATGAGTCGCCCTTCTTGCCATTTTGTTGTTTGTTTGTGTCGCCCTGAGTGGTTTTTGACATAACCGTGGGCTTTCAAGGAAGGAGCATGCTGGCCTCCTGCCTGACCAACAAGGCACCTTACTCCAGCTAAATAGTGCCTCTAGTCAGCGACTATTCGCAACCAGAGTAATCAGGATTTTCCTTTTCCAAGCCAAATTGGCGACACCAATAATCACTCCTCGCGAATAACCTTTACAGAAGGCGGATAATCGGATACGCAACCATAACAAGGACATCGAGACAGCACCCTCCACATCAGATCGCGACGACTTACTACCCTGAGCATCAACACCCATTTCGGTCCAAATCAATGTCATGCGCCCTAGGCAGATTTGAGTACCTATAAGTAGCCGCGTGAGCAGAAATACACTGTAAATACGACGAACTCGAACGTTGGATATGTCAACCGCCATGCAGCCACCCGGACTGCCAGGCGGAGTATGGTGCCATGGGAGAACAACATCATGTGAGCCGTTCATCTCGCGACTAAATAGCTGAAATCTACATGATTCTACTCTCCTCTTCATATGGAGAGGAGGCAAGAAAAAACTGAAAGCACATCGCCGAGCACCTAGGATGTCATGCCGACCTTCTGAGAAACCAGTGGCTAAAGCGCAGTCGGGGTCAACAGCGCAAGATCCTAAAGTAGACTGTGACCAAGCTCAAGGACTCCCCGTGAGTTCTTTCACTGGGCGGCTTTACGAAGGAGAAGACTTGCTTCGGCTCTCGAACTCTTCACCGGCAACATAAACCACTGCTTTCGTGGCTCAGTGGCAAGGGGCTGTGGAAATACCCGTCCATATTGTTTGCTCTGTTTCAATCAGACAACGAACCTATCAAAAGGACGAGCATCGTTGGACTGCCGTCAAACTGAGATACCTTGGGTCACTGGATGTTGTGACAAGGTGTTCTCTTCCAAGTACGTGGCGATGTGGGATCGCACCACGACAACGTTGTCAACTGGAAAGCGAGCCTGGCCCATACACGATACATCTTGGGATCTGGCCAAGCTCGACTTGTTCTTGAAGTACAAGTGCATCTCTCCGAGGACCTTGCACGTATTTTCAGTTAAACTCTTGAGGGAGTCGACAGCTCATCGGACGTTGCAAAGACAGAGAAGTGGAGGAAGCAGACTCTGATTGACTTTTGTCAAGCAGATGAGATCGAGCTCTGATCATTGTAGACGTATCCAGTTTTCTCCAAGCTGCCGAGACTCGACACCCAATATCTCGTAACCCTTTCAAAGACGTGCAAGAACGAAGTGCTTGGCCATCTCAAAAAGCTCCGATACGATTCACAGCACCATGGGCGATTCATGAAAGGCCTCTTCATTATAGCGCTATTTCAGGTGGTAGTAGATAAGGATACCGCGGTGCTGATACTAGGAAGTGCTGGTGATATGGCCTGATCTCTCATTTTATAGACTAGGCGGTGCCCTCGATGAACGTGGTGGTCAAGGAAGCCGGCACCGGCACCGGTACCAGCAACGTTCCGGTCCGGCTCTGGTGGGAATACCGGCACTGGCACTCAGTACCCGAGCCCGGCTGCTACGATTGAAGTTCTATGTTTTCAAATGGATACGTTGTCGGGCTATTATCGCCCAGCCTCATATCATATCACAGTCACCATACAGCCATGGAGCAGAAGCTTGCTCAGCTCTGACTCAATCGATCTCGACTGCCGGACTGTTTGAGAAGCACCCCCCCCCCCCCCCCAAAAAAAAACGGCCCCCGACTAATGCTTTAGTTGTGTCTTTTTTTTTTTTTTTTACGAAAACATTCCTGTATGCCGACACCTGACCAAGCCACGGGTGTTCATCCATCGCAACAACAACAATAACAACAACAGGAACAACGATACGACAACAGCTAATTCTACCTGCCTACCTACCTGCCTACCTACCTACCTGCCTGCCTGTCTATCCCCTCACACGTGGATACACTGGTAGCTCTTTGTCGGACAGCGTTGCATCAGCATTAGTGACACGAACAAACACCGCCAGCGGGCACCTGTAATTACCTCTCAACCAACGATGGCAACTACCTTGTCGCACTATCGCGTCCTGCTCTAAAGTACCATGGTTCACTGGAAGCCAAAAACAAAGAGGCCCCAGAAATGACCGAGACACATCTTGCGGTGGATTGCTGGGTTTTCTCCTTGTCGTCCTGCTCGTTCGCTCCGGCAAACGCAATACACCGTCCTGTAGACGATGAGTACTCGCAGCTTCTTCCACACAGGCCACCTCGAGTCACTAAGTACGTTAAGCTAGATGCAGTTTTCTGGGCACATTGCTCGGTGCTGCCCGAATTAGCTCCTCCGCTGGCCAGGCGTTTTCGTGTGCGTGCGGTTATCTATCCTGCTTACAGTACGTCTCTCGTCTCGGCTCAAGCTAACCTAGCTCAAGAGAGGCGGATGACGGTGGACTTTGGGGCTCTTTATTGATGGTGGTGGTACAAAATCCTCGCAGACGCTTACACTCTACCGCATGGTATGCACATGGGACCGATCGGCCTAATCCAGCCGCCTGGATTGTTACTGACATGGCGGGACGGATCCGTCACCCACGAATGGACGTGCACATCCCGCATCGCACATCGCCCATCGCCCGTCGCAAACGGTGCCGCTCCCAGCTTATTCCCAGCCCGGTACGCACGAGGCAAGCAGCCAACGCGGCCTGCAAGGCCCCGCGCTGGAACTCGAGGTGCTATGGCCGCTACCAGCTCCGCACGCGGTGACCATGCCATGCTACGCCTTGTATGATGGTGCCCACCTCCATCACGACGTACTGCGAGGCACAACCCACGACGCATTTGCACCAACTCCTACCACTATGCATTGCGGGTACGTACAGGAGTGACCTGAGGCTTGAGGAGTAAACCCCCTGCCGCTTGGTCGGCTTCTTTTGCTACCAGCATCATCAACCCGGTATGGTGGCTCGTGGATCCGACGACGCTGGCTCTGGCCGCCTACCCTACCATCTATCCAGTGACAACCAGGATACAAGAAACACCATCCTCTTCCGTCTCGTCCCCGGGACAAGGGGCTCATCATAGGTTGATAGCCCTGTTCTGCCACCCAGATCCCTTCCTTCGGCGAGGAAAGGGACTCTGTGAGGAAGGGGACCCCTGGACTTCAGTTTGCAACCCCATCGGCATCGATCACCAGGCACACCTGCCTTCTCCCTCAACTCGGCGCACTGAGGGGCAGAGTACCCTACAACGCGTCAAAGTGCAAGATGGCCAACTAATCACTGCGTAAAAACACGGCAGTAGAGCAGCCAGCGCCAACGGGACTTGACTTAAGTGGAAGAAGAAAAATATGAATTAAAAAGAGTATGCGGGCGGACTTCAGCCATCGGGGGTGGGACGGTCGACTCTATTGCTTTGGTGTGTTGACTGGATGCAGCGACGCAATCCCTTGCCATCGACGGAATATGGACATCTGCAGTATCTGTACCTTAACATATTGTACGGGGGAAATGCGCCAGATTTGGCAGCACCTGGGTCTCGGCCTTTGCTGCTGCTGCCGCTGGAATTCTCGCTACCCCCTCCCCTTTGGCTGCGGTGCCTGCCTCCAAGAAAGTCGCCAAGGTACCTAGACAGTGATACGACGTGGCACGGTTTGCAGATACCTGTCCTAGGACGGATACTGGCGATCTTGTTCCGGCCGCGAACAACCCCTTCGTCGAAATCTGATCCAGGGACCAGATCGGCTCCCGAGTCCGAACCACAAGAGTGACACTTACAGGGCCGCGATGGCGTTGATACACACTGTTCCAAACGACCAAATGACCAAACGATCGGTCCGGCTTTCTTGTCTCTTTTGGTCGGCCTGTCTGGCATTCGTGGCCTGCCGAGCTTCCCAAATTGCTTCTGGCCCCCTCCAGTTCGCAAGCCCCGGGCCCGGGTGGCATCTGGTCTCGATCACTGTGAGACGAAACATGAAAACAGCGGGCCCGTCATCAGAATCCGCCATCATTTTCCATTCCTTCTGTTGTTAGCCGCCTCTCGACGCCGTCCCCGAGACCCGTCTTTGGGACGACCTGGCCTGACCAACGCGCCGGCCTGATCTGGTCAGGCATGGCATCAGCGGCATGGCCTGGTGTTTATGGCTCCGGCGTGGCCCGGCAGGGCTTGCTGCGGTTCTTTGGGTAGGAATACCGTGATTACCATGGCCTTTTCGACGCATCAAAAAGGGTTACAAATTTCGAGGCTGTCTGCTGCTGCCCAGTGCAGCCCGCCGCCGGTGTAATTTCACGACCGTCTTGTTGCCTCGAGCATTTGTCCCGCTGGGACATTCTCTGGCTTGTGCTCCCACGACTGCAAGGATTGGAACACAATGCTATGAAGGTTACCAGCGAAAGACTAAACAACAACACGAAGAGTCAGAAAAGGAGCAGCATTTGGGATGGCGCACAAGTCGTCGTTGGTGGGTCTGCTGCCCCCGAGCCACCAAACGTAGAGCTGAACAGAGGCTTTATTCACAGAATGCTCTCGACATACAGAGCACAGTACATCCCAACCACACAACGCGAGAGAGTGCGCACACGCACACCACACGCACACCACACGCGGCTGCTAGCAGAAACCTTCTCCAGGATGCCACACGGCGAGGGGTACACTTGATGCATGTGAGGGCGGCGACCCCACTTTCATCGGAGACGTCCCCCTCGAGCTTCCCAGAAGAGGTTTGGCACATCCACGAGGGCGCACGTATCGGTACATGTGGGATACCAGGCTTTCTGAAGGTCATGTCGCAGGGACAGGGATGGTGACCGGGGGACCGAGACAAACAAATTAGGTACTCGCTACCGCCGAGTCCGGGAAATAAGAAACGTGAACAGCGCCCATGCGTGCCCAAAATCCCCGGAGTAAAGTTCGGCTTTGCCGCCAGGTCGTCCACGAAGCCGCCGGTCTGCAGGGTAGGACAAAGAGATGCGTCGATTGACACGCCCCAGGCACGCTGCGCAAGAGCCGAGTCGAGGATACTTGGCTGCCAAGTACTGCTTTGCCTAGCTCAGCACGGACGGCAGACCCCCATGCGCCCTGGCTGCTTGTTCTTGGAGGCGTGGGCTGGCGCTGGACGGTCACCGGTTGCCAGTGGAAAGGCTGGCAGTGGCTCCCCAAGAGGGCACGGGTGCATTCACTCGATCAGGCTACTTCTGCACTTTATTCAAGGAGCCCGCCTGTCTGCGGTTGCGCTATAGTACCTTACCTTATTTTCAGGTTTGAGGATATCCTGAGCGCGCTGGATGGCTGGAAGATTGGGGGAAAGGGGGGAGAAGGTGTAACAAGGAGGAGAAAAATGTCTGTTGTTGATGACGACGGCCAGAGGCTCAAGCCAGTCTTTGCCAGAACCGCTGCCGCAACACAGGTCCCTCTTCTCTTGTCCTGCCTGTGTCTTCTCCGGCTGTTGCCGCTGTGTAGTTGATGACCAAATGCACATCTATACTGCTGCGCTGCTGCTGCTGCCCCTGTTTATTCCGTCTTCTTTCGCGGATAAAAAAAAAAAAAAAAGGTTATGTTCTCCTTGACGTATGGTGGGAACTGGGAAAAGAGAGTACACACAATTTAGTGTCATCCACCAGTGTACGAGTCTGAGAGAGAAAGAGAGTTTAGCTTCACCCCCCCTTCTCCCCTTCTCCGATCTGTACCCATAATCCCTGTTTTGTCTTGCCCTGTCCTGGGCTTGTCCTGTCCTGTCCTGTCTGGTCTGTCCTGTGCATCCTCTCCCCCCAACTAACCCCGGTACGAAGCCCGTCGTCTTGTCGATCTCCCCCTTCTCTACCACCAGTATCCGTACTTCCTACAGAGGTACATATCTGCTGAGTCTGCTACTGCTGCTTCTGCTCAGGCCAAGTCACCCACCCACCTAGCGCTCCCGCCTGTTCAATTCCATCTTATCCCCTCCCACCCCAGCTCCGTCTTCCCACTCTTGAAACTGACTGCCTCGAGCCGTCTTCCTCCACACCCGCCTTTCTCTACCTTATAGCACGTCGGCCTTCGAGTCTACTAGACCTCTCCTCCTTGCCCCTCGACTTCGTCCTATACAATCTTCCCCATCCCACCCTCGTCTGCTTGCCTCTTTCTCCTCTCGCAACCTCCTCGCTCGTTTACCATCGACCCCCAACGATTCGAGCAGCCTGCGCGTCCAGAGGCCTTCCGAAAGGCTGCTGTCGCTATTGCATGTCCAGCGCAATTCGACCCTAGTCAACCTGATTCTTCGCGGCGACTCTACCAACTAACCGGCCACTTTTTCTTCCTTGCGCCCTTGCCTCGAGTCTTGACCCAACCAACTACTCATCACAACTCAAAGGTCCTCACGTCGTTTCGACACCCCAGCGTGACTCTCCAGCATTCGTTCTCAGACGACTGCCGAAGCACATCATGGACGCACAGCGACCAGGCTCTCAGAAGCTCCCTGCGGGATTGGCTGGGGTTTTGAACCCGGATGAGAACCGCGACTCGGCTTATTTTTCTAGTACAGATGCCTCGAGCAAGCGTATGTTGACCAAGAGCCAACAACGTGCCATCAAGACATCGTGACTGACCCGTTTCTCCTGCAGACAACTCTGCCGCCTCAGGCATGGGCACCAATGTCCTCAGTCCCACCGGCTCCGGCTACCAATCTTCGTTAGCAGACAAGACGCCTTCACCTGTCACCACCAATATGGTCCCCCAACCGCTTGTGTCGCCTGCGCAGAGCAACATGAGTGTTGCTTCGATGGTGTCGCCGACGACGGTCGGCAGCACTGACCCGCGTCGATTCGACCGTCCGACGTCATTGGACTCCGGCATGGCCCACGACATCATGGGTCCCGGGTCTCGCAGAGAGAGTGTCGACAGCAGGATAAACCAGGGTTTCCACGACATGAGATTGGGTGGGAACTCTCCGTATGCGAGTCACAACCAGTCTACGACGTCGATACAGAACACCCTTAGCCAACAACGCAACCCCCGCAATGGCCTCGATAATCTGTCCGTACACCGCATCTCCAACGGATACCAACCTAGCAATGACAGGAACCCCGAAAACCCCAAGATCATTCGAACTGCTCCAGCCATCACCGGTCCCGCGACAAGCAACATTGCGAGAGCAGCGGAGCCCACAAAGGGTCAGGCATGGGCGTTCCCAGAGGAGGATATACAAAGGATCGGTCCCCACGACACATATCTCGACTCCAGGCGAAGCAGCATTGCCGAGTCAATAGCCAGCAGCCAATTTACGACGGAATCGAGACTACCACCCGGCCAGAGGCGCTTGGACGAGCCTGCCGATTTCAACAACCGTCTGTCGAGCACGTCTTCCGAATTCCCTCCCGTTCACCATCATTCGTTGCAACACAAGCAGATCGGAGACCTGCGCGATGACGATGCCGCTTCGCGAACCGGTTCTCAGCCATATAGCCGGACACCCGAGCTGCGTAAGAGTCACAAGTTGGCGGAGCGAAAGAGAAGGACAGAAATGAAGGAGCTGTTTGACCAGCTGCGCGACCTGATGCCGCAGGAGCGCGGTTCCAAGGCATCCAAGTGGGAAATTCTCACCAAAGGTTCGTCTACCCCACTATAGTAAAATATCATGATCCGAAGCTGACATGGCATAGCAATCTCGGAGCACCAACGAATGGCTGAGGTCATGCGGATTGTGCAATCGCAAAACACGACGCTGGCCCAGGAGAACGATGGCCTTCGGCAGGATAACCACAACCTGCGCGTCGACATTCAGCGTATGCAGAACGAGTTGCACAACATGCGCCTACAACAATCTCCGACAGGCCAGGCTCCAGTTCAGTCACAAGCAGCCCCTCCGCCTCCACCATCAGCAGCCTACCAAACAGATCCTTACGCGAATCGTCGTGAGTTGCCCCCTATTCGGGGCTTGAATGGCAACATGCCCAACGGACCTGACTCGATGACTGGCGTTCAATACGAAGCCCCGAGGATCAACGGGTACCGTCCCGAAAGGTACTGAGTCTCATGAACTATGAGATGAGACATCATCCCGGGGTTACCAAGTCCTGGCTTGCTGAGCAATGCAATCTTTTTTTTTTTCTTTTCCTCTGTCACGATGGCGACTCGTGCGTCTAGGGCTCGGAACGTTTTCGACGAAATGAGCGCTCAAGTGGTTGGCCTTAATGGTCGGCCTATCCATACCCTTCGCAACATTGTCGCGGTCTGAATTGCAGGCCTGCGTGTTCTACTACAGTTATGTACCTACACCGGCATGCATCGCGCACCGGGGTGCCCCTTGGCGGCTCGTTTCTTATGTTTCTTTTCTTCTTGGTTGAAATACTAGCAGTGCGCCAACGGCTCACACGTTTGGTTGGTCTGACAAGGAGGGACGACATTATACCCTCGTCCTTGGTCAGTGGATAAAAAAAGTCGGACGGCGCGAGTTCTTGTGTTTGGGGAGTCAAAGCTCGATACGGGAATACCGAGAAGGCCATGGCGGCGGGATCGGGGATTGGAGTGTCTGGTGTATATACCCACGCGATGGTCGATGGGAAAGAGGCGACGGCTCCCGGTGCGCCTTGATGTGGTCCATTGCTTTGCGTTGGGAAGAAAAAGAATTGCCGTGGGAGAACCCGTGCAGCGATTTCAATGGTTGGAGGGGGGAAATCAATGACTGAAATCCGGTCTGTGTAAACAGACGGTAAAAATGAGTGAACAGGTGACGTTGGGTTTGTTCTATCGGGGACGAGCCTAGGCCTCTCCCTATCAGCCAGTAGTGTGTGACTTGCGGATGATAATTTTCCTCCTAGACGAGACATTCGGATTCTGCAACAACAAAAAATCAGAAATTTTCCACGTCAATTTGAATCCCATGGCGGATTACCACTCCTGAATCTACTTGAGCTCCGCCGACAGAGCAAGCTCAAGCCTCAGTCGGCAGGGGGAGTGGACAGGTGATTGTGGCCCCGGGTGGGAACCTGGAGACGGGAGGCTAACGCCCAATGGAGGCTAGTGCTTGCTAAACGTCGGGACCCTCGACACGGTCATTCCAAAATTTCTGTTCCCCCGTTCGTCTGGACGACCTCACCTACTACATCACCACCTTTCGCCGCCAACCCATTCCCCTTCCCTCCTCATCAATCCATCCCAAACGCCCCGCCAGAATTTCCAGAAAAATGTGAGTACTACGTGCGATAGCTTCGGCACGGAACTGGTCGAATGAATAAGAAGCTAATCGAGGACTTTTCCCAATGGCAGGCACTCCATCCGTCGCGCGGCCACCCGTGCCACACTGACCAGCTCGGTCTCCGCCGCTGCTGTTGCGCCCAAGTCGCAGACCTTCTCGTCCGCCCTGCGTGCCCTCAATGCCGCCGCCATCTCTGCCAGATACTTTTCCGTCGCCGCCCCCAAGGCGTTCTCCCGTTCGATTGCTTTCCGCGACGAGCAACAGCACCAGCAGGAGGAGGGCTCCCAAGCACCGCGCGAGCAGAGAAAGCCGCGCCAGGACCCCAGCGAGCACGTCCTCTTCGTCCAGAACTACTCCTTCGACGTCAAGCCCGATGACTTGAGCGAGGCCTTTTCCAAGTATGGTGAGGTTGTTGGCGTTTCGATGCCGCCCAAGAGAACGTAAGTTGTCTTCCGTTGTACTTGACGTACCACATGCAGCGTAGCTCTCCATTTCTCGCCGCGGAGGAAGAGGGCGCATTGGAAATTTTCACCCTATATTGAACCGGTGTTAACCTCTCTCTCCATGCACAGTTTCTGCTTCGTCTATTTCAAGGACGCCGAGTCGGTCGTTACGGCCGCCGAGAACGTCGACGGAACCTTCTGGCACGGCCGCCGCATCGTCGCCAAGGCCCGCCCGGCCGCCGGCGAGCGCCCCCAGGGCGGCAGGAGAGACGGCGGCGACAGAAGGGACAACCGGGCGCCGCGCGTCAGCCGGGCCTACGACGGCCCACCGACCAACACGCTGTACGTCGGCAACATCGCCTTCGAGGCCTCGGATGCGGACCTGAACAACCTCTTCGCGACGCTCAAGGACGTCACGGACGTGCGCGTCGCCGTGGATCGCGCGACGGGCTGGCCGCGCGGCTTTGCGCACGCCGACTTTGTCAGCACCGAGGCCGCCGCAGCTGCCATGGAAGCGCTCAAGGGTGTCCAGATCCGCGGCCGTGACCTCAAGATCTCGTTCGCGCCGGCATCTAAGGAGACGGGCCGGACGGACCGCCAAAACCGTAAGCCCCGGCACCCCCGCGAGGGTGGCAACAACAGGTCGCGCGACAACAAGAACTCTCAGAGAGAGGTCGAGGAGCGCGTCGAGGCGGAGCATAAGCAGGCCGAGGAGGCGCAGAAGGAGCAGAAGCCCGAGGCTGGCAAGCAGGACATGAACTGGAACGCTTAAGTTCTGTCATGCCAGTTTGTAAAGACGTGGAGAGAGAACTCCAGTTTGGTGTACGAGGTGACGAGGGTTGACTCGACTCTACGCTCTTTTTGAGATCCTTCTGATGTGTTGTTTTTTTCTACTTTACTACTTTATTTCCTCGCAAGCCACGGACGAGCTCGTGGCGAGATGGAGGAAGCAGGGATGGAAGACTTGACCACGATGTGTCATGAACAAACAAGACGATGGCAAGGCAACAAGTGGTGGAAAGTTGCTGCCATGGCTCTTATCGAAGCGGACAACGGAGGGGGGGGAAAAAAGGTGTCCCGAATAGAGCGTTGTATTATATGAAAGTTATAGAAGGAAAGGCCCATGACGACGGCTTTTTGCATACATGACGGTTCTTCATGTATGGAAAGAAAAAATGTATAATCTCTCCTTTACAAACCCGTGTTCTTACTGCCAGTTTCCTGTGCCGCACGCTCTCCTTGATCTGTTTGTCTGGCTCCGTTGTTTCTCCCGTAACCTCTCCCGTCTGTAAACAGAACATAAAGACCGGCTCTGACGCCTCAGCATAGGGAACCCCGGCTAGGAAGAGGAACTACCGATAAACCAGTCCCCCCTCGCCCCCCGCCGTTCGAAGCACCGACCGACCGCCGGCCTGAGATGTGGGACGGCCTTGCCGTCTGAGATTCTGTGGTGTTGGTCGATCCCGGCCCCCGGTCGTCGTCTCGTCCGTCTTCTTCTCTCTCCCCCCCCCCTCCCCCCCCCCTTTTTTTTTATCCCCTTTTTTGTTTTCTCCCCCTTTTTTTCCCCCTCACGTCTTTTCGGCATGATTCACACGGGCCACATAGTCCAATCCCTCGGTGCTGGGTAAAGCTTTCTTCTCGTACCCGGCAATCCTGGTCCGTTCGACGTCGAGTCAGTTTCGACGTCGTCTTTTTGGCACAACCGCTCCCGCTGTCGTACCTGGGCCCGTGATGGCGATGTTTCTCGTTGATAGGTGGGCAAGCAAGGCCCGCCGCATGTAAAGGCGTCCCGCGAGCCGGTGTCGCCGTAGCGGCGGCCCCTGGCGCCTGTTTCTTCGGCCCCCCGGCCTCGCTGCATAACGTCGGCGACCCCACCTGTCCGCCCGCCCGACCCGACCGCCCCGCTCACCCCCGACCGAACGAACGGCCCCCTTTTCTTTTGGCACCTCCATGGTATTTTCCACGTTCGTCGTGGGCCGGGCTTGTGGTTGGTCCACGCCTCGTCGGGCCCGCCGCATTGAGGTCCCACCTCCCTCAACGGATGATCCTCGCTAGTGCCCCTAGCCCACCAGCGCAAACAATTTGCAAAAATCTGCAGATTTGGCAAAAGAATTTGACCAGCCTGGGGGTCGAACCCAGAATCTCCTGATTGCACGATCGGATCGTAGTCAGACGCCTTGCCATTGGGCCAACCGGCCGCTTGTCCTCAAGGACTTGAGCTTGTTGCTTGTTGTCGTCCGTGGGCCGCGAGTGTATTATGAATCTAGGTGCTAACGACTGACGGTCTGCAACCACTTTGAGGCAAGACTATTGAACACTACGGAAGTGAATGACGGCCAGAGTGCAATCCAACGCATTGATTATCAAGGCAAACTCTTTTGTTTTCTTTCTTTTTTTTTCTTTCCTTTTTTTTTTTTGGATTGAACTTGTTTCTTGTTTTTCTTTTTTGCTTTCTTGCTAATCAAGATATTTGTCTGAGCTCGTCGACGAGGGAAGAGTGAAGGGAAGGAATGCGGCAATCGCGCAAGCGAAAAGCGAGTCGGAGTAATTGGCCTGATATTGACTCTGGTTGTCTTTCCAGCACATTCGACCCCTCAGCAAGTCGGCGATATTTCACTCCTTTCTTCCCTGTTACTCTTCACCCTCGACAACAGCGGTACACTTGATCTCCACAACCATCTCCTCGCCCGGCAATTCCCTGACCCCAACCGTCGTTCTCGCCGGCGCCTCCTCGAAGCTTGGCCAGAACCTGTTCCAGACCTCGTTCATGCCCGCATAGTCCCTCTTCATATCCACCAAAAACACAGTCGCGTCTATGATGTTCCCCAACCCGCCCTTGCTGCTTGTTGCATGTCTGATTACGTCTTCGATGTTGTGTAGGATCGCGGCCGTCTGCTCACGCACGTCGAGCTGGGGGTTGCTTCTTTCACTCGGCTCTTTGGCGTCGCAGAAACTATTCAGGGGACTGCTGGAGTTGGTCCGAACTCCGGCGAAGGTGCCGTCCGGACGGCGAGACGACGTCCCCGAGATGTAGAGCGTGCGATGGACGGTTGCCGGGGCAAGGCGGCCACGTGGGTAGTTTGCGAGGCCTTTGACGGCCCCTATAGGAAGGATTACCGCATCGCCGTTGTTAGACATGATGAGTACAACAATTCTTAGACTCTTGAGTTGGTATTGCAATGTTTGGCTCTTTATCGTTTCTGTGCAGTGTTGCTCCCAGAATTACACGTGTAGTTGGTGTCTCAAAAACTTGGGGATGAAGCCCGATGTCAGTCATCATTAATAGTGTGCTCTTCCTCTTACTTTAGGCTTCTATAGGCCCCAAAAAGGCGACAATTTCCTTTTGCGATGCTTACAAGCCTGCCATCGGAGTTCTGATGCTGTCGCCGAGTAATCTCGGCATCTTTGTAAGTCATGCCGTTGGTGCCGGCTCCCCGGGCCCCCGGCACGCGACGACACCCAGTTGATGTAGGACATTTCAGCCGAAACCCAACATTGACTTTCCCATCTTAATGATTGATCCCGGATCTCGGGTGATTTAGTCTGGTGAGGATAGCAACTTATCTCGCGGCGTGTTCCCTGAAGCCCCGATACTGGAGCCTGTCATCGCCTTGGTTAAATACCCTTCGGGATGCCAATGATTATTGCCTGCACGACTTGTCTTAACAAGAGTCGATCTAAAAAGCGAGTCCGAACTCATATGGAAACAATACAGCTTTAACGGCTCAGATCTGCAACTCAATTCCTAGCCAGCATCAGCAAACAATGGCGAACCTCTCAACTTGCCCTCCCCTGACCAGGGACTCGGTCATCCAAGCCCGCAAGCTAATCGCTTCTCATATCCACCTCACACCTCTTCTCACGAACAAGACCCTGAGCCAGATGGCTTCCACCCCGCGAGACCCTTCATCGATAGGCGGCCGCAGGCCTGCGAAGCCCGTCCTCCGACTATGGTTCAAGTGCGAAAACATGCAGCGAACAGGCGCCTTCAAGGCCCGCGGCGCGTTCCACGCCATAGAACGGCTCAAGCAGGAACCGGGCTGGCTCGAGAGCGGCGGACAAGAGAAGGGCGTTGTCGGATATAGCGCAGGTATAACTCTCAAACTCAAACCTCTCACCTCCTGTTTCGACTACTAACGATGAGCCGCCAGGCAACCACGCCCAAGCCCTCGCCCTAGCCGCCGCAGAAAACGGCATCACTTCCTATATCGTCATGCCCACCACGACCCGCCCCAACAAGATCGCAGCGACGAAAGGCTACAGCGCCAACGTCGTCTTCTCCGGCCCCGACTTCTCCGGCCGCGAAGCCGTCGCAGCGGAAATCGTCGCCTCCACCGGCGCCCGCCTCGTCCCGCCTCACGACCACCCGGACGTGATCCTCGGCCAAGCTACGGCGGCACTGGAAATGCAAGCTCAAATAGCCGAGCAGGAGCAGTCCCCCGCTAGGTTTGACGCAATCATCGCGCCCTGTAGCGGCGGCGGGTTGTTGTCCGGCACCGCGCTGAGCTGTGAGGGCACCGGGATCAGGGTCTTTGGTACCGAGCCCGAGTTCGAGGGCGCCGATGACGGGCGGAGGGGGTACTATTCCGGGATGAGGATCACAGATGTCAAGACACAAACGGTGGCGGATGGGTTGGTCGGGACAATTAGTGCCACACCGTGGAGTTTGATCTATGAAAGAAGGCTAGTGAGCGGGATGTACGCTGTGTCCGAGGAGGAGATCCTGAAGGCCACGAAGCTCATCCTGGAGACTTAAAATGTGGGTTGAGCCGAGTTCTGCTGTGCCCCTGGCAGTTGCGCTGTATAATGAGGAGTTCAGGAGCATGGTCGAGCGGGAGGCTGGCGACAGAGGCTGGGATCTGGGGCTTATCGTTAGTGGAGGAAACATTGGTGTGGATGGCTTGGTGAAGCTGTTCTCAGCGTAAGCCAACTCTGCCAAATGCTTGAAGATGGTATAGGTGGATCACTTTAAGATTTCTTCAACAATATGAAGCTTTCTTGAACGGTATGAAGGCGGCAAAACCATGCCTGCTGTTTGTTTCCATTTCAGATGCGCCTTTTAATGAACCTCCGTAACAATATGAATTTGCGGGACGTAGAGATGCTCATAACAGGCGTCGTCACATTCATCCTTTTCAAGTCACCCACGTAAAAGCTACATGATTTACGAATCCAGGTTCACTCTTCCTTCCATGCCCCGTAACCGCACCTAGAAGTCGAACTCGCCTCTGAAGATCTCAGGATCTACACCCGCAACCGTCTTCTCGGCCAAGTCCCGACGTCCCATCTGCGTGAACACCCTTCTCAGAGTGTCGTAGAGCGTCGTGCTCCGGTTCTGCGCTGTCATGCGGTCAATCTGCTCGTCGAGTTGAGCTGTGTTGGTACCACCACGCGAGCTCTCGCCACTGCCAAGAATCTCGTACGCCATGTTGCGGCCGCTCTTCTCAATGGCCTTGTGCATATTGAGCGCCGCGAGGAAGTGTGATGCAGCCTCAGCGTGGCATCCGATATTGATACAGCTGACACCAAGATTGTATCGGGCACGCACAAAGTTGGGATGGATGCTCAATGCCTTCTCGTACGCAGCAATGGCCTCCTCAGAGCGGCCAGAATTGGCCAGGGTAGCACCGAGACGGTTCCAGAGCAGATGCAGCTGCTCTTGCTGGTTTGAGGTTCCAAGTTCCGATGAGTGAAGAGCCGCCGTGAAGCAGTCAACAGCCTTGTCATACTCTTCAGCACCGTAAAAGAGAACGCCAAGACCAACCTGAACATCGGGATCCATGTGTTCACCATCCGGGCTGAGTTGTGCGGCCTTGATGAACAGACCGGTTACCTTATCGTGCAGCTGTTGGCGGTCGGTGAATCCCATCTCGGCCATGGGGTGCAAGTCCGTTGGTGCGATGATATTCGGGTATTTGACCGAGAGCCAGCGCTCGAGTGTCCGGTAGGCGGTGCTATCGTATCCTTCGTTGGTGTAAGAGACAGCCAGACCCATGAGAGCAGCCAGGTTGTTAGGATCTTGCTTGAGAGCTTGCTCAAGCGCACGGATTGCCGCAGTTTCCTTCTCGTTCTGTGCCTGCGCTGAGCCAAGGTAGACCCAGGCCTCAGTATGCTCTGGGTTCTGCTGGACAGCAGCCTCGAATGCGAGAGCTGCCAAGGATAGGTTTCCTCCCTCGCGCATGATGCGTACGCCCTCCTCGAATGCGTTCTTCTCCTCGCTGAAGAAGTTGTCCTCCTCGAAAAGGTAATTTTCGATTACGGGGTCACCGAGTCTGCCCCAGTCGCCGTTCATGCCGGTGAAGTCTGGGCCCCAGTCTTCGCTGTCGAATTTGTCGAATGTCGTGTCGTCGACCATGCCTTTCGCTGCAGCAGTTTCAGCCTGGATTCCTCTCCATATTGACTCGAAATCGCCGAAACCTGTCTCACTTTGCATTGCCCGGTCCATCTCCTCTAATTCAGGCTCCGCGGCCTGGGCCTCGGCGTCCTCCTTCTGTTGCAGTTCCATCTGTGCAAATTGTTCTTCCCATTTGTTGTCGTCAAGCTCCACAAGCTTTCCCTTGCCCTTAGCATCCTCAAGTTGAGGTTGCTGCTGAACGGGTTGCTGGTACATAGGCTGGAACATACCCTGGCCCATCATGCTGTTGTATCCCATGCCCATGCCCATGCCCATTCCCATGCCCATTCTCGGTTGCTGGGCCATCTGGCCCGGCATCGGGCTTGCTCTCGCCGAGGAGGGCTGCTGGTTCATCTGTCTGAAGCGTGCAAAATCCTCGGGGCTGAACTGTGTGCCTTGCGGTGCGTTAAATGCCGATTCCATCGCGGCTTGGTTTTGAAAGTCATTCGCCCATGTCGGTGATGTCGAGTTCGCGCGGAGGTGCACACCCTGGGCTGGGTCTATCCGGACAGCGCCGTTCTGCATGGGAAGCTCTTGTTGAAGACCAGGTGCCTTGTTGAGGAAACCGTTCATCATCTGAGATGCCGTTAGTCCATTGTCACCTTAGTCTTACTGCGTGGTGTGTCTACCTCATCCTGTGGGGTGCTCGCGCCGGCGCTTCTGAAGCCGCCAGCGAGAGCATTGGGACCTCGCTGCACAAGTCTGTCCCTTTGTAGACTGTTGTCATCCTGAACATGTTTCTGGAACTGGCTGAGGGGGTTGCCGGAGGTTGAGCACTCTGCGCCACCGAGGAACGACATCTTCAAAGTCGCAGGCCGCACGGGTAGCGTCGAGGGAAAGTAAGATCGTTGGGACTGTAAGCGATAGCTGGATCAGATCAGGCAGCCAGCAATGTGGTAATCTGATTCTCGGAGGCGTGAAGGCGAAGGTGAAGACAGCGTCGTTGGTTGGAGAAGGCAAAGGTGATAGGTAAGAAGGACTGGTTTGTAATTCGGGCTATGTTGAGCAGTTACGTCTCCGAGAAGATGCCGAGGCAGGCCGGCGGGGGGCTTGGGCGCGGCAACGGTTGATTGCTTTCTCCGCAGCCGGAGGCGGGGTGGCCAATCAGATAGCAAGCTCAGGGAGCAGCCGATAGTGGGGGAAGCGTTGACCCTGGCTGCCCAAGCTTGGAACTCCGAAGCGCATGTGAGCTGCACATGGACACAAGGGAAAAAATATGTCACTGTCACGGTGAGCTGAAACAAATGTTGCTCACCTTTCGGATGTCATATCCGAGCATCGGTGATTTGCCGGCGTAGTAGAAGCTGAAAGGAACACACCGTTTTAGACTCCGCAAGAGAGATGGGTACCATGCTTTGCTTGAGAAAGTGAATAGGAGACTTGTTGCTGTGGTACTCTTTTTGTTGGAGCCGAGATCTCGGGTCCCTCCCACAAGCGGGTATCCTCTCTGTACCATGACCTAGGGGTATCGTCTACGAATATCTGACCAATCCAGCAGCCACTCAGGTATATCCTCTTCCTCTTAAGGGTCCCGTGTGTTGACATTGTATTCACTGATGCTCATATATAGAACAAAGGCGCTTGGTGTACCCTTATTAGCCCCCCGAAACTATTCCCATCCCCAAAATGCCCGGTATAAGGCTATTTCACACCAATGAAGCCGATGCTCTGTCTGGCGCTTCTGACTGCACGTCGAAGAGCTTGCTCCTCTTCGTCCGTCCACTTGACAGATAGTTGATCCCATTTCTTTCCTGGTGTGTTATACTCCCGCTTCCATTGCGAGTGCATTGCTTGGAGCCTGCTCATCTCGCGAGGATCGCCGGACCCTGTGTATACGATGAATGCCGTGCAGGGAGGAAGACTGGCGTGGATGGCCTGAAGAGAGATCGAGAGACGGGCTAAGCACTGCTCAAGAGGCGACTTGCCGAGCTTTTCGTCAAGCTTTGTATCAAAACTGGGAGGGCCGCCATCGCTGTTGGCGCTCTCAACCCGGTTCTTGTTCCACCAGCCTTGCAACGCCTCAAGCTCTCGCATCCGACCCCAAACAAAGTCGACGCCACCGCCTGGGATTTCCAATCCGTCCGAATCGCCCTTAACAGCACGGATGACGCCGTTGACGACATCGGCGTCAGATTTGCATCCAATTTGGTACGTCGCTCCAGCACCAGGACCCTTGGATGGGTCGCCCCAGTCCACGGCGGCGCTTGTCTTGCCCGTAACTAAACCACCTGCCTCGCCGCCCTGCGCCTTGTATGCAGTTCCAGCCCTGGCTAGTCGGCGAAATAGGTTCTCGCCCTGGGAGTCGGACGCGCCCCACATCTTCCCCTTCTCGCACTTTTGTCTGACAAGATCCAAACAAGCGCGGGCGTCCTCGATCGGATTGTGTCCGTTGGCGCCACCTTTCTGGATCTCGCGATTGAGGTACTTCTGACTCAGCCACTTGAGTGATGATTTGAGAGGCGGGCCTCTTGGGTGGGGGTAGATGAGGGAGGTATCAACGATGAAAGGGTGAGAGAAACGAAGAGCCTTCAAGTCCGACTCAAGCGAGTGGCCGATGAGAATGGTTCGTGGAGTGATTAGGTTGAGGAGCTTCTGTTGAATATCCTTAAGTGTAGTCGTTACAGGCTTCAGCATCTCCTCTGTGATACCAGAAAACTGAGTGACGTAGTTGATGATGGGCTTCTCTGGCTTCACCAACTCGTCCATTATCAGATCTCCTGACCATGAGATGACACTGATGCGCGTGAGAGAATACTCGTTCTCGCCCGTCATGCACATCTCGCAGTCTAATGCGAGACATTCCCGGCCAGCTGTCACACTGCCCTGCTCAACCTGCGCCTCGGGCACTTCGCCATCTTCAAGCTTGTCGACTTTTGATACGGCCCATCCCTCTGGAACCTTGAATACCGCTCTCCTCTCTTCGTTCTCGATAAGTGCTGGGTGGATGAGATGGCCAGCGGTCTCCAGCTCTTCTAGTGAAGCCAAAAATTCGGTGATACGGGTTCGTTCGTTCTTCCAACCACTGGGCTCCCTCGCCGGTTTGGGGCCCTTTCTGTCGTCCTTGTTTTTGGGCATAGGTGCGGTCAGAAACGTACCCATGGGCGAGTGAAGTTTCATGTATTTGTCGTCGCCAGGTGCCTTGACGGGCCACAGGTGAGAGAACATGTTGGCGAACCCCTGGAGCGCAAGCGGGAGGCGTTCAGCTGAAAGAGCTCGGGGGTAGTAGTCGTCGGGTGTCGTGTCCGTCCGGTCCTGGTTGCTAGCCGGGCTGGACGTATACTTGTCGAAGTTCACGGCCTCATTAAACATAGCCTCCTCCAACCCAGGTATCATCAAGACCACAATCTTTCTGAAGTTCGGTCGGTGCGACACGGAGACCCAATTGGGGCCCGTTCCGTCGGCGAAGAGGTAAAGAACAAGGTCGCGAAGCATGGCAAGATTGATCTTGGCGAACAATTTCGCACTCGAGGAGAAGGTGATAGCAGGATAGTTGTTGGAACCCTCGCGGGGGACCTTCTTGCGCTTCTTGTTGGATCGCTCGACCTTGGTCCATCCCTCCTCGTCATCTTCAGGGGCTGATCTTTTTAGGCTTCCACCGCTTTGGGTTTGCGACGAGCTTTCGCGGGAGTCGGATTCGCCATTCGCTGTCTTGCTCTCAACTACCGATTGTTGCGGCTGGCCGGCAGCATTTGTCTCGGCCTCTTCGCCACCGCCCTCGCGGTTTCTTCGATTCTTCCCCATGTTGTTTCGTCTCCAGTGGTTTTGGATGCCCAGCTAGAGGTTCGGATATGGAAATAGTCGAATTGCGCCCCGGAAGAGTGGTGGGGTTGCAGCTGGGTGAATTTTCGCACTGCAAACCCAGCAAAAAAGTCCCTTGAACTGGAAAGCGCAAATGCGATGGTCAATTATGGGCTTTGCGGGGCGTGCCAATCGACATGGATTGAGATAAGATAAGACTCGGACCAGGGGTCCTGGTCCATAGCTCTCCTACGCCTCATCTTTCAGGGAATTACACTGAGAGTTGGATTGACCCGACGCTACTGTCGCAACACAACTCGCCTTGTAGCTTTGCCTTCTTGAACATGCAATCCTTTTCCACCAAATCCCCCGCACACCGTTCCTGATCCAGGAAACACTCCATGTATCACACGTCCGTTACGAGACACTAAAACCACCCAGCTGCCTGTCGCGAGACAGCATCTTAGTCGATTATTATAGAAGATCGGAAATATGGAGATAATTCACTGCCAGTGCAAGAGCTGCCATGCTATGCTTGCGAATTTCTTCAATATCTGGGTTCAAATTGGGAAACCCTATTTCAGTCCAACGATTGAGGCCACAGGCGATGTTCATATAAACGCCAAGGAACCCACAAGAGTCGGCGAACCACAGACCCTCGTTGCTGAATGGTAGGAAACGGATCTGCGTTTCCGCTCCTTGAACGCGATGATCCAAAAGACTAATAGGCTCCGGACTTGCAGCGAACCTCAAGATGTCGCATGCGCCAAATGCAGCAAGGTCATCTGCCTCAAGTGTTTGAACAGCCCTGTTAATCACGTTCTTGGCGAGTAAGTTATGTATACCCCCTTGCGCGGGCACCGACTAACTCACTCTAGCTCCCAAGTGCTTCTCAGACAAACTTCGGTGGTTTTCTTAAAAGACAACGGCAAAGCAGCACAGCTGGATGTACGTCGCAAGCTGAAGCTACGCGATGACTCTCGAACAGAATCGCATCCCGACCACAGTTTTCATAGGTCGTTCAACTCGGAGGCTCCTTGCTTCAGCAATGGAGGCACGTCGCTTGACACCGAGCCCATCGACTTCCTTCGTATATAAGCCGATCTCGATATCCAGCGGGAAGACATTGAGAAGATCGATGCCGCAGGATACCAAGTAGCAGCCCAGCTCGACAGCGCTGTTTCGCGCATCGAAAGCGAGGTCAAGAAGCTCAACGCAACTATGAGCGGATTGCAGAAAGACATCGATCGTCATAAGGCCGACCTGAGCTCCGCCAGAAGAGAAGGTCTTAAAAGGGGAGATGGCATACAAAGTGGTTCCAAGATATTCCGATTGGAGAACCAAGTCCAGGCAGCAAGCGCTGCGGTATCTGAGATACAAAAGCTTTCTAATGATGCAAGAAGTGAGATGGACGAGCTTCGACCAGAGCTCCAAGCTACTCGGAATGAGTTTCGGCGATTAGAAAACACACTGTCAGACTTACAACAAGAGCTTGCTTACGCGAAGAAAGCCTCCCAAGGCAGCCTCGATACATTGGAGAGTACTAGCAAGGAGATGACCAGTCTGCGGGCGGATTTGGCACAACTGAGACGAGCCATGGAACAGGACCGCTCGAAGAGACTGGTTTCGGCAAACCCACAGCTTAACCTCACAGAACTGGACATTCTGTCAAGCAACATCACCAAGATTGGCACTCGAGCGAGCCAGATCGAGTCACTGCAGAAGGAGTTCGATCTCTTCAAGAGTAGGTTTCAGCGATTGGAGTCCAATGCAGAATCGTCTGCACGAGCACAGGAGGAAGTATCATTGGCATCAAGATTACAGACTTGTCATCCACCCGGAACCGATTTTCGAAGCCTAGCATCGAGGCGATGACCGGCGGCCAAGATCAAGGACAACCGATCAACATCCTCAGTAACACTACGGCACCTCCGTCCCCTACTATCGCGCCTCGAAGTCGTAAACGAAACGTAAACGAAAGGCACCCACAGAACGTCTACCAAAGGTTGTTGGGAATGTTCAAGCCACCCAACTCACTAGGTCAGCTACAGGCACCCTCGACAGCAGGAATGTCAAGAAATCAAAGCCCTCCGGGCGTGGCAACGACAATGGTCAACAGTAGCACCAATGGAAACGCCGAAGATCCTGGTTGGCAGGACGCTAGCCCGTTGTACTGAATATGGGGTATCATTAGGCGGACAAATCGCGGTCCTGGCCCAGATCTGCTTCTAGAACAACTTTTCCGAGCTCAGACAACGTTTTCACCGGCTCCACCAAACCGTATCTGAAGAACTCCTCCATCCCCTTCGGATCTCTTCTCCAAGCATCAATCAAGGCGTTTTCTCTCTCTCGACCAGGAAGACTTTCAATATCGCTCAGCATCTCCTTGGCCAAGACCACGACTTCCCAATCAGCTGACGGCGCTTGAGGGCTATAGATGTCGATGATGGCAAGGACCATCTGACATAAGGAGACTTGGTCCAGGTTTTCTAGGACCTTGACTCCCGCTTGCGGAAACGTCTTCGTCGCAGCCATGTCTCGGGCGAGCTTCGTGAGCTTAGCAGGGTTGGGCGCAGTGTTGGATAGAGCGATTGCGATAGAGGACAAGCCCTTGAGTCTCTGGGGATGGAACGGGACAATATGCTTGTACGGTTCGATCTCGTAGGCCGAGAAGCATGCGACTGCCAATGCACACTCATGGTTGCTACGATCTTTGCCAAAGTAGAATGTGGCCTCGTCCACAAGCTGCGCAAACGGCTCGATAGCGTATTTCCCAACCTTGGGAAACCACGATGCCGTCTTGTAAGCTTTTCTCAGCCACTTGTGTTTCTCGTCCGACATCATACTGCGAGGGAGCGCGGGGAAGATCTTGTAGAGCTTCATGACCTCTACTCCCTGTTGCGGGTCAAAGTTGACGCCTCCTGGGGGGGTTTTAAACCTCTCAATGTCAGGCATCACACTGAACGTGTTCAGCTCAACAGTTGGATCTGCCATAGCGACTTGGTACTCATCCAGATCGTGCTGGCATTTGTTACAAGAACACTCGAAGTGGTAAAGGTTGAGTTCGTGTTGTCTTTTGCTCTTTGGTTGCGTTTGGTCTAGGGGGTGTTAGCCTGAAGCTACATTGCTGCCATTTCAAGATGGCTGAGTATAGTCCTTACCAATGTATGAGATTTCAATCTCATTGCCAGGGTCAATGAACGATGCGGCACGGAGCGTAGCTGTCCTCCCACCAAATTGAACCAGCGCATTTGGAACACATGAGTGATTTATCATAGCCAATGTGGTATCCAAGAATACACCACCAGTTTCGTAATATTCCTCCGACCTACTGAACGCATTCGTCTGAAGCTGCATAACACTTTCATTAGCACCTGCAAGCAACTGGACGCCTGTGGACAAGACCAAAGGCCAACCTTGCACAAAACCTGAAAAGCTCCCTCTAACGCCTCAAATGTGCCCGTGTCTAACCCAAGACACCTTACAACGCCATGCGATTGAAGTTGCAGATCCGTCTCATCCTTCTTCCTCCACTGCTCGACATGCCCCTCAAGCTCTTCAAACCGCGCCAGCACCTGCGGCCGAAGCATGACCTGCACCGCCGCGCGGATCGGCGTCGGCACCCAGTCCGGTTCGTGAGCCGGCTTAATCTCGTGCAGCCGCTGGACGGCCTTACACTCAAGCTTGTGTACCAGGGACCAATTGGCCCGCTGGCATGCTGGGCCGCAGTAGGCTACCGTTTTGCACCCTGTACAGGCTCGAAGCTTCACGCCGCCCGGCTGCTGTTGCTTCTTCAGGCAGTGGTTGCAGTACTCGAGCGCGCGGTGGCCCGGCGGGAGCACGACAGCTGGGTCTTCGAAGCTGGCGATGACGTCGCCAGGCTTGAAGCGGCGGGTTGCGTGGATGGAGCGACCGCCCTTGGCACCGCCTTTGGTGCCACGGACTTCGATGCCGTTGTTTACGACCATGTTGAAGAGTCTATACTTGCTGAATCATTTAGAAAGAAAAGAAAAAAAACCGGTTCCTAAGCCGATACTGATATCAATATCTCAAGTCATCGGTGGAAGGAATACTTTCCTTTGCATGCGCCACACCCTAGAATGTGGCTAATGCAAGGTACGGGGCTGTCAGGAGTCGAGATCGAAGATCAGATGTCGGAGGGGAAAGCTGGAGAAGCTCACCGACATGTTAAAGATCGTGGCGGTGCAGGGCCACCAGTGGGCTTTTCTGTTCAGATGGAACTTCACCGAAAACGCTGCACATCACCGCCGTGCACGGACCTACTCTTTACCTTGCAACCCCGCCTCGTCCCTACTCCATCCCACCAACCCAACTCCCGTTCCGCTTCTTGCTCACTTCTTTCTTTTCTCAGCCTCACATACACCAGCTGAACAACTCCCCTTCCAAACGCGCAAACCGAACCACCTCAATACCCCTTTTGCCTGCCACCTTCACACGCTCAAGAATTTACATCAAAACGCCAAACGCACCACTACAAAACCAGCCACACGCTCACGCGACAAAGCTCTTTCTCATGACTACCATCGAAAACCTCAAGACTATCGACCCCTTCGCGGACGCGGACGAGGGCGATGCCAACAACGCCCAGAAGAAGGGCCAGGACTACATCCACATCCGTATCCAGCAGCGCAATGGCCGCAAGACCCTCACCACCATCCAGGGCCTGCCTAAACGCTTCGACCAGAAGAAGATCCTCAAGGTCATAAAGAAGAAGTTTGCCTGCAACGGCACCATTGTGGAGGACACGGACCTCGGCGAGGTCATTCAGCTCCAGGGTGCGTTTGCGACACACGTCTCAAGATGGCGGAAAGGATGCTAAAGTTGGTGACACAGGTGACCAGCGCAAGGCCATTCACGATTTCCTCGTCGACAAGCAGGAGGGTCTCGAGATGGACTCCAAGGTACGTCGACTCTCTCCCACCGGGAGAATCCCTCACTCCGAAGAACTTTTCAAGACACATCCGCATTCCACATCCAGAAGCCTTACAATATGTTAACTCGTTCCTCTCCTCCCCAGCTCGTCAAAGTCCACGGCTTCTAAACAAGCCGTCACTGCCAGGAGGCGCCATCTCCCCCTCGCAGCCGACCGGATTCCGGTGACACCACCCCCCTGGGTAAAGGTGACACGATTACCGATCAGCTCCAACTACTTCTCTCATCTTTTATTCGGCTTCTCACACAAGGCACTCGTAAAGAGGGTTAGATCCGATTAGCTCCGAGACTGAGATAAAGGACTGCTCCGAAAGGTCGATTCCAAAGAAACCTTGCGGGGATGGAAGAAACCGAGAGGATCTTAAAGGTGCCTGCGGGAGATTTACACCACGATCCGACAACCTTCAGCCCGGGACAGGGCGCTCGGGGGTGACCCGGATTGCATTTGGTGTGTAGCGCTGGAAACTGGCAATGGGAATTTACGGTCTTGATGAGGTTTTTTGAGGACTTGTTTTGTCACATGCACCCTCTCTGGTTGTAGCTCGTTCTCTATCTTGTGACAGCAGGATCGAACCACAACTTGAGCAAGCATCAGATACGAACGATTACTACTTTTGAGCAGTACGCCTGGTAATAAATTCGTTTATTCCAAGTTTTGCTGCCCAGTGCTCTCACAGACTGCAACAGTCTAACAACGTGTTCTTTGCGCGGTCGCGGTCGGGTGATCCGATCGTCACAAAACGGGTGACGCAAGTGACACAAATGACGCAGTGCGCTTCGACGCTGTCATTGGGAGGAACAAACTTCCCTGGCGAGCATCACGTGCATAAACCGAGCCCGATCTCGGTGTCTCGGGCCCAGCCGCAGTTAGAAACCAAAACTCTCATCACCTGATTACGTTCGATGCCGTCCACGCCTTTTGCTAACGGCAATATCTATCCTGTTGCTGTGAACATTGTCAGTCCGATTGCTGTGACCATCGTGGCTACCCTCCCGTCTTTCTTATGGTTGTGGAGCCTTCATCTCGTTCTGTAAATCACAGCATCCAGAGAGGGTATTAGAGACTTTGCTTGCAAATCCCATAATTTATCGACTGGCTGACTTACTTTATGACTCGTGTTGACCGTCTCTTACAGTTGTACTTTCTCTTGCTCAGTCTCGACTTCTGACAATTGATGGTGTGCGAGAGTGGGTGTTTTCTTCTTCGTCCACAAGCCTGTTAGTCCTTCCTTGTATACTAGCTTGGATTTGCGCCACGGGAATGTTCATTCTTTAGGCACCTAAACTTCAACAGAGATAGTTTGCTAGTGACTCTTTGTCAGTCCTACCGTGAAGGTTTTGTGACATGGTGCGATTAACGCCATAGTGACGGCGGGAAGGGATTTGATCCGACACGATAAGCGTCAATAACAGTTGGATAAAACGCTGTTGACGGATAAGCCTCTTTGTTGAAAAATGCTTGGGAAACGGTGTTGGAGATCCCGGCGAAAGATAATAGGGATGCTATGTGGTGAAGCCAAGGAGAAACGAAAAGGCGACAGGAACCGCGATGAAAACGCATTAAAAGAGAAGACAGTAAGCCACCTTTGAGAAGGTAAAGAGAGGAGAGCAGAGAGTGGTAGAGGAAGAAAGGGCTTGAGATGGGAAAGCCAGAGGTAAGAAAACAGTCGGGACAGCAGCTCGGATATATTGTGGCAGGTGTCACTGACAGACTGGCGAATGAGCATGAAAGAAAGTGCCACTGTTCATTGATTAGCAAGCGTGGTTACCGCTGCCTCGATCCCCATGTTGGTAGCCCTGGACCTCACTGCCCGAGCCCATCACCCTGAGGGCGCAGCCCATGTGCAAGTAAGGATGAAGAAAGTAGTCCGACCGATCAGGATGAGGGGAAAGAAGCGGAGACCATGGTCAGGACTAGCCACGACGGTGGTGGCAAGTATGCAAGAGAGTGCGCTAGAATGATCTCCGTCCGATACGCTGTCTTGGAGCAAGTTGCGAGGGCTTGTTCAGGGTGGAGTGCCCGTCTGTACTTCATAAGGAATCTTGAGAGAAGACCACCCATACAGCTTCCGTGCGCTGCGAGAAGAAACGAAACTTATGAAACCAGAGCGTTATTCTTTATCAGTCTGGCGACACAAGCAACAATTCGACGTTTTCCTCAACATTCTGATGAGAGGTCAATTGGTAGCAAATGAACTGAAAAGCTTGATTCAACCTCGGGTTGATCTATGTAACGGTATCATACACCACCTCCCACTCATGCCTGCTTCTGCGCGGCAAGCTTCTGCACTTTCCGCTCTTCCTCATCGAGATGCTGCTTCTTGTAGTGGGCGATCACGTGGTCCAGGTTGGTCTGGGAACCAGCAACAACGTTGCGCGCTGCGTGGTTAGACAGGGCCCTGTATAAGAGTACAATTGTCAGTTTGATGATTTCCCCTCTCCATATTCGTTACACAACGTCTTTCGCTCTCTCTCTCTGTGTTTCTTGTCGGAAAGGGGAAAGACTCACTCGGGGAATCTGAGGTCGACATCGCGGTTGGCAGGGGTGGAGAAGAAGAGCAGCCTGTCGAAACCGGCCTGCTCGACGGCCTTGGTGTGCAGCGCGTTCCTCTCCTTCCACGTCTCCTGCCAGTGGGCGTACTCCTGGATCTTCTTTGTCAGGTACGGTGGCTCGCCGTCCTTGCCGGGGGCGGTGATCTTGTAGACGACGTATGCGGAGGGGATCACGGCGACAACGGCCCAGAAGAAGCCCTACAGAGACAAAGATTAGGCAATTGACTTCTGCCACGATACGATAACAACAGAGAGACGGCAATTGGTCGCAACAATAGAGGGGTTTGTGCGTGGGACGTACTCCGATGGGCTCCTCAACGGCGTGGGCGTGGTGGCCGTGGTCACCTCCAGAGGCGTAGGATCTCGATTGGCGCAGGCCAGTCAGCCGTGACTGACGCGCGATGCAGACAGCCCGCGTTCGAATGGCCTGCATCGTGAATGGCGTTGCGGAGCGGTGTCAATTGACGATTGGAATTCGGTTTATTGGGAGAGGGGCGCGGCGTCGAACTGGAGGAGTGAGCTTTAGGGTGTGGAGGTTGAACCCAAGGTGCCGGAGGAGCGTCACTTTTCGCGGATAAGCGCTAGCGCGCCGGGACGCGGCTGAGGCGGCAGATTTCGCCAATCACACGCTGCCGAATTCAAATAAGTGAATTCGCCTCTTACTGGGGCTTTCGGAGACAACTTGGCCAGACGGATGACTTCGACGGAATTCTTTTTCGTGATGGTAAACTGTCCTTTTTTACGGTTGACTCATTTTCGGGTTTTGAGGTGATTATAAAGGTGCATGTTCTCTACAACTGAACTCACTGCACCAAACTATCGCGGTCGACAACAACCATCGAAAGCCATTCGATTATAACTGCAGCGGCCAACCCTCATTAACACTGGGCTGTTGCCAAAGTGTAAACGACAGGGTTGATATTCTCAACCACACACTCACCCAAGCCAAATCCAACCCCTCAACCATTTTTCATCTCACAGGATATCCCTTATATTCAGGCTTTCTGTCAACTTTCAAGATGGCGTCGAGAAATTCCACTCGCGCATCTCTCCTCCCTTTCACCATGTTTATGGTGGTCTTCGGCCTCGTCTTCCTCGCATCATCAGCTTCCGCCTCGGCAGCACCAGTCGCACCCTCACCTTCAGCCGAGGTCGAACTCATCTGCCATACGGACAACCCTTCAGAATGTTATCCTAAGATCTTCCAACCAACGGAAGAGTTCCAAACAGTTCACGATGACCAAGAATTACCACACGGGCTTCACGTACGCATGAATATCAACACGGGCCAAAAGGAAGCCAAGATCAACGACCCCAATGAGAAGAACTCGGCTCTGGAGGGCCTCCCCGCCGACCGATCGGTCGTGGTCGTGGACTCAGATAAGGCCCCCGAGGTAGATATCCCCAAAGACGCGCCCAAGTACGATCCCGTCGGCATGGTCAAGCAGCCGCAACAGGAGTCGGGTGAGTTCTACACCAACCTCGAATTCGTCAAGAAGGGCGCGCACGGGAGCGACCTCCCCCTCGATGAGGCTCTCGAGTTCCTCGAAGATATCTCTCACGACATCTACTACGGCCTTAAGATCACCGAGACCTTTGATACTGTCAGGTCCCTCTTCTGCCTGATGGTCGACCCCAAGACGCCGGCCCCATCTGAGGGCGCCGTGCCCCGTGACCAGCAGGCTGCCGCCATCATCTCCGGCGCGCTGCAGAATAACCCCACCGCTCTTGAGGAGGTGACCAAGGTCTGGCCTCAGCTGATGGACGCCTCGTGCCGCTCGCCTCATAAGGCGCCGGAGCTCAAGCTCCGTGACGGGTTCTACGCCTCGTTCGTGCCGGCGCCGGAGGACACCGACCACGACGTCCTCCGAGCGGCGAACAAGGCCAAGGCGCAGGTCGCCGCGATCAAGGGCCTGATCAAGAGCCCGACGATCCGGGACGACTTCATGGCCAACAAGGGCATGGACCGCATCCTTGAGGTTCTCGGCCCCCAGGACGCCAAGTGGGAGACCGCGCAGCGCAAGGCCGGGCAGTTTGTGCTGGATAGTTTCCTTGACGAGAATATGGGCGCGGACGTGGGTGTCTGGCCGCTTTTCAAAGCGTCCGAGGCCGACAGATCCAAGAGGATCGCCGACCGCGTGAGCGACGAGAACTGGAAGGTCGCTGTGAAGAGCATTATGGAGAAGAACAAAGGGGATAAGACCCACTGGAGCCGAGACTTATATGACCGACTGGATGCGCACGAGAAGGCGCAACTGAAGGTAATCGGAAAGGAAGAGTTGTGAGGATGTGGATGCCAGATACCATAGATTATGATATACCCCAGTGTTTGATTGCCTTTATCGCCAATGGTTGTAGACACTGCTGTGACCTCGTCATCCCAGATATGAAGTGAAAATGGATGTCAACCTTGTGGGCCCGGTGCCACCCAGGGTTCGGTCAGTGACAGTCCAGCACATGGGGCATTGGGGTTTGTCCAAAAAGGCCACCCAAACTCTGTTTTCCGAGCGGGATGATAGGCACCTGATCACGGCAAACGCAGAAGTGGAAGAGTGCGCATGTAATTTTGGTATCTCTTCGTTGAATTCATTCCCATTTTGAGGCTCAAACTTTTTAGCGGACAACGATGTTGTATTGAACTATCATCGCCCAAACAACATGATAGCGGCCTTGCCTTGCTACCAAAACCATTTCCCGTTTCGCCTTGATGCCCGTTTGAATGCAAGAACCTCCCTAAGACAGCCCACAACCATCCTCTTACTTCAGAGGAATGAAACGAGAAGAGTGCGTGGCACCGATACCGGGTCTACCGTGCTTGACAGGCTTGCTATTGGGTTGTTAGCGCCATTCTGGGGGTGTTTGCTCCGTCTGTGGTGAACAGGGAGTACGTACTAAGAGATAGAGAACTCGGCGAGGTAGTGACCAACCATCTCGGGCTTGATCTCAACCTGGTTGAACTCCTTGCCGGAGTAGATGCCAATGACGGAGCCGATCATCTCGGGGACGACAATCATGTCACGGAGGTGGGTCTTGACGAGGTCGGGCTTCTCGTTGGGCTTGGCCTCCTGCTTGGCCTTGCGGAGCTTCTTGATCAAGCCCATGGGGCGGCGCTTGAGACCACGGTTGATGCGCCGGCGGGCACGGGCGTGGACGACATCGCGGAGCTGCTCGGAGTCGAGGTCAAGGAGACTGTTGTGGGAGAACCATTGTTAGCCTGGACCGTTCTCTTTCGTGACGGATGTATTCTGGTTTTCGAATCGTGGGAATGGAGGGGAAAATGATGATGAAATCATCACGTTCTTCGACGATCGTGGGGTGCGAGTGGTGGCATGACGATGCAGATGTGGGCTAAACGTACGCGTCAAGGTCGATTCCGCGGTAGGAAAACTTGCGGAACGCTCTTCTCTTCTTGAGCTCGGCAGCCTCCTCAGCGTTCTGTACAATTTTCTCCAGTCAGCCAACTGTTCTGTGCAGCCACCAAAAGTCCTCCATATTCGTCGACCATCGCAATGAGGGCCTCGTGTCCATCGAATTGATTTTATTTCCTTCCATCGCTCAGGAGAGAGGGGAGCAGGGTCGCACGTACGTATTCGGGGTCGTCAGCCATCTTTGCGGTTGTGAGTTGTCAGGAGATTCGCTTTCGATGCGGTCTATCGAAGGCGAATAAGCTGAATTGCCGGTGGTGTCGAAGTTTTGGAGAGGGTGCTGGGGCTGCGATCGCTTGGAGGTTTCGCTTGTTCCTGCGCTCTGAGCGGACCCGCTTTACTTTTTTCGTAGGGTTCGGTTGCCCTCCCCCCGCAGTCATGTGATTCTTTTGTGCACCTCGCTTGGGGAGGTACGTCCAGCGCTTGGACTATCCGTCTCTCCTTCTCTACCGGTCATGCACCTGATGCACCGAACGGCCGCTTTGCTCCACCACCGCCGAATATTTTGTCGTTGGCCGGCAATGCGAAATGCCGCTCGGCGGAAACCGACCTCCACTTCCCACTCATTCGGTCAGTCCTTCCGGCGCATCCACAGTGCCTTCTTCGTTTTTTTATCAATTTTGGATTGAAGCTCCCGCTGCTACAATCTACGTGAATTCCTGGTCACTTGGCGATCATGACTGGTGGCACCTTGGATGTCGTTTGATATGCGGCTGGGTCCTGGCCATAGATGCACATCTTAGGTCAACTAGCCAGAGTTCAGCAGTTGCCAGGAGCTTGAGAGATCCATGCAGGCAATCCCAACCAGCGCATCGGCTTTCAGCCTCCTGCGACCATGTTGGTCCTGCCCGAAGTCGAGCCAGACTTCACAGATGGGGTTGTATGCAGACTCCTAATGCAGACTCGTAAATTCCCATGCAGCTGCTCTGGGCGAGTTAAACTTGCTGTGAAGAGTAGAGCCTCAACAATGTGCTAGCGTGCGAATGAGGGGTTGGAAAGTAATCAGAAGACCAATGGCCATTTATGATGATTTGATCTTTCTTTAGTGCCATTGTCAATGTTGTTCGATCAGCGCACTGCAACCCAAGGTCTAGGCTGTGACCACCTTGCCGGTCTACTGGGGCATATTCCGAGGCGTCAACTCAAGTTCTGAACCTCAGGAAAGATATGACACAGTATATCACACTGTCGGACTCGCCATATAATGCGTCTTTGACGGTAGACACCTTACTTGAGGAGACCGGCTTCCGTATGACTGCATTGCTATGAGTGAAGTATGATGTGGTGCACCAAATGTGACCGAGGCAACTGGATGGCATGAACAGTCGCGGATGGTCTTGCAAGGCAACAACAATGGGTAGCAGTTTCAGCCCCTTCGTGTTTTCCTTCTCTACTATGACCGATCAATTACGAGAACGGTGCTGAGCCAACGTAAACAAAAGGCAGATGGGCAATAGTATTGGCCTCATGCACGATCATGACATGCGGAAACCGACCTGGCCTGTACTAGCATTCCCTTCCCCGTCAATTTCCCTGTCGACGTCCCCAGGAACGTCTCTGTGTCTCACTCAGGCGACAGTGTGATGAATTCAATATCAACTTCGCCCCTTGAAACTCGGTGGGTTCTTGACTGTAAGACTCTTTCCCTGAAGCCTGTTGCATGGTACTAGTCCCGAATGGATCTACAAGAGACCTGCCTAGGTTTGCTGATGAGCATACAGTTTCAGCACTATATTCTTCGAAACCAACTGAACAATACTAGATTCGCCTCAGTTGTCCGGAAACCCTGTTGGTAGAGTACGCTCGTCAAGGCATCTTCCGTCTGCACCCTGAGGTGGTCAGCGGCAGTAGTAATCTGACCAAGGCACGGCTGGTATACTAATCGATGGCTTTCTCCAGATGTCTCTTTTCCTCACAAGCAAAATTTCTTTCGATTCTTGCACCAAGATAACTAGTGAAACCCCCTCGTGAAATCAGTCTCCGTGGCTTGGTCGGAGATTTCACTGCTTGGCTCCAGCATGTTTTGGTTTTGTTCAATGTAAAAGCAAATACCGAGGGGCAAGCTATTTATTATGGTAAGCGAGCGCGCTGCTGTATTCGATTCAGAACGTGGAAATTATGTTTTGAGTCACCATATTGCCTACATGCGATTTGCACAGACTGTGGTTGCACCAATGTCCTTGATAATTTGTTTCCCGTAGAAAAGGGGGAGGTACTAACCGTAAATGCTTCCGTTGAAACCCCCAGATGATGGGCATACGCGGGACCTCTGCTCTAGACAAGTTATCGTCCTTTGCGGTGCCTGTGCGCCTCAGCCAATCGAAGGGTGTATGGTCAACGTCATTACTAGAAGGAAGCGGACGGCCCAACTACTATGCTAGGAAAGTACATTCATAGAAGGCTAGGGTCAACTGTGCCATTACATGCATATATGCCTAAGTAATTTAGTACAGCTAATCGCAACGTTTTCAATGGCAATAACATATAGAAGCGACATTTCAGGCTGAGAAGCTTTCGAAAGGGACCGTGGAGCATGTCGGAGTTGGTAGTGATTACTTATGTACCGCCGGGGCGCCTGTTGGCTTCATCTGACTCAACTACATATGTACGAACGGCGCTCAAACTATATACGTGTCGAAGTAAAGTTATTTACGCTCGGATTCTCCTTCAAAGATAGTATTTTCAATCCATGGGAGTCCCTCACACCACCAATCGTGGCATTCTCAAAGGCTCTTAAAGACATCCAAGCTCGACAACGCAGTGCCAGGCCACGAGAACAACGTGTTGGACGGGCAGCTGGAGCCCAAGGCCTGGTTGTTCATCCAAGCAGGTTCCCAATAATAAAGTCCCTTGCCGTTTTTCACGCCGGCAACCACATCGGCGACCCTCTTCACAAAGGTCGTCTGTCCAGCAGCGGAGAAGGGGATGTCCTTGAGGTCGCTGGGGAAGGCGTACGCGGGGCTCGGGCAGCTCGTCGGCCAGTTGGTCTCGGCGACGACAATCTCCTTCCCCCACTTGTTGGCCATGTTGGTCAAGCTCGTCTTCAGCGCCGACAGCGTGGCGCCGGAGCCGTAGAAGGGGTAGTACGAGACGCCCATCATGTCAAAGTCGCTCGCCTTGAGCACATTCTGCGCGAGGACGTTTGTGTACCAGTTGTTCTGCGTGTTCCAGTCCCAGCCGTTGTCGAGGTGGATCATGATCTTGGGCTTCGGGCTGAGGGACGAGTCCTTGATGCCGTAGGCCGCCGAGTTGAGTAGCCGGGCGACATTGTACCAGTTGGACGTCTTGCCCGTGTTGAAGAGCAGCCCGGCGCGGATCTCGTTGCCGATGGAGACGATGGCGGGCGGGACGCCGGCCTTCTGGAACGCGTTGCTGACCTCGAGGGTGTAGTTGTACAGCCGCCAGCTGAGATTCTCAATGTCCGAGGGCCAGCCCGAAGGGATGGCCTGCTTGCTCGGGTCGGCCCAGGTGTCGCTGAAGTGCAGCGTGAGGTAGACGGACAAGCCCTGGGCCTTGGCGCGCTTCGCGAGGGCGAGGTTGTAGTCCAGGTTGTAGTCGCCGTTGGAGGGGTTGACCCAGACGCGCTGGCGGACCGAGTTGACGCCGGCGTTCTTGAGGATTACCTCGAGAGACTGCGAGGCGCCGGAGCTGCTCTTGTATTTGATGCCGGCCTTCTCCTCGATGGGCGCCGAGGACCAGTCCGCGCCTTTGTAGGTGAGGGCGGCGTTGGCCGTGGAGAGGGCAAGGAGGAAGACGGAGGCGACGGAAGCGAGCATCTCGGGCAACGACGATCGATCGACGATGAGGTCTGCCTTTTTCGGATGTTGCTCAAAGAAATGGAAAGAAAAAGGGGCAAGGTCCCTTTCGAATCAAGAAGGAAAACTGGCAAAGAACGAGAAAATTCACTCTACTCCTCGGCCTAGTCTTGCACTACAGGATGGTATATACTTACCTCGATCTTCCCCCCTTTCCGTAGCATCAACTGACCCGAGACCCGTCCCGTCCCTTCCTCTAATTGACGGGATCCTATGAACCCATCTCTTGGAGATCCCCGCTTCCAAATGCTACCCAAAGCAAACACTCAGCAGCAATCAGCGGACAATACTCAAAGTCACTCGTATAACTCATACAAAAGCTACCTACCTCCCTGTTCCACCCCGGTCAAGCCACCCCATCGGACTAACAAAGATCGAGGAGCTGACAAGCCATCGGTCTGCCTCAGACATAGTAGAGGAAGAAGCGACGAACCGCTTGCTTGCTTACCAAATACCGCCAAAGGCCAGCTGCCACGCTGCCGGACAGATCATGGGCATTCTACTCGAGTCGTTTCCGGTTGGCTGTGGGGAGTTTGACGTTTCATCGCGCAACTCCTAGGTCAGGGAAGAGTTGATGACACCTCCAATCATGGCCTCTCTTCTCCACACTTTTTTGCCTGATCTGTCAACTTAGTGAACCTTTACAAGCAAACCTTCCCCCCTTTCCGGCTGTCCCATGGCTGTGGTTGCTTGGTTTCCCTCCGAACCCCAGCAAGCGAGCTTCCCTCTGCGGACTCTGCGGGCTCACCAAGGCCCTCACCTGATCGGTCGCAGACCCTTTTCGGCGTCAGCCAGCCCGCTCATTTTAATTTAAGTGCCATCCTGCTGTCGTCAACGCAGAGTGCCGGGTCGATGGGGAAAAGGCCCGAAGAGTCCGAGTTGGTTCGCACCTTTATCCGAGATGGAGGTCAAATGTTGTCGGCAGGGCTACCTATCAATGTTTCAGTTCCCGAGAAGTGGCTCTGCGGACGAAACGGCCCAAGGCCGTAAGCGCGGTCCTTTCATTGAAGTGACTACTGTGCTTCGGTTGGCTGTTTGTGTTGTTTGTTCACGGTTAGACCGGAGGACAAGGGATGTTGAAATAAGCTTGGGGTCGGAGCAACGATCCGAGCGCCTGCGACCGATCCCTCCCAACCCAAAGCGCAGCTTTAGCGAAATGTCCCATCCTCGTACATTGATCTATCAATTCTCCGATTTATTGCCAACGCCGAGGCAGCGTCCGATGTACATCTCCAGCAACCACAATCAATCCGTGTTTAGGAACCTCTTTGTTGCAGCAGCCATCATTGCATCTATGATGAAGACTTCCACGTATGCCAATATGAGCTGGTTTATGAATACCACCCGCCTTTGTCATCGCTGATGGTGCTTCTCCGGACGAGGGGGCTTCTGTACGACATACTTCAGGAAACAGCTGTCGGCTTTATTGCCACTGCAGCCATCCCGTGACAGCGGCGGCGCCATCAGTGCACAGTTGAGGAGCCCACACGGTGACCAGTTGTGGACTTGGCTACCGATGCGCGCCAATGGCACACCTCGACTAAGCTGGATCCGAACTCTGACAGCCGTGACACCGTTGCTAGCCCCGGGATTTGGCCTTCGAGAAGGAGATTCGTGGAACATCATGACTCCTTCAATAATGGGGTTTGTATTTGTCCTTCTTTAATACCCCACGATTTGCGCGTCAAGGTTGCGTGTCTGCCGAATACAATCCGAGATGCAAGCACGTTCATCTCATCCAGTCACAAGAGGACGTTATGAGTTGCTCTCATCCTAGCTATAATTCTGATCCCGGTACTGGCTCTAATACGCTGGCAAGTCAAGTGCTTCGCATACCGATGAGAAGTTGTCTTGTGCAGCCTATGCAACTGTGCAACTGTGATGCAGCAAAAGGTCACCCGGCCGTCCTCTGACTTAGTTGGGCCATGCTTCTCTAAGGGAAAAAGAGAGAGCTGGATATACGACCCCCGCCCTTCTCCTCTCCTCTCGGAGGCTTGTGAGCCTTTGGAGTGTCTCATTTCGCTATTTCTTTTCCGCCCGGCCTCTGAAGATAACTTGCACGATGAATGGGGTTCGCTTTGCTCGTGGTTAAGTAGCCTCGCCCCAGGTTTACAAGCGGCGGTGTACAAGCAAAACGAGGCAACAGAAAGGTCATTCAATAGTAACATACCATTGGTGATAAGGTTTGACGTTAAGTCTGCCATGTAAGAAGACCAAGCTTTCCCGGCATTCCCGTGCTGGCAATTCTACCCGACATCCAAATCACCATCTGACAGGCGGCGACAACAAGCCCGGCCTCTGCTAGGTAACAAAATGATAAAGAAATGTTTGCAAAAAAATAAAAAAATAAAATATTAAAAATATTAAAAATAAATACAAAAGTTGCCCGAAATGCCCGTCCCCGTTTTCCTTCAGCAGCTCAAACAACTGCATCGAGAAAGCAAACCCAATCCAGCTCGCTTAACCATTGCCAACGGTTCCTCCAACGTCCCTGCATCGCTCAAATTCAGATTGCGAACCGTCCAGTCGGAAGCCAGAAGCGAACAAACTCAAAAGGAGACAAAAGATTAACTGGAAGCGAACCACTGTCAACTGATGAAAGGTCTCTTTCAGTCACCATCCATACGACGTGGAAAACAAAGTAAAATAAAGAGCATAATAAAGATAAAGGCTGTCAAACACATCCGTGCCGTCGGGTTGGTTCATGCTCCCAAAAGGCTAACCACGTTCCCCTCATCTTGTTGACTTTTGTGCCTCTTGCGACAAACCAAACAAACGCTGGAGGGGGAGGGGCGCCCATCGATACCCGTAGCGGCCTCCTGAGCGCGTCAAACAAGGCCCATCCATGTGTTGAATCGTTTCCTCCTCGATTACAGACTCGTTCAGCAGCCAGTCCCCCCTCTCCTCCCAAACGGCAATACCAACCGAAACACATCAAGCCGGCAGCCTTCTGATGATACGTCATGATCGAACGGCAGATCTGCGCTCCCCCCCCCTCGGCAACCCTTTGACTTTTGCTGCACGGTGGCAGCGCAGCCAACGCATACCCGGCCTGCGGACCCCGACCTCGACACCGATCCCGTCGCCGCTTGCGTTTGCGTGTCAGACTTGCGTGTCTTACCGCCTCCCGGCAATTACACCCCGCCGAAAAGGGAAAAAAAAAAAAAAAAAAAAGAGAAAAAAGGAAAAACCTACCATCTCCGACCCCCGCCCGCCTTCCGCTGCCCGCCGAGTCAGGATGCGGGTGTTTCCGCACCACGGAGCATCACGTCGCTCCAACTCCTCTCCGCCGACGTAGACCATCAGATCACATTTCCCTCTCCCTCGATGGACATGGAGGTGAGCATAAGGCGACCCACAAAGTGCTTGAGAAAAACCGGCAATCCATCCTACCTTGATCCTTTCTTTACGGCCGTTGGGATGCTGTCCGTCAACTCCCAAAGTAGTAGACGCCACGGGCCGCAGACCAACGCCACCACTTGACCATCGCACTTCCGCCCGCTCAGTCACTCGTCCATCCCCAGCAATCGCAAGCCGTCTCAACTCCTTTTCTCGAGCGAGAGTCTAAACCTCCCGCGCGTCTTGGCAACTAGGGCGCGGCAATGACGGAAACGAATATCAGCAAGGTCGATCGAGAAAATCATCGCACTTGGGACGGAACAACAATAGCAAAACTAACCGTACGAACCTCTCGCAAAATGAGGACGAAATGGCAACGTTGGTCAGGGTTTGCATGTCGGCAAGACGTAAATCTCGTGTCGGAAGAGCTCGCGGAGAAGCAAGAAAAGTCCTGACGTCGTCGACCGGCCAGCAAGGCTGTCACACGTCTGTCACATGGCTCGCATGAACTTGCGTCGCTCCTCGGCATATTCACGTCGGGAGAGCCAACACAATGGGGTGTGGGAACCCGTCCGAACTGGGCGATACTATACATAATATACAGGTAGCTGTCAACTTGTAGCCGAGCAGGTGGCATGTCTGACTAGGCGGCACATGGCTACAACCACGCCTGGACGTTGGCGTCAGGGAAACCCCTAGTTGGAAGTGACTACGCAGCTTGCCGTCTCTACTGGTTCCGTGATGTCATCAAATCATATGCTAGAAATCTTGAAATGTGCTAAAAATTTAGTTATGCTCTGCCTGAGCTGTCCTGGCTGTAGAACCCCGCTATCAGCCGTAGTATGTTGATCACGTCAAACACCGTAAACCCGTTTCCGCAGTATGCTAACCCTGATCCCAAATACCATGATGATATGCCTGACTCGTCAATCTCCTTGCGGACCGTTATTCGCAGAAAAAAGAAATCAAGAAAAAAACATAAAAAACGAGGCTAAAAAAAGGGGACAGGACGTGCCTGAGCCCAAGCCCAACAAACACCCATCCATGCTCCATGCTTTTCGTCCAGAGACTGGCCGTTTCCTTACGGCTCTGAAACTCCGTAATTCCGAAACTCCCCTCCCTGTGTATGTGCTTTCCGTTTCCTGCCGTATAGACCAGCCAATCTAATGGAAGCCCAATCTGCAACATACGTGATCCCTTGCATTGTGTTCGCGTAGTAGCCAGCTGTTCTGCTTACATCGCATGCGCCGGGACGGTAATGCCAGCTACCGGAAAATGTTGCGCTTTGGCAAACGCACTCGTCAAGATTTCGATGTGGTTCACAAATGACTCGGTAGTCATGTTGTGACCCTGCTCCGCTTTGCTTTCCTCGGTAACCCAGTCTGATCCCCAAACCTCTGGCGGAATGATGGAGTTCTTGTACAGCGCGATCCGCACAGGCCACTCGAGGTGCTGCCACCAGGGGCTGGTGGCTTCGAACTGTGAGACAATGCCCATAACCTCTCTGCGCGCGACGCCGTCTAACCACCATACTGCTGACTCGTAGCCCTTGAGCAGCGCGAAGAAGCTGGCAAGGATGGTCAAGGCACGAGGTCGGCGCTCTTCCAGTAACTCGATGAACCGCTTTGAGACCGTGGCAGGGAAAGCGAGGGCAGCACCGCGGTGGGGCAGTTTGTGTGCCCAGTTCAGTACTGCAACAGCGTGCTGGTATGACTGTCTCGTCGACATGGCCACAATGACATCTTCGCCCCGCAGCTCGTCATCCAGGTTGTCGAGCAGCTTTCCGAAGAAAGAGTTCGGCGACGTCGCATCTAAATCAAGCTGGAGGACAGGCTGCGAATCAATAATGGGAATGACAACGCCGCTGTTGCGAATCCAGGGCCAGGACGTCGCTACAACCGTCTTGACACCCTGGAACGCGTGGAACCACGAGAGCGGCAAAGAGTAGGCGCTGGATGGGTCGTTCGGGTCGGCTTCGTCACGAATGAAGATTCGAGTGGCTGTGGACTGAAAGGCGATGAGAGCGGCAGTGAGAAAGAGAGCTTCGGCATTGGCCTCAGTAATGCCGTTTTGCAGGCAAGCACAGTACGCCGCTAGCGACGAGGCCATGTATGAGTGCGACGCTCTGATAAGGGTCTTGTCCGTAGGGTTGAAGGACCGTAAATGTAACGCAGACACAGCAAGCATAGCGTCTGCGAGATAATTGGCACCGCCGAAGGCCAGCTTCGGCACCGTGTTCATCCAGATATCGTAAGTAGCAGGCGTGTTCACAACCAGCGTACGGGATGTCATCGACGTGAATTGGTGCATTAACCGTAGCTCCAGAAGTCGATTGTTGGGGGTCGTCGTGGTGGAAATGGCAGCGGTGGACGGCGTAGTGTAAAGTGGCGAGTAGTTCATGACGGGAGGCGAGCCCGCAAACGACGGCGTCTTGCCTCGATTCGATCCAGCAGCGGAAGGGGAAGGTGCCATGGATGGGGCTCTTTCGACGGGGGAGTGTGATGACTGGTTGTTGGAGGGTGTCAAGGCAGTGAGGAGGTCGTCGAGGATGTCCGGGTTCTCAAAGTCGCAAGGCACGCCGTGCTTGACGCAGTTACCGCATCTCGGATGGACTTCATCGCACTATCGACAAGCAGGGTGTTAGTCGTTGGCTGAGTTGGGCGTGGGCGTGACTAGGAAGCGGGCGGCGGGGCATGGCGACACGGCGACGTTACCTTGATCTTGCGCGACTTGCACCGCTTGCAGCCTGCTCTAGACTTCTTGTGTGATCTCCTGGGAGGCATGTTGGCGACACAGGGGATGGAGGGAAGGAAGGAGGGTATAGGTGATCAGAGACCAAAGTCGTTGGTCAGGTTGTGTGTTCAGTCCGAGGGGTTCCCACTCTATAAGGTAAAAGTTGGTGGGTTGGTCTTCACGTGTCGTCAACAGGACAGCACAGTCAACATCGGCGTCTTCTTTTGGTGGAGTCTCAAGGGTAAGAGGCCTAGGCGCATGACAGACAGGCGGCCCTATTGTCGAGTAGCCCGGGAGCTAAGCGCCGTGATTTGGGGCGAACCGGATTCGGATCGTCTTTAAAAGGATTGACAGACGCGAAGGGGCAGTGAAGCGAGGACGGTCGAAGAAGAGGACGTGGAGTGGAAAGAAAAGAAGCAGAGTGTGTGATGGCGTCGAAGTTTCGGGGAAGATTGGTCAAGTTGTAGCTGTGGAGATGGACAATTCGGGGTCGGGGACCGGGGAGAGGGGGTCGTTGGCAGCCTTTGGGTCTGTGTTCTGGGTTCAAGTGGTAGGACTGTCTCTTTCGGGTGTCCTCCACCAACACAAAAGGCCCAGGAAAGAAATCCGTAACGCAGGGCACGTCGTGACGAGACAAGACAGACGGGCCAGGCCGGTGGTGCTGGGGTCTGAGCCTCGTATGCAAAAGTGCGTGCCTTTTGGGGGCGTCAAGGTAAGAAATCTTATACAAGGCGAGGTGAAGCAAGGTTGTTGCAGTATGGCATAAGGTGTGTTTGTATCGGGAGTCGCGGGGATGGTGTCAAGTTGCAGGTATCGGACTGAAGAAGATTAAAAGGAAAGGGAGACGTTTTGTTAGCGTCGTTGGCCGGTGCCATTGTTGTCGTAGGGCAGAGAGGCCAAAGGCAGACAGACGTGCTCCGTACATAGAGTAAGAAGAAAAAGAGGGGTGGGGGGCCGGGCGGAAATTCGATGCGGTGTGGAGACGCAAGTCATGGAGTCTGGACATTGGCCGTAGCCCGGAGGTGTGTGGGCAGTGCAGCCACACCAAAAGGGCCTGGGTGATTGTCAAATCAGTCCCCACAACTATGGACTTGATCCTCCTGTCCAGCGCAGGTACTGCATGTCGCCGCAGCAGCCCCATACAAAGCAAAGTATCTCCCCTTGACCGGGTAAAAACTCAGCTACGCATGGGGGACACTGCGTCTGTCACTGTCATGCTCCGCCACGCCAGCCATGGCCCACGGCCCACGGCCCACGGCCCAGCGATCACAACCAACGATCCACGGAGCCGACGAGTCAAAAGTGGGCGCGGAACCACGGAATCGGCGGACGACTGTGCGTGAGCTCCCAGGATGCACGCCTTGAGGGCCGGGGTCATCTGCAGCAGCCGTGTGGGTTTGCAGCTCTGTGATGCTAGTACACTCGTCGAGCACATATTCCCGACGCACGTACGCATAGGTTGATCAGTGACCACATACGGCAATGACTTCCCAACAACACGTCTTACTCTGGATAGCACTGCTATCAGGGTCTATCAGACACGACGTCGTCTCCTGGCATGTGCGTTCACGCAACACGTAGCAAGCGCAACCAGACGCCTGAAAGAGAACGCCACCCGAATTAAGGTACGAGTCGAGCTTGCGAACCCGACACGTCAAGTTCATCGGGCCCTGGTCCCCGTCTGCTCTGGCCAACACGCATATCAAACCCAAACCCCCAACTGGACAGCCAGGGTGACACAAAAAAGCAAACAACCAAGTTGCCTCACTCAAAAAGGCGCAGGGTTTGGACGGCGACCCGTCCGCCTTGCAGTACAGCTTTCACATCTGCTACAATGCGACAACAAGCAACAGCGGCAACCATGCATCGCCGCAACGGGTACCGTTCCCCCATCTGGCCCCCCTTGCACTAGACGAAAGGCGTGCTGTGCTCGCCCTTTGGAAACCCAACGACGACAACGGGGTCCCCGCCTAAGCGTTTCGCTTCGTTGCTGAGGAGTAGGGACGACGCGGCCGGGGAGACGGCCAGATTGGTGGGCGCAACCCCATCACGAGACAACCTCCCACACGTCGGTGACCAGCGGGCGACTGAACGGGCAAATGGGAGCAGACCGGAGGAGGGGCGGGGACGAGAGTTTGCCAGAAAACCCTCTTGGTCCATCACCAGCGACGCTCTCGTCGTCCTCGCCGCCGCTTGGATAATCTGGGGAATGGGGTAGGGTAGGGTAAAATGTCTCTAACTCCCTCTCAGCCCTGTCCGCGGTATCACAGTCGGCCGATACTTCCCCTAAACACTTTCACACCCTTCGGCACTACTGCCGAGAGACAAACAGAGTCTGAAGTTTCCTCGAACATGAGTCGGCGCCAAGGAATGACGAGTCTGGACGGTCCGGGCGGACGAGCGGGCTGCAAAACGTAAAAATGTACGCGGCGACGAGGCGCGGTAAACAAGGGAAGCACGTCAGACGAACGAGACTCATGAACCCGACTCCGATCCACCGCTGCTTGGAGAGACGCCGAAGCCCGTCCGTCGGGCTTCTTCAAGTGTGACCAACAGCGCAACGTGACGGACGATCTTCGAGAAACGCTCGCAGCATTGCTTTGGCAATGCTTGAGGAGGGGAGGGGAAACAACCGTCGGCAAGTTAGAGATTATGCATCAGTCGACGCGCTGGTTTCCGTGTTTAGTCGCTTCGTCGCCACAATTGTTCGTCTGCTTACTGTGGCGTTGTAGTCGAATCTTGACAGCCACTTAGAACTGGCTTGACGAGGGCCGACATTCCGTCAGTACTCTCCAACCAATATGATCTACGATCTGCTAGTGCCGAACTTCAAGGAACAGGCTTGGTGGGGTGGGATGTGATGCTGTGATGTGATGCCCGCCCTCCTTCAAGATTGCATGGCGGCGACCACGGTCGAATCAACGACTTTCAAGAGCTCGGTGTTGTGGTGTGTGCGCAGGAACCCGGTCCTTGCCATTGGGTCGGAGGCTAGGTCATCCGAGTGGTGTGACGGGACGGAAAGGAAGCTGACTAAGATCTGAAGGAGCCTTGGACATTCTTTTCTCTCTTCTTTACTGCTGGGTCTCGTCAATTAAGCCGCCTATGCAAGACATGCCCTATTGAAACATCCTAGAGTCTTTGCATGGGAGTTGCGCAGAAAGACCAAGCCATCAAGCCTGGTTGTAACGCCCATAGTGGATGGCCGGGTGGGCCAGTACTGTGGCCAACTTCTGGTCTGTGAGGAGCACCCTTGATAACGGACGTGGGACACGTCCAACAACAATTCTTTACGTGTCCGTCCGTCCGCTGGTTGACTTTCTAGAAGACACCTGTCGGGGACCAGAAAGGGTGAGGAATTTTATCAATGGCACATTGTCCACAGACGTCGTTTGGGAATATCCCGGACTCCGCGGGGACGCTACCCCCTGCTCGCCGGGGAAAGGAGGGAGGGATGTCTGGATGGAACGTTGAAAAGCGACGGTTTTGACAATCTTGCTCGACAAGAGCAATGCAAATATGGAGCTGGTTTTCCGCCGATGGGCCATAGGCAGGTGGTGTAATCATCAGAGGGGCGAGATTGCAAGGCTAAAAGGGAACACGACGACCGATCGGTAAGTCAATATCGTTGCGAAGGCAGCCTGAACCGACTGGGAGTCTGTCACCCGTTCGGGCTAGCGTCCTGGCCGCTTCGAGTCTGCCTCACGTTTAAGAACATACGTTGAGTAAAAAATGCCGATCAGGTCAGACGCTATTTCTTTCAAAATTGCGATATGTTATTTCTGGAAGAAAGCTGGAAGACCATGCTTCCGGCGGGGGGATTTGAGGCCAACGACTTACACGATTCATTCGGACAGTATTACCAGACCTACAGACACTACACTCCTGTCTCCGAGGAACAGACTATCAAGATGCCTTGAAAACCACAGCTTGACAATCGCTGACAAAGAGCCTGCATTTTCTGTGGTCGTGATGGATCCCACTTTCTAGCATACGAGTTGGGCAGCCACTCAGGTGGGCGTACAAGGCCAGAAAGCTTATCTGTCGTTCTGCATTTTCAAGAAGCAGTGAACTCATAACATGCGGGTTTCAAATATCGCGCCGTCCAACCGTTTCCTCTCATTGAGCCTGTGCTGCGCAGACGACAGGATTCCGCAGCCAGTGAAACAACCGCATCCCGCAATGCACAATGTCGGGAAACGACCACCAGCACCAACCCATCGTCGACGAACTATACTACGACCAGAACCTTTGTGAGGTCATAGAGCTCGTCTCTAGAAAACAGTCAAGCACTGGTCCCCCGTTGTTGATCAGTACTGGCACAGCTTGCGAGTCGGCCCCGGTGGACAGCCTGGGACAGCCTGGGACCTTTCGGGGAGGGTTCCTTGGAAGGTTCGCCGAGTACTTGGCCTACCTTGGGTATTTCATCGAAAAGGGACGCTGAGGGATCCATTTGGTCAGCGCAGGCGACCTCTCAGTGGCCCGCTGTCGTTGAAACGGGATTACGGACGAATTGTTGGAGGGCTTGAAAGCCTCGCGGCTGCTGCTTTCTGCTCGGGAAATGACGACAGCATCCAGTCACGGGTAATCTTCCCCCCATCGACTCTCCCACAGTAGTGGTTGACACTATCGGGTACGGCAATGCATACAGATCTGGATCATCAAAGTGTCAAGCCAAGAACGTGCGAGATGTTTGGATGATCGTCGAACTGTAACGGCGCCGCTGGAAACTGTAAAGGCAGCTGCGGCAGATGTTATCCTCGCCAACTTTCGAGTTGCTGGCGTTGTTGCCCGCAAGAAAACACTGGAACACGCCGAGTAGAAGAACGTGGAGGGAACTAACGTGGAGCGTTTAGGCCGCCTGTGGCCCCGTGTCATCCGTCTCGGCCGATCGCTCATCGAGCAAGCAAATCGCTAGATGGACGGTGAAACCGCCAAAACCATCGGCGATGGCGGGCGGATGGGCGGGCGCGGGATTGCCTGTCACCGTCTTTCCCTCCTACTGACTCAAAACATGACTTGCCATGACATGCAGGGACGTCCAAGCCAAACGGGTTGGCCAAACCATAAAAAGCATCACTTCCCAAAGGAGAATGGTATTGGGGTCCGTGATCTACATACAAAGCGTTGGTAGCACTGCGTAAGGTTCGAGTCCACGTTTCCTCCGACAGTTACGTAAGGCTGGACGCGTTACTTGGTCCAAGAGAGCAGACCATAAGATGAAGCACATATATCCCAAGGCGGACCACTCAGCTCGTCAAATGTTTCTCTGATGAAGCGTTTTAAAAAAAAGGCCCGGCCGGCAAAACGGTTCCCACTGGCCACACGCCGTTCCCAGGCTTATCTCAGGAATCAAACAACCTTAAGATGGGAGACCACACCTCAACGTGACCTCTACAGTTTTGCCGCGGGTTTGCTCGCTGGACAGGCCATGGTGCAGGTCCTGGCGAGGGAGAGGGGAACTTATGCGCGCATTACCTTCCACATTGGGAAAAACAGACGGTCTCGTGGCCCATGCTGTCAGCGTTTGGTTTCACTCCATTGCTGCTGGCGTGTCGTGATGCTTCGCAACGCAACGGACTTACACATGTGAAATAACACGTCCCAAGAGCGTGGGTAAGCTTAGGTGCCCCGTTGCCGGCTGTAGTGTAATTTGTCAACTTGCGTGTGAGAGGATTTGAGAGGTGTGAGAAGAACAGCCTGTCAACAACGGAACGCTGGTTCGGTCGCTGCTGACATGCGACACTTTACGTGTTTGAGGGGAGACAGAGTTGACAGGCAAGGCAACAAAGCATGGAGCACAGTAGAGCAGACTTCAGGTGAAAAGACGGCTGTCAGGGAGCTAAGGGGGGTTAACAAAGGTTGGGCAGGGTACAGCATTCTCCCGCCTTGAGCTTGCCGGCTTGCTAGCCAGCTCACACCTGGTGGATGTCATCGAATGGGTGAACCGAGATGATGTAAGCAGAACCATTAGTCATGGAGTCGAACGGAGGGCCGAGGCTGGCCGCTTCACCGAAGGCCTCGGCTCCACCTCGCCGTGGTTCTCCTTGCCGCCGTTCTCCCGTCCTTGCCGTTAGGTGGGTTCTTGTCCAATCTTTGGAGCGCGTCACCACATGCAGTGCGGCTTGGTGGTCCTGTCGCCAAAATTCCATCCAAGAAGTGGATATGTCAGCATGCGGAACCAAGACCCCGAAAGACCCTGTTCGTACCGACTCCGAAGGAACTTGTGTGTCGCGGCGTTGTGGTCACCTTGGCTGCCAGCAATAGTTTAGCTTATCTTTACCCTACTGCTACCTACATGGCAAAATACAGATTGCGGAGCACTACAAGCAGACGCGGGCAGGGCGCAAACTCTACATTGTGCATCATTGGGATTTGTGATGACGGAAGCTCATCGAACCATGTTGCTCATCAACTCAGCTTTCTCAGCTCCCTCCGTCTGTGTCAGCTCCAGAACGAGGCGGTGTGTCTGGAAGGTGTTCGGAATCGAAGGCGTCATTCAAGGGACCACGATATAAAATGTGATTTGGTCTTGCCTTACACGTATTGTTGTAGACCTTCCCGATCAACCGATCGACCGCACATGCAAGCGCGACCCCAGGTTGCCCAACCCCGGGGAATTCTTTCGAGCACCTCATTACCTGCCTACAAGAGCTCAGTGCCTTGCATAGCTCCGAATTGCGCCATCCTCAACATCCACCACACCTCAATCACCGTGTGACTGATTGCCAACCTTACCCCATCAACCGCCGCAGACCGCCCGTTCCCGGCTAACACCTACCCTCCTCAACAGAGGCCCTTCCAAAGTACACGGAGCCCACGATAAATAGCAACGAACTTGTCCCGCCCCTTTCCTGCGCGACACTTCATCATCACGAACCCCAATCGAGCATCCAAATCCGGTCCATTGACTCACCATCTTGGTCAGCAGGCGGCGCGATTGCGTGATTGATTCCTTTTCGGAGCTTGGGGCAACCCCGAAACAAAGCACCGTCGTCGTCGTCTCTTTTTTTTTTCGGTCTACTGGCGAAGCGGGGCAATTTCCACTCAAATCGTACGCATACCTCGACGACTGTTTTCTTCATACGTAACTGCAACGAAAGGGGAAAGAAAAAAAAAATTCAAGGACCCCGCGACTCGGTTACCGTCGACTTTACTCACACAAACACCGAGTCGTCTTCATCCCTTTTCGATTTTCTCTCCTTCTCTTGATACCCTCATCTCTCCCGCCCTCTTCAAATAAAAAAACAAATACATTTGAGGCACCTTTTGAAAGCCACGATCGTCAATCTCCCTGTTCAGGACCCCTCCAAAAGACCCCTCCAAAGAACCCCTCCATCGCCACAATCATGACCGTCCCCGCCGAGCACCCTATCGAGACCCCTCCTCGGGCGCCCTCTCCAGTCCACAACTTCGGCACTCTCGCCGTCCACGCCGGCTCACCCCACGACCCCGTCACCGGCGCCGTCATTGAGCCTATCTCGCTGTCCACGACCTTCGCCCAGACCAGCGTTGGCAAGCCCGTCGGCGTCTACGAGTACTCGCGCTCCAGCAACCCCAACCGCGACAACTTTGAGCAGGCCGTCGCCGCCCTCGAGCACGCAAAGTACGCCCTCGCGTTCTCCTCCGGCTCTGCCACCACCGCCGTCGTCCTTCAGTCCCTCGCCGCCGGCTCCCACGTCATCTCCGTCTCCGATGTCTACGGCGGCACCCACCGCTACTTCACCCAGGTCGCAAAGGCACACGGCGTCAAGGTGACCTTCACCCCCGAGATTGAGGTCGACATCTCGGCCCACATCACGCCCGCGACCAAGCTCGTCTGGATCGAGAGCCCTTCAAACCCCACCCTCCGTCTTGTCGACGTCCGCGCCGTCGTCACCCAGGCCCACCAGCACGGCATCCAGGTCGTCGTCGACAACACCTTCCTCTCCCCCTACGTCCAGAACCCCCTCGACCTCGGCGCCGACATCGTCGTCCACTCCGTCACAAAGTACATCAACGGCCACTCCGACGTCGTCATGGGTGTCGCCGCCTTCAACTCGGACGACCTCAAGCAGCGCCTCGGCTTCCTCCAGAACGCCATCGGCGCCGTCCCCTCCGCCTTTGACTGCTGGCTCGCCCACCGCGGTCTCAAGACCCTGCACCTCCGCGCCCGCGAGGCCTCCCGCAACGCCACCGCCGTCGCCACCGCCCTCGAGGCTTCGGACAACGTCATCGCCGTCAACTACCCCGGCCTCGACTCCCACCCCCACCGCGCCATCGCCAAGAAGCAGCACCGTGACGGCATGGGCGGTGGCATGCTCTCTTTCCGCATCAAGGGCGGCCACGCCGCTGCAGAGCGCTTCTGCCAGTTCACTCGCATCTTCACCCTCGCCGAGTCCTTGGGCGGCGTCGAGTCCCTCGTCGAGGTTCCTAGCAGCATGACCCACGCTGGTATTCCCAAGGACCAGCGCGAGGCCGTCGGTGTCTTTGATGACCTCGTCCGCATCAGCTGCGGTGTCGAGGACGCCGAGGACCTGCGCCGCGATGTGCTGCAGGCACTTGACAAGGCTGTTGCCGAGCAGCAGAACGGGACCAACGGATCCAACGGTGTCAACGGTCACTAAAGGAAGCAACCGAAAAATACAGGAAGGGAAAACCGCAGCCTGCATGATTTCTGGGTACATGGGCTTATCTAATCTAAACAATCTATCGTCGTGAGCGAGCCTAGAGCGCCGCTGTCGATGTGTCTCGGGTGGCTGCACGTCTTGTTTTCATTTTTCTTACGAGCTAGAGTCGGACAGAAGTTCCGTCGACAACCACTAGCATCATGATCATCATCATCATACAAGGGCCAAAAAAAACAAAAAGAGGGAGCATAGGCATATGAAGCAATTGAAATTTCTAGAACAGGGAAGGGGTATTGTTAATAACCTCGCAAGAAACTCCAATGAGATCCATGATATCCTGGCCGATGATGCCACTGAGAAACAAATTCTAACCGTCCAACGCCTGACACAACCAAGTCCGTATCTTCAGTCCTTCTTCCATTTCATGTGATTGATGATGAGGGAGTAATGATGAAACACGGTCCAGCAGCCTGTTTCCTCTTGGTTGGGCCCCTTTCTAAAGCTGTGACATCCCGCGAAGCTATTCACTCCTCTGCAAAGTTCAAATTTAGGAGGTTTTCTGCCAGGTTTCCACCGCCACCGTTGGCGCCATTACCGGTCTCACCACCACCCTCATCTCCCTGGCCCATGTGCTCGTTACGCTGCCGCTGAATCTCGTTCATACCCTGGCACGCGGTCTCGGCGATGTAATGAAGCTCTTCAAGCGTACCGTTGTTACAATTTGGAAATACGCCGTCGATGCTGCGCTGCCAACTGCTGGTGTCATTCCGTACGGCTGTCTGGTAAGCGTTCACATCGTACTCTGTGACCCGCAGCGCACGGGTGCGGGGTCGCATCTGGGTAAGGAGGTAGTCGTTGGATTCCAGTACCGGGAGGTAGCATACGGGGCTGCCGTCCGACTGTGGCGGCTGGTAGTAGCCAAGGGCGACCTCGACAAAGCGTTGCGCGATCGAGCGGCCCAGTCCGCAGGGATCAATGAAATCGAAGTCCGGGGACGATGGAGCGGGCGAGGGCGGCAAGTCGTCGCGGGTGTAGAGGTCGTAGCCCAGGAAGGATGCTCGGCAAATTTCGAGTTTTGGACAGGATTCGCGGACGATCATAGCCATCCAGTCGTCGTGAAGACCGGGGCGCTGGTTCGGTAGGCCGATCCAGAGAATCTGCTTCGAGTCTTCATTCAGATTTTGCCCTTGCTCGGCTTTGAGATAGACCTCGTTTAGATACAGCTCACGCAAGGTCACGCCGAAGTTACGAGCTGCGCAGCGTAGAAAAAGCGGTGTGATCTCAACGCGCTTCAGTTCGAGGGCCGTCAGGAAGGTCAATGTAACTGGCGGAGGAGGCAGCGCGCGGGCTCGCCACTCGTCCAGTGTCATGTTCCATGATTTTGTTTGCTTTAGACCTCGTGGTGGTCGGTCGTCGTCAGTACCAGACAGACATAGTGTTTTCAGGACATCTGCATTGTGTATGAGATCCCATAGACACGTGCCGTAGAAAGACACGCGAGGAGGGTCGACCTCATGGCGGCGAAAGGAGAGCACCATATGTTCAAGATGAAGAATGGCGCGCATGATGGCGAGGACGTCGGAGGGGTTAGTCCAGAGATCGACGATGGCTTGGTCGGAGACGTTTTCGAGAACAAGCGTCTTCAGTGGCAGGGAGTCCTCCGGGCGGCGGGAGAAGGCGGAAAAGGTATTCGCGAGGATCATCGTCGCGGCATTGCAGCGGTGGCCGACGAGCTGAAAAGGCAAGTTGAGGCGAAGGGAGGAAACGAATTGGCAATTGAAGAGTATTGTTTCGAGCGTTTGCCGATATTCCAACGTTGTGAAAGAGGCCGGAGACATGCAGTATTCGCGCTGTAAAGTCTGAACGAACTGCTTCATAGAGGGTATACGGTCGAAGATGGTGGACAGAAATTCAACTTCCACTGATAGGTAGTCAGTACTAAGCTGCGGGTTCTGGTAGTCATCATCTGCTTACATTCATCGCGAAGGACCATCAGGTCAATGTACATGGACTTGCAATGGTACCCAATCGTCTGGAGGGAGTCAACATCGGGTTGCCGGCGGCGGCTGTTCTTGCTTAGACGGCTGAATTCGAGAGCAACAGTCCGACACGCGTAGGGCTTGAGAAAGCGGTCGAAGGCCCTGCAAACGAGGCGCAGGTCCAAAACGTTATTTCGAGGTCCCAAGGCGACGCATTGCTGGAGGATGGCATCGATCAACTCTCGGGGAAGCGACTCCATGGCGGGATCGTGGGGGGTGAGAGCTCCGAGGGATCGGGTGGTGCTGCTTCGACGGCAGCTCTCGGAGGGTTCGATGCGCTACCGGTAGCTCAATGACGATTTGGCGGCACAATAACCTCTTCAAGTTTCGGTGTGGAGTGCGATTGCTCGAGTTGGTCGCGGGGTGGCAGTTGGGGAGAGTGGAGGTTGGCAAGGTGAGTTGGTGATGGAACTAGCGGTCGGAAGCAAGACGGGGGACCTGTCTGGAACGAGAAGGTGTAACTGTGACAGGGAGCTTGGGCGCTTCAGGGTCACTCCGGTTTACGGTGCAGCGTGCGCTAAGGACAGCAGGGGTTCACCCGTTAGGGGTCCCCTAGGCCCGCAAAACACTTACCTTACACTTACAGCCTTCCTAACTGTGTCTTGCAACGACATCTCTCGAATTAGAATTAAATTGGCATACGCAATGTCCCGGACCGGCACAATCGACCTCGAGCCCGATCATAAGGATCACAAATATTCCAAGCACCGTACCCTATGGATATTGAATGGTTCAGCTTTATGTTGCTACTAGCTCATGCAGACTCTTGGACCCATGACACCGGCATATGGTTTTGTCTCATCACGCCGGTTGCTTAGGCTCTGCCTTAGTCTTCCCAACCATACCGCCGAGCAAACCACTTAACGAAGTAGACCAGTCCAAGGAGCACCGGAACCTCGATGAGCGGCCCAACGGTCGTGGCAAGCGCTTCATCCGAGTCAGGCCCGTATGCTGCAACTGCAATCGCGATAGCCAGCTCGAAGTTATTGCTGGCCGCCGTGAAAGCCTGCGTGCATGCAAGGCCGTAACGGAAACCCAGCTTGCGGGCCACAAGCAGCGTCGCCGAGAAGATGACGGAGAAGTAGACTACTAGCGGCGCCGCCACCCGCACCACGGAGACGATTTGGTGGACGACCTGTGACCCCTGAGAAGCGAAGAGGACGATGATGGTGTAAAGTAGGCCGATCAGTGACCACGGCGCCAAGAACGGTATCACTTTGGCGTTGTACGTCTTGGTGCCGATGGTGTAAATCAACGATAGGCGGGTAAGGATGGCCGCACCAAGGGGGATGCCGAGGAAAACACCCACTGCGGATGCAACTGTCGAGTACGAGATCGAAGAGATGCTGTTGTCCTGGCCGATGACCCGAATGAAGAGCAGCGCAACGGGGGCGAAGAGGACGATTTGCAGAAATGAGTTGACCGCTACGAGGATTGCGCAATAGTCCCCGTCTCCCCTGGCCTGTCGGACCTGTCAGTATGTATCGACATTTTAGTACCGAGAAGTTACGAACAAGGCTCGTCCAGATCAACACCATGGCGATGCATCTCGCAATCCCAACGAGAATCAAGCCATTCCTCAGACCCTCTTTGTCTGGTAGGAATGCCCATGACAAAGCAAGCTATGTTCCCGTCGTCAGTCAAATCTCAAGGTGAAACTTGAGAAACACCACACTGACCATGAAGAGAGGTGCAATGATCCAGTTGATGATTACACTGAAGCCCAGCTGTATCCAAATCTCCCGGGTACGAAAAACGTCGTGCAATTTCTCGTACTGAACCTTGCACAAGATGGGATACATCATGACCAGTAGGCCGATGGCTGCAGAATGTCAGCCGTGTTCTCCAACGTCTTCCGATACAGATACTTGCCTATTGGTACAGACACACCGACAAATTTACCATGCTGGAGCGCTGGCCCGGCGTTGGGAACAAAGTTTCCGAGGAGGATGCCTATCAACATGGCAAGAAAAATCCAGACAGCCAAAAATCGATCGAGAATACCAAGGGACTTGAAAATCGAAGAGACTTGAGCGTTGTCGGCCTCGGGGTTCTGCTGCTGCTCGACATCCTGGTTGACGCCGCGGCCGGCCAGCTTCTCAGCAGGAGCTCCATCCTTGCTCAATTCGGGCTCGCGCACGACACCGGAGGAAAAGCTCGACATTTCGGAACAAGAAACAGGTACTCTGAATTACGATTAAGTGTGATAGATGATGGTTGTGCCCAAGTCGCTCTCGGGCCCGGTTGTTATTCTATAGTAACCGCAACAGAGTGGGCAACAGCCAAGGCGGCGGCGGGCATCTTCCCGCAATTTTTTAGTTCTGGCCAATCAGGGCAAAGGGGTGACATTTCAGTCAAATCAGTGCTACTGCACCGACTAGTCTCCCACTCAGTGAGACTTCGCGTCATTCTTAAAGTCTTACGAACGTTTCGCCTGCTCACTCTTGAACAAGGCAAAACTGACTTTTGGTTCTGAATTCACAACCTGGAGCCGCCTACTCGTTGGTTTTGAATCTGGGTTCTGGTTGCTCGTTGCTCCGAAACTTAACACTGTGTACTGGTTTCACCGTGATTCTTCCGAACATTGAGGAGCAATCCGAAAGTCACCAGCCTTTGATTGCCTCTGACTGCATGCATATGCTTGACCAGAACAAGTGCAAGATCGATATTTCTACATTGTTCGATCCCTTTTTGATGATGACGGGAGCGCACACTGCCCAAGTCCGTGCTGGATTGTCCCCAGCGGGCCGAGAGAGATTCAGCTCCAGCCTCATTCATGCGCTGTCCGAACCAGTTCATCTACAGCTAGCTATTCCTGTCCACTCGAAACCGCTAGAACCCTTGGTAGGGTTATATAAACAACTCGTCGTCCAGGAGCTTCCCTACGAACTGGGAAAGGGTGAAGAACCAATATCATGACAAGAGTTCCCCCCAAAGTTTAAGAACCGATGGGATGTCCCTGATCAACCCAAGATACGACTGCCCATGCGAGATGAGTGGCAATCAGGATGCTACAAGCTCTAATCCCGATCAGCGCTCTATTGAGAGAGCACATATAGCACATATAGCACATATGTGGCGGTGCCCTCTACATCGTGAACAGCTGCTGCGAAGGCTGTGCCCAGGGTTTCTCGTTTTTCATGTGTACTACAGGCTTCGTCGGAGAAATATCCATCCACCGTAAAGGGAAAAGCGTCGTGGCCGATTTTCTCCTGGCGACCCATCCATCATGTTCCGCCTGACTTTCAAAATTTCAACTTTCCCCGCATCGGTTTCCCATGCATCCCTCGACCGGGAGCGGCGACGAGGAGCCCGGGAGATCCCAGCTCCGGCGGAAGGTGCACCAGCCAACGCCGATGGCGCGCTCGTGGCCCGTGCACCGACGAGGACTTGGATTTGTCGGGCCGAGAAACCTCCCGAGCCTGTAACTGTGAGCTTGTGCCCTTCCATCCCGTGCCTGGGCGCCCCTCTCAACTCAACCTTTCTGATAAAAATTTCTTCAGGCATTGCTTTGCTCGAGACTTTGTCCTTTCTTCATCTCTACATCCTCACCCAACCTGGAAGCTGGTTTTGCGACCGCGATTCCCTCCAAAACACTCCGCGTCAGCAGTGTTGATATTTCATTCGACATTGTGACGTGGGGTGTGGAACTCGGTCTCCTCACCTGCACCGCTGTCGTTCTCATCAGCGCAGAGGTTGCCTTGACAGGATAACGACTGCCGTTATCTCCAAATGATGATGGGCCATCTCGATCTCCTCACGGGCTCTCTGCAGCACCTCATCCCCGACTTTGGGGCCATTCAACCGCTCTCGTTCCCTGGAACGACCAAATGAAGCATCCGACTTCATTTGTCGCGCCTTCCATAGTGCATTGGTGTCGTGTCGGATTCGGCCTCGCTACGAGGACAGCCCGTGGGCTGCCATTGAGCCAAGCGTCCCGCCCCTGGGCGCCTCGCAAGTTCCAGGCGCTATTGCTCACCACAGGATTCTCGAGATTCGCAATTCTCTGGATCCTCAATTTACGTGCTAACCAAACTGCCAGCCTTCTGACATGATCCGTCCTTTTCGGACAACGGCATTTGTGTGTACAGCAATCGGCTTCTCTCTGTGCCATTCTTGCTGAAGGAAAATTTCAACGTGCCAATATCAAATTCTGCCCTCTCATTACCAAACACCTATGTTGCTCTATATTCTATAGCTCTGGTGCATGAAGAAACGGCAACACTGAATGTGATGAAATTCTTTTCCTTTTCGGAAATATCAACTACAACGTCCATAGACTACGGAGGGACATTGTTCCTGGACTAAGACTTCCGGTCGGGGCTTCCCCATTGCGGCCTATTTCCTCTTGCCACGGGAACCGCCTGGAACCCGTTCGGATGGGAGCCTCAAATGAAGCCCTATGTCAACTCCACGCCAATCTGCCCCGTTATTGCTATCCGGCCTGTCCGGCTCACCGCCATCAAGCTGCGGGCGACGAGGCTTGAGAGGAAGGGATGTCCTCCGCGTATTGGCCGCTGTTCAGAACGGCTTACCTGGCAATGATCTGATGATGATGGTGCTGGTGGAGCCAGGGCCCTCAGGGGAACAATTCGCTAAAGTGGCTTGGCTGCCAACTGACTTTGAAGTCAGGTCTGGGCAGGACGAAGGAAGGTGCCCCAATAGTCAAAGCCAAACGAAAAGCTCTTTTGGTTTTTTGGACGTGCGAACATATCGTCCCAGCGCCATCCGGATCCACGAGCCTTGCCCACGGACATTTTCAATCTCTTCGGGTCGCCGGACCCCGTCCCAATTTCCCGTTTGCTTCTGCCGACACTGCCACCTGCTTCACTCGTGGAATCAACTTGAACCCTTCCGACAAACCCTCATGCATGAGAATGCGAGACGCCGCGAGTCCGTTTATGGAGAAAACATTATAACCAGCATCTTACCTTCAAGGTCTCCCCTCGTAGCAGCCCTGAAGCTGGGCTGGCAGGGCAAGGCCCTTGTGCTCTTTCCCAGGCAATTATGGCATAAGCCGCCTCGGGGTACAGGTGGGAAGGTTATTGACGAACTAACGTTCCCACTCCCGGACAGGGGGGGAGACATCAGGCATGGCATTTTGAGCAAGTCAGGATTGCGATGTGCGGATTTTGACAGATGACGGGCAGAACAAACCTAGGACGCTGGCCTGCCGGCGCACATCCAGACCGCTGGGTGCTGGCACAACATTCCAGGTCAACAGCATCGGACATCGAACGAGACAAAGACAAGCCTTCTCGCCATGGACCGAGACATTCAACCATTGTCCAAAGTAGCCAGAACAAAGTACTCGTCTTCGACCTTCCTCTTTCCCGAATTCCAGCTGCTACGATGATAAGGCCTGTCCAGCTGAAGGACAATGGCCCAACTGGCCCTTGCGTGCCGGCGACGCGCTCACCTAGTTACGGCCACACAGTACCGAGAAGGGAATTTGTGGCGCTCTCGCAAAAACCAGATGGGGAGTTTGAGCGAAAGGGCATACTTTTTTTTTTGTTTGTTGCCCCCGTTTCCTAGGCATGCAGTAGTAGTGAATGCACAAAATGGAATCGTCGGACACGGGAACCTCAGCCCAAACCGAATCGGACCTCTAGTCCAGCGACTCCTGTTGGATGTTGGAAGTCGACCACTCCCGCCGTTTCTCCCTCGTCTGTAGTGCACTCATCTTGACGCAGGCGGTAGCTGCAGCACCTGCAGCGCCTCAATTCCGGCCGAATTACAACGTACAGCATGCGAGAGGAGAGCCCCCACGTATGCAGCCCACTGGACGACGTGTGAGTCGTGACGCTGCATCTGTCCATGGTATACCCTGCCGAGTGCCGACGAAGCGAGCGGGTCAGCATCGGCCGACTCGTTTGATCTCCCTCAGGTACTATCCGCGCCGCCTTGCGCGCGCTGCGCCAGGACAAGGCCAGTCAAAAATCGCCCAAACACTTCGTCGCAGGGAGGGGCTCGGGGGTCCAAGGTCCAGTGTTTGCAGGTGTCGGCTTTCCATGGGGACGCGACTCGCAGCGCGGCAGCGCGTTCGAACTTCGTTGCTGACGTTCTGTGCGTTCCCCAGCGAGTTGATTGATCAGGGGGCTCGATCTCGCAGTCGGACAAGCAGCGTGCCAGGCTGAGCCTAGAAAGACGCCGCACCGCCTCGCGACGCAAGCAGATGCGCTGGACGAATCCGCTTGTGATCGGCGAGACACGCTGGAGCTGATGGCTGATGATTTATGGCCTTAGCCAGGGGTTTGGTGGTGGGAAGAAGCACTTGAAGACAAGCCAACCGCCAACGGGTAGATCCCCAATGCTGACTGACGTGTCTAGGATGGTGGGCGTGCCCGGTCTCAGACTCAGGGCCCTCGAGTTCGTCGGCAGAGACCGGAGACGGACAAGTGAGCACCTGAGGTCTTCAGGCTCCTTTTGGTCGACTACCGAAGCATGTCTCTTTGCATCCCATGAGAAGAGCCTGGTTGGCAGGCGCACGCTGACTGGAATGCCATTGTGCACTGACTGGGGTCTATTGCTGCTCTGTACGGAGTACACTGCTACGGCGGTGTTGGTGTTCATCTGCGTGTCAGGCAAATGCCAGAGCAACGAGTGAGACTTGCTGGGTACGAGGAGGCACACAACCATGAGGTCCTCCTCTCCTCTCCTTGCAGGCATCATTCGGTCTGCAGGGTCTGCCCGGGGCCAAGGCAGGTTTTCTGTCTCTGGTCGTGGGCCGGCACTGGCAGAAAGGAGTGAGAAAAGGCGGACCCTCGTTCGTATTAATCCCCGCTGGCGCTGGGCGATCAACCACCCCCGTCAACCCATCCAGCGTCAACGAGGAGGAGTTAGCTTCGATGCGGTGCTGTACGGGAAGGGAGGAGGTTGGGCCATTCTTTGTGTACAGAGTACATGAGGAGACGAGATTGCTTCTTTGCGTCTGATTTGGCTGGTCTGGCACCTGTTGCAGCGCCTCGGGCGTTGCTCTCGGCCACGCATCTCACACACACATTGCACGGCGGAGGGATTCTGACTCCGCATAAGCCCTTCCATTTTCACATCAGACCAGACGGAGGCGAACGTTTTATTCTAGCCGTTACCGCTTCAGGAAGAGCACGGCGTCTGTGTGTTGGCGCGGGAGCTGAGTCCTGACACCGTCTTGTTCTCGTTCGTGGGGCGGGCCAATCTGATGATTGATCGAAATTGAGTCTGACGGCGCCCGCCCAGCCTTTTGGGTTCGTGGCCTCGCAATCTTGCGGCCTAGTGGCGCGTTTTTCTGTCTTTCTGTGTGAAGTGAAGAAGAACGGCAGGCGACACGGGTTCAAGGTAGACAAGATGAAGGTCAAGGCCAAGTGCAGCGAGGCCGGGTACATGGCTCTCTAGCACGCGCATGTAGTAATTAGTATGTGGCATACTCTGTAGTAGGCGTAATATTACTACTCCAGTTGCTAATACCTTGATCCCACTGACGTATTATGTGCGCTCCTGGTTTCTATTATTACTGCCACCACGGCTGTGGATGCCCCTGTCCCTCTCCCCTGGTCCCGTCTCCCGATTGTTCGATCTTCCTTCGGTGTCTCCCTCTCCCTCCCCCCCCTCTCTCTCTCTCTGCCTTGGAGCTTCCAGTCGCCGTTCTGTTATGTCGAAAGGTTTCCTTCTGACCCTCCGTCATCCCGCACCCTGGCCCAAGCAAAGACCTGACTCTCGCTACCCATCCAGCTCTCCTCCCGTCGCTCGTTTCCTTGTCCGTTTTGCGCCTGAGACAGGTCGGTTGAGTCTTGGACGGTCCAGTTTGCTTCCACATCAAAGCTTCTTGTACCTACCGGCTGGCGACTAACGGCGTTGAATTGACATCATCCACCGTCTCGTCGCAATACGGCGCGCGTTCCTCATCTCCCAAACTCCAGAAAGAAGGAAAAAATGAGGTGGAGGTCATTATAATATTCCCAAGCTCCGCTATTTTATCGCTCTTTCACTTGAAACGTCCCAGCTCCAGTCTTTCCAGTCTTGGACAGGGAACCCTTTCCCCGACCGTCACATCCCGCTGCATCTCTTCAGATTTCTGTCTCTCTTCTCATTTGCTCAGGCTTTCGACTCCTCGACTCCGCGCCTCCTCTTTGTCTCTTTCCTCGACAGACAATCCCCGACGAAGCTGCTCCTGGATTGGACCTTGTAGCAAACCAGCCAAAGCAAAAACGAAAAAACCACATCCCAGACAACCCGGACCACCACCACCAACACTACCTACACCCACACAATCCCCAGCCCCAGTCCCAGACCTGAGGAAGGGACAGAGAAGCAGCTGGTCGCCTCGCCTCACCCACCAGTCACTCGTTCATCCTTTTCCGCCCACTGTACCCGCCAGTACTCTCTCTGTACCTGACGATTACGGACCCGTGCTATTCATATCCACACCCACCCAACGAACGAACGACCCTCTTCTTCCCGCCTTTGCATCTGTTCCCTCTGCCGGCTCAGAGATTCCGCCCGCCGACGACCAACAAACCAAAACACATTTCCTCAACTGTACACACCTCGGCCCCCGGGTCTTTTTGGTCAATTGAGGGGGAGGAATCCAGAACCCGCCTACATTACCTCACTCCTCACATCTCATCTTACATACCTTCCCTGGGAGACAGCAGACGCCGTGCCACTGTGACACCGAGCATTCCGACCGGCCCTCCCTTACCCTACCCCAGCAATCCCGTCCATTTCTAGTCGCAAGCGCATGTTCTAGGTCGCAGTTGCCGGCGCAATCCCAAATAACAGCCCACCAAGCTCGAGGGCGGGCAGCAACATCCACCACAGCTGCAGCTCCTGCAGTGACCCGGGAGAGAGACTCCCTCCAATTGTGTGGTGGGACCTGCCATGAGATGAAAGGGCCGACGCTGACGATGGCTCCGGCCGTTGTCGAACCAGCAAACGGTTCTTACCTCCACCGATCGCATACATCCGATGACCGCCCAGACACGGCACCGGCAGGAACGACATCGACATCAACTACACGTCAGAGAGGGCCGAGCGTGCAGGGTCGAGCTGCATTCGAGCTACCGTCCTTCGACACAATTCCCGAATTCAACACGACGCTCTATCTCGACGGCAAGGGGTCCAAGGAAGCTACCGCAAAGGAGAAGGTGGCACCACCGGTAGCCGTCACCACCACACGATCAGACCCGGTGAAGCTGTCGAGGCCTTCGAGAGACAATGATAAGGAAAACACGAGGGAAGGGAAGCAGAAGGAAAAGGACAACGAGAAGTTGCAGAAGAGAGGAAGGAGGACATCGTTGATGGAGCGGCGGAAATCATGGTTGCCATCGTCGAGATCGCCGTCAAAAACCAAGGAGCCGCCGCTGCCCGAGAGACCCGTCATGCCCGAGCGGCCTAGCACCCACGCCGGAGACCACGTGGGCGCTGCTGTGTCATCCGCCGCCCCGGTAGCACCAACGCGACCCGTCGAACCTGAACGCCCCAGGACGGTGTCGGAGAGTTTCGCTACCTTTGCGAAGAAGTCATGGATGTCCACCTCCCGCTCGCCGTCCCCGAAGAGAAACCCGGAACCTCCCGCTCCACCTCCACCTCGTCCTTCCCGCAGTAGGGCCTCGAGCAAGGATTCCGTCAAGGGTGCCGAGGCACCGCGCAAGAGGCCCGTCTCTATGCTTGTCGACCCAGAGTCTGCCGCTGCGAAGAGCGCCGAGTCTTTGAAACCGGCACGCACTCTCAACCGGACAAGCACGTTTCTGACCAAGATGAAGCAGCGGCCGAAAAGCATGCTCATCACCCTCGGATCGAGCAGCGATTCGGATGTCAACAGTGTGCCTGTGTCAACAAACAGCTTGCCGCCGCCCAGCACCGCTCCAGGGAATGATCAGCGCAGCAGGAAAGACACCAACAGTAACGTTAACAACATCAAGAAGCCCGAGTCGAAACCCGCATCCGTTACCGAATCTCACACCACGGCAACGGACGAGTCGTGGAGCGAAATGTCAGTCAACAAGGATACAATTTGGTCCGCCTTCAGGACGCTCGACACCGACTACGGAGGTTTCGCTACGAAGACCATGGCTCAGCGGATGCACTTGGTACGCGTAACCTTGTTGCCATTTTTGCGGACCTATATGAACCATATTACCAACAAGGGACTCAACCTTGAGGATGTCGAGCGGAGGGCGATTGTGCTGAACAAGTGGTGGAGTGGTTTGTTGGAGATGCTGGACTCGCAAAACCAACAACTGGCGGGTGTTGACCGACCGGTTTTGCTTGAAGCTTTGACGATGCTAATGATGCGACCGGAATGGCGACAGACAACGACATATTTTATGTCTTTGGCGGACCGCTCGCCGAACGAACGTGTTCGACCTCGATCGGGAACTCAGTCGACAGCAGACTCGTCACAAGCATCCAGCCAGGCATTCCTTGCTGAATCAGCCGAGCACAATGTCCGGACCATGTTTGTGAGCAATCTCATGAGGCAAATGCAGATCGTGGTGGACAAGATGTCACTCCGACATGCGCCCCTGAGTTTGGTCAATTGGTGCGGCAAGGCCTGCGCATACGGCTTCTTCTTTTGCCCATCCGTCGCCGAGATCCTCGTCCGGTTGTGGGACCTGCGGCCAGAACTCATCAGGCGGACAGCCGATGAGTTCGGCCTACCCAAGAAGAACGGCGGCGAAAGCGAGGATATTATGGCGCTTTTCCCGCCAAACGTCGGAGTGCTCGGCTGGCAATCGCAGAAGACCATCAGCGCCCGCTTCAAGGAGAGGGTTAAGCTTTCGGTCATGGCAGCGAGGATCCCTTGGTTCAGCCCTTGGGTAACTAGGTGGCGCGGTGGTGATACCGACTTGTTCTTCATCTTCTGCAAGTATTATCACATTCTGTCCGAGGAGTTTATGCCGGAGGGGCTGCCGCTGCTCGAAAAGGCGCGCTCACCGGGCTTCGTGTTGGTTCAAGCGCAGATTCTCGCCTGCATCGAGTCTACCATCCACCGACAGGCCGAAGTGGATGCGATGATGAACCCGCTCCCGCCCACAGATTCGTTTTACGGTGCCGATGCCGCTGCGACTTCGATGACGGTTCCAGGAAACTTGTTGAAGAACATGGCCGAGAACCGTCTCATCGTGCTGCTGAAGGACATTCTGGGCGAATCACTACCTGTGATCGCTGCCGCGAGACGAACTTTCGCCGAAGCTTTCCTGGCCGTAACTCGTGCTGCAACCCGCCGGGTATCTGCTTTCGACCACAGCGCCGTTTTCACGCTGTGTGATTTCTTGGAAGAGGCGCTAGTGGCCTACGACCAGCTGGACGACCTCGAAAACCCAAACATTGCCAAGAGCATCAACTGGCCCTTCTGGCTTGACGTGTGTAGGAAAATGCTCATCTCTGATAACGCCATGACCGAAGTCCGACTCCTATCTTTCATCTTCTCGACTTGGGAAGCGGTCACTGCAAACCCGGAGAGGAAGAGAGTATTGTGTTTGGATTGGCTGCTTTCCGAAGAGACATTTGACGCCTACTTCAACCACTGGTGTCCGATGGTGCGTGGCTACTACATGCGCTTGCTCTGTTGGCGGATCTGTCGAGACGCCGGTAGCGCGAATGAGGTTGATGCGTTAGTACACTATTTTCACAAGAAGCGATGCTCAGGCGCTAACATTACCCAGTCAAATCTTTGTCGCTGCTGCAGCCCGACTCAAGACCGTCTGGGCTCATTATCTCTACCTCCGCAATGCCGCAGATGCCACCGGAAAACTCCCTCCCTCTACCTCACCTTGTCTCCCCACCCCGGGTAAGAAGTTCATGATCATTCGCACGGAAGTCAACATTCCGCAGCCTGGCTATTTCAACCAGCCCTTCGACTCTTTCTCTAAGATCGTCAACGGCGAAGGGGTTGTGGCAAACTCGACGCCGCCCGAGACGAAGGAGGTGGTTACCAAGGCAGACAACAGCAAGAAGCGCTGGTCCCTGCTCGGAAAGGTTCTGTCTTTGGGGGGCAACGGCTCAGATAGCGAGGACACCAGCGAGCCATCACGCAAGGAAGCGCCGTCGAAGCCGTCCACACTCTCGAAACGTCGGCAAGGAGGCCCGCCTCTGCCGCCCAAGATCTCTACTTCCACCGCCTCCGCTGTTACCACGTCCTCTGATGGCAGCTCTCCGGGCGCTTCGCCTATCTTCATGGAGCAGAAGTTCGTCTTCAAGTTCACGCTGACCTGGCAGCCCCCTGCCGTCACCCAGCCGCGTGACCGCATTCTTACCCGCCCGCGCCTTCCCGCCCCAGCGCAAGCGTGGGTCAGTGCCCGGTCGAGAAGTGGCAGTTCGCCTCCCCCGCTGCCTGCCGGTCTCCCGGACCCCACACGGCGCGTCTCTGGTTCCAAGAAGAAGGGTCTCGTCGATGAAGCCAAGAACGCTAGTCCACTTGCCTCTCCCACGCTTGAACGCAAGTCGTCCGTCACCGCTGTGTCCTCGTCCTCGCTCGCACGCAGGCTCAGCAACAAGTTCGACTTTGAGAACAACCCTAACGTGGAGTTGATGACTTTTGATTTCGAAGGCGCGGAGAAGTCCTCAGCATCGTCGATATCATCCGCCTCTTCAACGGCTTCATCGCCTGCCGAGACCAAGGCCGAGGAGGAACAGCAGCAACGGCCATTATCATCCCCACCTCAGGTCCAGCCTCAGGCCCCCCAGCAGCAGCAACAGCAACAGAAGTCTGAGGGTCGCAGGAACGGGCCTGAGCCTTTGACACAGCCCCTTCGTCCGACAGGCATGTACACCAAGCGCGCCGTTTACACCGGCCGCGCCCTTGCAGAGTGGAGCGTCATCGTCGCTGAGTGCAATGGCTTCGTCGACCGGAGACGGGACGAAGGCGTTCTCGGCCTCAGTGAGGTGGAGGTTCCAATGTTGACGGTCGAAGGCTTCCGGAAGCTTGGTTAAGCAAAAACAACTGCCCATGAGACCCCGCCCTGCGTCAAGGGGTACATGTGTGCGAAACTTGCGCAATCCTTTTGACGACAACCAAAATTACGACAGGTCTGGATAGAAATGCTGGACTACTTTCATCCTGCATGACACAACAACAGCACATCGAAAAGTACGGCGTCACGTTCATCCCTTGCCACCTGATTTAAACGGCGGCTTGTTATTCCATGTTTGGGGATCTTCAGCATCGCCACTGCGTCTAACTACCTTGTTCGAAGAGACGGGCGTTTCACGAAGTCCTTGAGCGAGCCCCCATCATTCGATCCTCCGTTTCGGGGCTCTTGTTCAACCTCTTTTGCCCCGAGCAGTTTTATTTTCCAAAGCTCTGGCGGCTTTTTGCCCTTCTTCATCGTCAGTATTGTTCGACTCAACATCATCAAAGTAATGATAGTTTCTACCTATTCCTCTTCTGTATGGTTTTTTTTTCCTTCTCTGGGACGGCGTTTGGGGGGGATGGAAACAGTGGATCAACAATCCCTGGGGTTCAAGTGCGTTGTGTGAAAGGACTGGGTCGGGAAACATTGGATGCAAACCCATGTTTCTTGCGAATCCCTTTTGAAACCTTTTTCTTCGTTGCGTTCGCAAACCGGGGAACACGGGACGGGCTTTTGTTTTCGTCGGATCGCATTACAAACGCACACAGACGCACAATTTTTTTGTTGCTTTGTTCATTTTTTGGAAGGGAGCGAGAGAATGAGTCAGGTATTGAAGGATATATCCCAACAAACAACCAAAGTCGAAATGAGAGACAACCTTCTGATCAAATTGTGCCGTCTATGATGTTTTATGCTTGTGTCTATGTGCGTGCATATGGGTGTCGGTGAGACATGCGACATGGATAATGATGTCGAGCCGGAGTTGCGAGCAAGGGGGTATAACCAGTTCGAGGATGGCGACCTGTTGACCATATGCGAGCTGATTCCCAAGGCCAAGGATGGTCTAGGCTGTCAAGAGAAGTTGTTGATGGGCGCAATGCGTATGAAGTCCTAGGTACTTGCTTCGATGTAGGTATGAGAGCCGGTCTACTGGGTTCAGGGGGCAGGACGAGGCAACGCAACTGGCTTCTAAAAGGCTGGGCAACGGTTCTCGGTCTACGAGGCCCCTTCTTGAAGGCTGGCCCCTGTACTAGGACAAGGCGAGATATACATGGGCGGCCTCGTCTGTTCCGTCGTCCGCGGGCTTCGAGAGGCGCCGTCCTGGACATCGGATACTCAATCAAGCCCTTTGTATTCGTCGCAACTGCTGGACCAGAAGGCTGACACCGTACATGAGAGACCACGGCTCCTTGAAGTAGACGTGTTGCAAGTATCGTACCGACCTGGATAGTAGGCCGTCTGTACTTTCAGTTAAACGTCTCCGGTCGGCGAGAGCGGGTAGAAGGGGATAATCGTTGGAGTGAGGAACGAAGCGGCGTGGCCGTCCTCCCCTCGCAGTACGGTCCCGCAGCGACTTGAACTGGCCTTGTACGACCACCACATGCAAGGCTGGGAATCATACACCCTGAAGGCACTGTACAGAAGACGGACTGCCGCGGACACGGCTCCCCAGTCGGCAACCCGAGGGCCAATGCAAGCAGGCGAGGAACATGGGCTCCGGGGCGGCAGATGCCCACTAGTCTTGTTGGCCATGCGATGGCAGCCCGAGGGCGTCCTGCGGATGGGTGTTGGTGGGAAAGGACAGGCAGCCTGCGGAAACAGAGAACGACACCAGTCATCCCTCCGTTTCCTTCAGTCCTTCACGATGGCCGCTCACCGTCGCCAACTTCCGCAGGAGCTCAAGCTCAATCCGAAAGATTCCTGCAATCTTCATTGTGGTGACAATCACCTGCGAGAAGAGGCGCTGCGCTGCTGGGAGATGCTCAGGACTGTCACCATCGTCCGCTGGCATCTCTCGGTGCCTGGAGGTTCATGTCAGTATCGATGAGGGAGGATGTGGACGAGAGGCGAAGGCTGCGGAAAACTGTGGCCAGTGTGGTTCGACATGTTGAGCTGTGGCTTTTTCTTTTTTTTTTTTTTTTTTTTGGCTTACCAGGACGAGTGAAAGAGTGTTATTGTACACGAGGTGGAACAGAGAAAGATGTGATGAGATATCTTACTACACCTATCACCAGATCACCAGCTCATATGGTCAAGAGTGACTGTGTGACGAGACTGGTCGCCTCTCTGCTCGTCAGAAGTCGGATAGCGCGGCAGTGGTGGGATGTGCGTGGGCTACCGGTAGTTTCTAGCATGGGATCCGTACTTGTTCATCCGCACGGGCAAGTAAGACCGCGCTTTTTTCTGCTTGTAGCCACCATACTACATACCTTCGAGTGATGAATCCCGCCAATTTCAAACGATGTCACGAGGCTCCGCGGCCGACCATAACCAGCGAGTGTTAGGAATCAGAGCATGAAGACCGCCCGCGCGATCCGCCAAGCCACGGCCATTGTTCATAAGCACTCATCCGAGCCGTCGATAACTTCGGGAGGGTTACAACTGGAAAGAAGAATGACCAGGCTACCGAGGGCGAAGTTGCTGCCGTCCTGGAGTGTCACGGTTGCCAGTTGACCCGCCACGCAGGTATCGTTGTGGTCAGGGTATCAGGGCATTACAGTGAGGACAAGATAACATGATCGGCAAAACAAAAAATGAAAGGAAGCCCAACAGCCCCATTTAGCCCGCCGGAAAAGCCTTGTACGATTGCATGTCTGAAGAATTGTTCCAACTCATAAATGTATACAATTCAGAGCGGCGAGTCTGCTATGGAACTAAACCGCCGGGGGTGAGGGATGATACGAGGCTTCTCAGCTGCGGTGCCAACGGTGATCGCTAATGAAGTGAGAAGAAAATATGAGACATGAAGATGGCCAAGATTCTATAGATTTGGAAGTCCCGCAGCAAAGGGTTTTTTCCTTTTCTTTTTCTCGTTCTCTTCCTTTCCAAATATCATACCCGTTTATACGTCCAAGCCGTTCTCCTTCCTCCACTCCAGGATGCGAACAATCAGCTTGTTCCGACGAACCAACGCCTCAGGGCTCCATACACCCTCCTTCGAAGGGTAGAACCCGTCGAAGCGAGGCTTACCGTCATTAGCAACCTCGATGAAGGGCTGCTTGCTGCGCATGAAGATGTAGGTGTCCGGGCCGCCCAGAAGAGCTGGGGAGTCGAGGGTGCCGACGCGGACGAACTTGATCAAAGGGCCAGATCCATCGTAGTTGCTCCAGACAGGTGTAAGACAAAGGGGGCAACGGGCAATGTGCTGCGGGGCGCCCGAATCGGCTGGAACGGGTAGGATGACAGGTGAGGGGATCTCTGCCTCGAGCTTGTTGTCCTGGGCCTCACCGCCAGAGCCGCCCGTCTTGTCGGTCTCGTGGTTTGCGCCGGGTCTAGACCTCTTGGGAGTCCAATCATCGCGAACGGATTCGGGAAAAGATGCCAGCGGCTGAAGTGGTGAGGCGGAAGGAGTACTGGGGAGGAGAGTCACCTCGTCTCCCTCAACGACGGCGTTGAGGGCAAATGCGGTGCCGGTCTCACGCTGGCAGGAGGTGCAGTGGCAGCAGTGGACGACCAGGGGCGAGGCATTGAGGGAGTACCGGATGTTGCCGCAGGCGCAGCCGCCCTCGAGAGGGAAGATGGAAAGAGGGTCTCCGTCGGCCTGGTGAGACATCGTCGATGTCTGCTTCTCGATGTTTGTGGCTCGTTTCGTGTGGTGCGTAGGTGGAGAGACCGGGTATCGTGTGGCCCGAGTGATCTACAGACAATGGGCCAGACCTGGAAAGATCGTTGACGTTTCGTAATGGCTTGGTCGTGGCCTTTGTTGGAAATTCCTGACGGTGGTGAGGGGGAGTGTTCGGTGAGGAGGCCGGCGGTCTGGATCGATAGTGTGTAAGTGGGATGCCTGGGGGAGGCTGGGGAAGGGGAAAGGGAGGGGGTGTTCTTCACCAGAAGAGAGAGGATGTCTCGAAAGGACCCTGAGTCTGATAGAGCCTGTTCCAGATGCGAGGCTGCAGCATACGTAGAATAAGGAAGAAGAAAGGAAGAGAGAAGTAGGCAAAAGAGAGAAGACGACGGGAGGGCATGGAGGGCAGGGGAGGAGGGCAAACGAAGGCCTTGCTAACGAGGTGAGGGAATTCGAAAGTGCCCAGTCAGAATCGAGGTGGTGGCCTGAATAGGCAAGTTGCTTATCTTATCGCGCACAACGCGCCATTTCCCCTCTTCCCCTGCTTTTTAGGCAGCCAAAGCTGAGGGAAGAGATCAATTTGACAGGCGTCACGCTGACTGGTATTTTGTGCACGACAGTATTAGTTTGCTTTCACGGCTTTTTATTGCGTGGAAGTGTGTTGTTTGTTTGATTAGTAAGTAAGCAGACTGGTGTGAAGGCCTCCATACCCCAAATGTCAGCGCTCTTGCTCTGCGTTTTTACTCATCAGTCGTCTTCTTCGCGACCCGTGGCCAGGCCCGAGTCGAGAACCCTGAGACTGAATAAAACAACGGACCAAGAACCTCTTTCTTAGCTTCGGGGTGTCCAGGCATTTTTAACAGGTTATTTATGACAGGTGTGGTGTTGTGAAGGAAGGGGCTGGGTGGTTGACTAAGACAAAGAACCCTTGGGGCCAGAAGCGAGGCTTGGGCGCCATCACAGGGTCTGAATCGTGTTGGCTTTGCAGCCAAGGACCGCATTCCAATTGAAGGCAGGTTTCCGTCGTTTGACATCGGCGAAAGTGTGCCAATTTTAGGCGCCGTTGGACGTGACGTTGTGATGTGTTTGGGCGTCATATGTCTGACAAGTGAAAGGTTTCTGGAAATTGTTGAGCCTGGTTATAAACCCCTCGACCTCCAGCTCGTTCTAGACTTCTCCAGACATTCAATATCGAGGATTTCGACAAGTCTAGTGTCACTTTACCATCAGAGGCTGGCCTCATCAGTCCAGCAATACCCAGCCACTCGACCATTCATAACCAAAGCGACACTCTGACCGACATGCAGCCCATTGCGTATCTTGGAATGTTATTGCTCCTCACAGCACAAGCCCAAACCGCACCGTCATCGCTTCACTCTCATCTCCAGCGCCACAGAGACCGCGCCGCCACACACGCTCACTTGAGCCATCAACACTCTCAACTAGTTAAGCGAACCGAGGCGGCTCCGATGAAGCTGTCGCAAGACGCCGTGCCGGTAACTCATCATCTGGCCACGGAAAAGCCATTGGCGCCTTCAACATACGACCAGTCAACTTTGACATCAACGGAGTACGGAGATGGTCGCCCAAAAGTATCGAGCACAGAGACCGAAGCATTCTCACGACGAGAACCAGATGCAAAGACTGTCATTAGACAGTCAGGACCCGAACGATTCAAGCTGGCGTCGGCGCGTGGCGGCAGCGGGTTCAAGTCGGTGGCAGATAGTACCGACAGTCGGCATATCGACGCGGCGATGCGACTGCTGCGTGCCCATGCAATCGTCAAGCACAACAAATTTCAACGCGAGATATGAGAGGAGACTGTCTCTCCCAAGATAATTGGGTTGGTGTAGTCGGACTTGGTTAATGAGATTCCCTCCGCCATTGACTTGGCGGCTGAAGAAGATGTGAAATGTCGGACGACACCCGCTGCGGGATCAGCGGGAGATGCTAGGGCAAATGACAGCGGGACGGTAGGGCTGGAGATATTTTTAGTATTCAGGAAATACCATGCTCTTCCCAGACGCTTGATGTGAAGTGATGTGATGTACGATCGCATAGAAACACTCGTGTTGCTGAGAAATCCAAAACCGGTTCGTTGATGGAGAAAAGAATTGGACCCTGAAATGGCCATTGTCGGCGGTTGCGTCAGGCGTTGGGAGGAGTTCTCCCATTGTGCAGGGAAAGCTGGCTGTCTGTTGGCGAAACTGTGTCAGTCGCCCTCTCGCACCCCTGGTGGTCTCGAGTGGCAGGAACTTGCGCAAGTCTCCTGGCGACAATGTCTGTCTCGTCGGCATTTCTCAGTCTGAAGCGGCCCAAGATATGCGGGCGGGTCGTATTTCATCCCTTTGGTTTAGGCATCGGTGCTGATGACATGGCACTTCTTCCTGATCCGTTACCTGAAAAGCCATCCGGATTATTCGGGCTGTGGACATGACGGCATCTTGATTTGTAAGGTATATGCGGGAAGTGGACATGATTTATTGTTTCGAATCGAGTCAAGTCGTCCCGTGTTGTTTCCTTTGCGCACGGGGGGCCGGGTTGACGGTGTTTCGACATGTCGATCTTCCGGTTTATTTATTTATTTCTTTTCTTCTTTTTTCATGTTATTATTATTTTATTCCTGGGTTTATTGACACGGTACATGGGACTTTGTTTTCCGATGGGTTGTACCGTTTGAGGTTGACGGCGGCACAGTATGTGCTGGGCCTATCGATTGGTGCATAAAGCCAGTACTCCACCGCAGCTGTTCCCGATGGTGATGTGTGCAGACACGGGGTCGAGGTACTGTAATCTGGGCACGACCTAGGGGGATTTCCCGCCGCCCCAAGGAAGTGCAGCAGATAGCTACGGGCTCTCCCCGTTCTCTTCCTGCGCCTTACTAAAGCTGCAGATCTCCGCGCAGTGCCCGCAGAGCCAACCCCTAGAGGTACTGTCAACCAATTGCCCCGTCTCCCACACAGTCACGCATTGTGTACTCTGTACTTTACATCCCTTGCTTCCCAGGTTGTTAGCCTCAGGTGTAGGTGGACTTGCCAGCGGTGCAGCAGCAAGAAGTGGCCAGTCACGGGAGCCAAATTGTCGATCCCACTCCTAGCTCACCAGCCCTCCGACGCTGCCTCCATCCCTTTCTGTCCCCTTTTGACATTTCCTCGACTCGACTGCAAGCGCGCGCGCCGACTGCGACAACGCACCCTTTTCTCTGCACACTCGATATCCACGGTCACCATTCTTACCCTCGCGACACCAACGGCGCTTGATCTTTCTCACGCCATCAACACATTGTCCATCAAGTCGAAACGTCCAAAGCGCCTAGTTGCAGGGGAAGCTCCGAAACGCCGGGGCTTCTGCTTTTCAACAGCACACCCAACCCGAAGGGACGCTGCATTGTGTCCAAGGCGAATCCTTGTCTCCCGGCTTGGTTGTCGACAGCTTTGCTACCGTAGCATCTACCAGATAACCCTCTTTGACGACGTCCCATTGTTGCGCCTCAGTGTTTGCTTGCCACCTAGTAGTCCGCAGCAATCTCAATATCGCCCGACCGACAAACCTCAGAGCCCGAGCTCTCGATTTCGAAATTCAAAGTTGCGTCTGCACGACCTTGCTTCCGCAAAAGCCACCGACCGACCGACCGACCACTTCCCCACGAAAGCAACGAGATGCCTTCCCAAAGGCAACTGCGCACCCTCCTGGTGGGTGTGCTGATCGGCGTTGTCTTCATTCTCTTCTACACGTCGTCACTGCGAGCGGACGAAGTCAAGGATGAGCGCACAATCCAGGATTTCTACCACAAGACAGTCAACGGTCTAAAACACAAACAGCCGCCAAATCAGGCGGTACTGGACCAGAACAAGCCCAAGGCGGTCGGCCACGTACCCGTTGACAAGGACGCCGACGGTGATGTGGACGCAGACGATGAAAAACTGGCCAAGGAAATGGCAGGCCGGTTGAAGGCCGCCGAGGATAAGGCCAAGGAACTTGCGAACAAGAAGTCGCCATTGAAGCCCGATGCGCCAAGCGAGGTGGTCGGAAAGGGCAACTCTGCTGCTGGACAGGACAAGAAGAAGGACAAGACGGGCGCAGGGAAGGAGGTCGTAAAGGACAGCACAGACGAGAAGAAGAAAGCTGAGAGCGACGAGGAGCACGCCGTCGAGGTCGAGTTGAACTCCATCCTGAAAAAGTCACCAGGTAGGGTCGGCCTTTGACCTCCGCGCATCATTGCATACTGACCCTGCATAGTCATCATCTTCTCCAAGTCCTACTGCCCATACTCGAAGAAGGCCAAGGCCCTGCTGCTGGAAAAATACTCGATCGAGCCTGCGCCGTTCGTTGTCGAACTCGACCAGCATCCTCTTGGTCCCCAGCTGCAAGCTTTCCTGGGTGAAAAGACCGGCCGGAAGACAGTCCCTAATATCTTGGTCAACAGCGTGAGCATTGGCGGAGGCGACGACATTGCCGAGCTGGACGAACAGAAGAAGCTGGTTCCCAGGATTGTTGATCTTGGCCAGAAGAAGGTGGAGATGAAGGAACGGTCTGCCAACAGCCAGAAGAAAAACTAGCTCACTTGAGCCCTTTCATGCTGTCTTTTTTTCTCTATGTCGCTCGATGTTTCAAGCCGGCATCTTTGCCGTGGGAGTAGGCACCAAGGTACGGCGGGGGTTCGAACTGGCGGCGTATAAACCCCTGTCAAGGACATTGCATATTTCGGCGTTTTGGGATCAGTTTGAATCGCCCATTCTCTGCGGCGGCGGGAGCTTTGGGCAGAGGCATAGGCTCTGTTTGGGGTTGGATTGAGGAAAGGTGGTACCACGAGACGACTGCGCAAGTCCTGTAATGCGGAGGGACGTATACGATTGCCTTGGTCTGCTCGGAGATATTCTGGCTACACTGTCGCGGTGGCCATCACTTCGTCATTGTGTCGTTTTATATACACATTGTTCACTCTCATCTTGCTGCGACTGCCTTGATACACGGCACGGTCTCGGCCTGACAGACCTCGAGACTCATCCTTTCTATTTATTCCTTACGTCGCGCGACAGCTTGTCCGAGAAAGAGCTTATTCCGAAGCGGCGACGTATAGCGGGTCAGATGCGGCTCTGTCCAGGCGTACCCCGCCATACCCGACTTCAGAAACCGAATGGAAAGAGACGACTGACAAGTAGCGCTGCAGGCACCCTGGTGGACCTTGATGGCTGCTCGAGGACAATAACTGAGAGGAGGGCTCATTGATGACCGTCGCTTCCAAGATTACCCGCCTCTACCTGGCAGGCATTACGTAGGATTCGTAGGCGCCGATTGAGTCGCGGAGTTGAGCTGCGGCTTCGCGATGCCAACCCCTCTCTCCCGTCTTCTGCTCAACTGTTGTGATGCGCCCTCTCGTCGCTTCTTGCGCCAAACAGCTGCGACAACCACAATCTATAACGGGCCCATGACTCAAATGCCGCACGAGTTACATCTTTTTTGGCGATCTCTGACACCAGTTTCTATCTGGACAATTCTGGGGCGGAGTGCAGCAGCTTCGTCGTCCGTTGAGAACCCGGATGGTCGGTCGCGACATCATTCAAAGGCAGCCGGGTCCGCACCGCGCTTGCATCACTCTCACTCTAAGGCTCAGTCTTCTTTCCATTTATTCCATCTCAAGTCTTTGGAGACCTCAAGTGGCTCACAGTCACCTGCATAGAATCATTTACATTCGGGCGGCACTTGACACTTCGTCTTATATTCCTAGCAAAAGGAGCCTCATCATCGAATCACTTACACCCGCACACCTGCCTATCTGCACCTCTTATCAGACACACAACCACGCGCATGAAAAGGACAAGAACCGGTTAACATCTACATTGCTACAATTTACGACAGCTGGTATTCTATCTCTTGTTCTGCCCATTCTTGACGTCTGCTCTTGGATCGCCCCGACCGAAGAAAGTCCTGGACAACAAGATATCCTACCCTAAGAGTAGTTTACCACCTCGTACTAGTTACCCGTACAACTGAGTACTCCTCGAAAGGAGAGGCCATCTCTCAGTCAGACGGGAACCAACTTCCTCCTGATTCACATACCTGGGGCTCCCATCTACCCTACCCGAGCACCCTGACTGAATCAACCTCCTCAATCTTCTGCATATTGGATACAATGTCACTTCTACCCGCACATCTACTTCTTCTTGTCGCGGAGCACGCAGACTTCGCAGGGATCCAGGCTCTCCGCGCAACATGCAAGAACAACCGCGCTGTCCTGGATCGCTACGAGCGCGCTGTAACCAGACTTAACGCCGCCCGCTACCCCTGCGCACCTTGTAACCATATCCTCGCCTCCGACACGCGCGAACGAGAAGTACTCCCCAAGGACACATTTGAGACCATCCGGGAACTGGAAACCAGGCAACGCCACATTGAAGAGATCGTCCACGGCGCATACCTTGCGTTCTGGGAAGAATACGAACTCCGAGATGTATCAAAGGCAGACACCATCCGCGCAAATCTCAAGCATGCCCTGTGGCAGTGCTCAACAATCGGCGACCTGGAAACACATTCGATCAGGTACAGAGACGACGTCGTCCCTCGGCGCGACCCTTGCGTCAAGTCCCTGATCAACCAAGACATCATGTTGCGCGATGCTCCGCCGCCCGACGGCTGGCACCTGGCCCTCAAGGAGGTTCACGAGTCGAACCGCCAAGATGTGCGGTTCCGTCAGATCGCACACGTCCGCAACCTGGCCGCCCAAGAGCTGGCGGGCATAGTAGTCCTCGCCCACCTGACAAGCCAGGGGTACATGCGGTACAGGGCACCAAGAAGCGGGGCCTCGAGGCCCGAGATCGTCGAGATGGGCGTCTGTATGGCAGAGAACACCATCCGGCACGGCGTGTTCTTCCTGTACTCCAAGGTGCGCGGGGACGAAGACGCCAACCACCACGCCAAGCTGCTGCTCGACGATACGTACGACGAGATGCGGCGCTGGGAGGCCGGCGACCCGAGCGTGCTGCCGGGTCTGACGATGAACGTTGCGGCGACGCTGTGCGAGAAGATCGGGTGCGAGCATCGGGATATGCTGAGCGCCGCATGTACGCTGCTGAGAGGGGACGTCTGGCGGCCGGCGGACGCCGAGCAGGAAGAAGCCGAGCCCGAGGCCGAGCGGGAGAAGCCAGATGGCGGGGTTGTGCAGAGTGTCCCGGAGGCAGCCGAGGAGCACGCTGCGTAAGATTTGTACTGGGTAGACCGCTCAGTAAATTGACGCATTATGACCGAACATGATTCCACTGCTAGCTTTGTCATCTCCGTCAACTTGTCCGCCGTGTACTCGATCTGTCCCTTAACGTACGCCTCCTCCATCTTCATCGTTGCCACCCCTGCGAATAAGTCCAGAATCGGATCCCTGTGCTGGGGAGCAACGATGGTGGCACAAGGGTTGGAGCGGAGGCAGCAGTATTCGAAACAGAAGCGCTCGATAGCCAAAGCTTATCACCAGAGGGCATCTCGGGGGGGGGGACTGTGACATTCTGATTCCCCATGACACCGACTCGATTACAAATCTACTTGCTCGATAGGATCTCTTGGTGTCAAAGCATCGCAGCTGGTCTGTGATGATTCTCTTGGACTGAGTTGTCTCCCGTGTTCAAGGAGCTGGGCGGGGGGGGCAATGCTGTCAGTCCGGCAGCCACTCCGCGACGGGGCTGTAGCAAGACTAGTGATCCGGAGCGGGCAGAGAGGGTTGGGAGACGAGGTTCGGCCGCGAAAGACACCTTCGGGCTCATCCAGGAGACGATCCGCAGCCGGCAAGTTTCGAGGTTGGGCCTACTGCAACCATGTAGGCCTCTGCGACTAACCCCCGAACCCAAAGCAAAACCTGTTCGTTTGTTCCCACGGATGAGCCCTCCGGACCCGAAGGGGTCATGGTGGTTCAGGAAGAGATGGGGCGGAAGCCCGAGGACGCACAATGGGAGCCTGGCTCGGCAACACCATCATGAAAGGGGTGCGGGTTTCAGCGAGCCCGGCTGCCTTGGGGTTGTCACGTCGGGAACGAAGCCGTGAAGGGGGGCTCGCCGAGAGATCGGATCGGCTGGCGTGGCTTTTGGCTTGGAGACAAGCTTTTTTTTAGAGGGGGGGGAGGGCCGGGGGTTGCGGATTGGAGCCGCGTGGATGACTACATCGCGAGTGAGCTACATGGGGGAGGAATGAGTCTACGGATAGTAGTTTGGAAGTCGCAAAGTAGTCATAGTGGGCGGGGGTGGGTGATGTCTGAGATGACGGGATGCGTACGCACGCGGATGGACCTCAAAGAAGATTGTGTATTTGTAGGACTTGGGACGTGCCGTTCATCTGTCTCGACTGGGAAAGCCGGCCTTGACGAGGTCGTTGACAGGACTTTGGGGGTATGGGTTCATGGGTTGACAGTAACCGTGTGCGACGACACAACCCCCCCCCCCCCCCCCAAATCGACGCAGGTTCTTTAGGGGGAAAAAAAAGCTGTCGGGAATCCATTTTGCCAAATGAATGATATGGCTGCGTCGGGGACCCGCAAGCTGCCGCGTCCAGGCTGCGAAGTTCATGCAGACGAGCGCATTTCAGAAACTAGCGCTTACGCTGTACTGGCCCGTCGTCGTCACGGGCTTCCTGGCGATCGTTCCTGGCTTGCAGAGAGGAGAGCCAACGCACCGCCATCCAACCCGCCCCTCCTTGCGACGATCCAGGACTTTGTAAACATGCAACACGTAAGTCATAATTTTGTCCCCTTCCTGGCCAAGTGACTCAGACCAAGTAACCAGGTTTCGGAAAAGAAAATTCTCTACCAGTGTCTCCACAAGCTGCTGTGTTACGCAGTCCTGGATCCTACGCTAAGGGGTTGTTGTTGGTTTACGAGTCGCTTGGATTTGCGTAAGCAGGGAAGCTTAAATTTCCAACCGTCCCCGGTGTTAGCTGTGCCGGGAGCCGGAACGGCCGCATTGGGGGCCGACGCGTCCGAGTCGACACTCCCACCCCCCCCCGGCTCGTCAAGGTGCGTCCGTCACTGTCACACAAACGCCCGGGGATGGAGATGGAAGATCTCTCATTTCGGGAGTCGAGATCCGTGGCTAGAACGTCGTCAGGCGATTGCGTACGTCTCTACGTCGCATATTGTCAGTATGACCCTGCCCAATGGCCCTATGTGCATAGTCATGGTGAGCCCGGCCGAGTTGATTGCCATTCTTGCAGAGTTGGAAAAAATTAACAATTAAAATCAAAAAGAGAGAAGAAAAAAAAAAGGGGGGGGAGGAAAAAAACACAGCAGTGTTCCAAATGAATTGCAACGCCGTGATGGAGGGCCGGGGAAACATGGTATGTCCCCGTGGCTTGGGGGGCTATGCCCGGGCCTCGCCAAGATGCCAATTGTGGCGTGCGGTAGTATAGCACTTCAAGAGAGGAAAAAGAAGAAACTTCGAATCGACGTTTTTGATGGGATTGGATGAAAGACTGCCGCTCTGCCGCTCTGCCGCTCTGCCGCCCTGCCGCCAGAAGGGACAAAAGCGTGTGCCCATGCGAGAAAGATGGCGATGCAGGCGACGCAAGGCTGGCTTGCGGTAGGCATTGAACCCTGGCCAGTGACTCATGGCCGAAGGACGTCGAGGCGAAGGAAGGGTCGTCTTGACGCACTGACGCGAACCGGCGTCAATCCCGTCACTTTACCAGCACATCAGGCAGACGGCGGCAGGAAAGGATAAGCTCAAGCTCACAAGCTTTTGCAAGCCCAAATCATTCGCCTAGCTCCGACATCCTGGGCGTGGGAAAAGCTACGCAAGGGTGTGGAGAAACCGCCCTTGTGCCACATCCGGCCCTGTGGTTGGGCGATTGGGAAGGATGACGGGGGGGAGGAGGGGTTCTCTGTCTGTGATGAATTGGGAAATGGGGGACGTAGACGTGGTGCGTGTGCGCGCGTGTGGCCTGCATGGGATGGATTGGCATGTGTGACTCTTTGCTTGGAAGCCATGGCCCATGGAAGCTTGGAAGGGAACATACCTGTTTTGCGCCCGTTTGGTGGAAATCCGCGCCAACGATTTGGTGGGAGAAGAGTGCCACGAGGGGATACATACAGGATACAATGACATTGCGTGCCATGGCGTCGGGGGGGGGGGGCGGTGCATCGCTCGTTGGACGTATAAAGAGGACTCAAGACGCCGGCTGATAGAAATAGTCTCCCTTGGCCTGCGTCAGCAATCAATCACCCTTTCAACTGCTCAGTCAATAAATCCAATTGCACCATCTACAAAAGACAAAGATAAAAGCCACTCATCACCACTCCCACCATCAGTCTCATATCAGACTTCATCACCACCACCACCACCACCACCACCACCGTCGCCGCCAAAACGACCACCTCAACCTACATTCCCACCAAACCCAACAACATCAAACCCGCCAAGATGGACAGAGCCTCATACGCCCCCTCCACCTTCTCCGAGACCTCGACCGTCTGCTCCTTTGAGAAAGACCCAGAGGTCGTCTCCGAGTCAGCCGCCGCCGCGCCGAAAGAACGCCGCTCCATGAGGCAGCGGGTCACGAGGGCGCTCCGCGACGTCGGCCACCCGCCCACCTACCGCTACGACCTCGAGCACGGCATCGAGACCCAAAGAACGGTCCCGGTCGGGCCCATGGGCTGCAACGTTCTCAACATGCCGTCTCGCATGTAGGCCTCGAGACGTTTCGCAGATCGAGTCGGATTTTTATTTTGTTACCAAAGCCAGAGCGATACCAACGGCGCGGCGTTTTTATTATGGAGTTGGGACCAAGGATTCCCCACGGGGACCTTGATGGATCGGGGGTTTTTTTTTTCCCCTTCTCTTTCTTGGAGGATCAATCTCCTTTCACAAGACACACACAACGGGAAAACAAAAAAAACAAAAAACGACGGTCTCGTCTCTATTTTTCGCGCATCTCCGCTGAGCGATTCGGTGTAGGCAGAGACGGACCTTGGGGACTAGGGAGCCTGCCGTGAGACAGGGGGCTGCAGCTCCGGCGGAGAGTGAGAGTCTTTTTATCTCGTCGCCTGAAGAAGCAGCGCGAAATGGCTCGCCAGGCTGGGTCATCACGGGGTAGAGAGGAGGAGGATGGATGCTGCTGCTGCTGCTGCTGCTGCTGCTGCTGGCAATGTCTTGCGGGCTGCCACACTCCAAGGATTGGGTCGACACCGCGCTCAACTGTCGGAATCGACGGAGGTTTCCCCTTATAGAGGTATATATGGCAGATTGAAGCCAGATTTAGAAGGACGAACGTTCTTTCCAAACGAATACCCAATTTGATTACATGTTTGATGGATCTTCCTTCATGCTTCTGAATGACCTCGTCTCGTCGCCTTTTTGTTTGCGAGGGCGGCGAGAATGTGAAGTCTATGCCGCTGCCTCATCCACGCAAGTGCTACTTTGCAAGAACTTTCTCGCTTGACTGCCAGGGAATTTCAATTGATGCTTCCGTCTCTTCCGTATGTAAAATCAGTCTCGAGAAAATTGTCGGGTCAGACGCCCGGGGCCCCATAATTGCCGGGTACCGAATTTAGTGGGGCCAGCGGGCCATGGGCAGCCGCTGTAGGATCGATCATGGCCCCCGTTACTGGCCATATGTTTACGAGCATACCGGAGCAATCCACGTGGCAGCTTGCAAGCGAGTGCATTCCACTTTGGCTCAAGTTATTTGTGTATTAATTGGGGACCAGAGCTTAGCCAATTAGCGGACATGATGATTTTAAGACACAATATGTTCGCTGATTGTTGCGGCATCACTGCGTGATACATCAAGCAGTGTAATATGCATTGTTTCCTCCACTGGAACCCGTCATGAATTAACGAGCTGGGCGACGACCAACGTGTTTTCGCCCACCCCTACCCTCAAAGAATGTGCAGCTGGACCAACATCTTTCACCGACAGGGCCCACCAACCGCTTGCGAGAGAACCAGCACGAAGCTTCGTAGTGGCCATACAATGACGTAACAAGCACCGTCCGGTTTTGGTTCCCCTACCAGCTCAATGGCCAAGTAAAAAGCCTTGAAACAGCTTGTTCCCCAGGGTCTTTGGTACGTGAGCGGCGCAGGGACAACGGTAAGGACAAATCAGACGAAAACTGGACGGGAATAGTCCCAGGGATGAAGGGACAGACCCCACGTCCCACACCACTCATTTGGCTTAGAAATCACGATATCGACGGCGCCGGGGCCGAAGCTTTTTGGGTATGATTATTCAGCAGATCGACTGCGTGTTGCGGCTTGATGCGGTTTGCATTGGTTGGTGACACGATCGTTGGAAGTTGCAAGCTGGCGGGTGAGCCGTGTACAAAAATGGACCGAGTGCCCCCATCGTTGGGGGCGTTGATGTCTTCAACTGCCTACCGACCACGCCTTCTCTTCACCTCTTGAACAACTTACACGCGCTTTGACCTATCTTATTTCATCACCCACAAGCACAATCACAACGCGCAAACGATGGTCAACATCCCGAAGACTCACAAGGCGGTAGCCACGCCCGCCAAGCGCGCGCCGCTCGTCCTCATCGATCGAGAGACCAAGCTGCCCGGCGAGGGTGAGGTCCTCATCCAAAACCAGTGGACTGCCTCGAGCCCCCTGGACCTCCACCGCGCTGACGGCGGCCTCCTCTGCAACCACCCGGAAGTCATGGGCGGCGGCGGCGCGGCAGGCACCGTCGTCGCCGTCGGGCCAGGCGTGGAGCGCCTCAAGGCCGGCAATCAGATCTTTACGTTTGCGTTCCACCACTTCAGCGAACGCGCCCACCAGGACTTCGCTACCGTGCCGGAGTACCTGGTCTCCAAGTTGCCGGCGAACATCACGCCTCAGGAGGCCGTGACGGTGCCGACGAACCTGATCACGGTGTTCCACGCTGCGACGGCGGATTTGGGGTTGGAGTTGCCGTGGCCGAGGCCGGAGGGCTGGGAGCCGAAGGAGAAGGACGATGCGGTGCTGGTCTGGGGTGCCGCCAGCAGTGTGGGCGTATATGCAGTGCAGGTGCTGCGATATTGGGGATATCGGAACGTGTTGGCCGTGGCGAGCGAGAAGCATCATGCTTATCTCAAGGAGATCGGTGCCAAGGAGACGTTTAGTTACCGTGATGCGGACGTCGTGGAGAAAATTTTGAAGTTTGTCGGCGAGGAGGGTGTGCCGTTTGTGCTGGATTGCATTGGCTCCGTCGAAGGCACGCTGAGGCCGTTGACGAAGATTGCGCGCAAGGGAACAAAAGTCGCCATCATGCTTCCGCTCATCGTCCGGGATGCGACGGAGGATGTTGAGCCCGAATACGAGATGGACGTGGACCGGGTCCTCGTCGGCGAGTGGGCCGAGGGCGTTGAGCTGCGAGGAGTGAGGACGCATTTCTACCTGGCGGTAAGTCTGCCCTGATCATGGCTGACGAAGAGTGAAGGTGAAGCTGACTTGGCAACAGAATGAGTTCTTCAAGGAGAAGATGCAAAGGGAGATTGTGCCCACGCTCATAGAGCAAGGCATCATCAAGCCGAACAAGCAGAAGATTGTCGAGGGCGCCACGATGCTGGAGCGGGCACAAAAGGCGATAGAGTTGCTGAGGAAAAAAGATCCCAGCGGCGAGCGTCTTGTGTGGAGGGTGTCGGACCTGAAGTTGTAAAACGCGTTATAATCGGGTACCCCGGTGAAAGTAAATATCCAAACATGATGAATAAACGAGGTCTTTAAATGCTTTTGACTTTGTTCCTGCTTTTGTAATCTGCCGACCATCTGCTGAAAGAAGCTCAAAACTCCGACCGTGGGGATGCCTCCTGACCAAAAACAAGAACGCCGATGAGTGGTCCTCCGCTGCGTCTCCTCCCACTCGGATATGTATATCAAAGCCCACAGCACAATCAGACACAACCAACCCGTCGCCAAAGACTACTCCCGCCGCATTTATTCCTTGCGGCCCTTCTTGGGCTTCTCCTCCGCGTCGCCCTTCTCCCCCTCGTCCTCGCTCGCGACGTCCCTGCTGCGCTTCAGACCCTTCATCTTGCGCGTCTGCAGCTCGCCGAGGTCCTGGCGACCGACGTGCACGCGACCCATCTTGTCACCCATGCCATCCGTCGTGATGTTCTTCTTGGTGCGTTCCTCAGTGCCGCGGGGCTTCTTCATGGCCTCCTTGAGCATGGCTTCGTCGGGCTCACGCATGCGGCCGACGCGGAAATCCATCCGGGGGCCGATCTCGTTGACCTCGACGCGGGGCACCTTGGAGCCGCTGCGCTTGGTGCTGATGGTGTAAGCGCGGAGGCGGATGGCGGGCTTGGCGCCGGCGACGTCACCCTCGCCGGCGGTCGTGGGCTCGTCGGCGGTGATGGAGACGATCCACTGCAGGCCCTCGACGTCGATCTTGTCCGTCTGCTCGCCACGGAAGAAGTCGGTGAAGAAGCTACGGGCGTGGGTGTACTCGTTGGCGATGGGGCTGTCCCAAGCGGTGCCGGCGAAGACGAGCATGGGCTTGAGGCCAATGGGCACCTTCTTGCCCTTGAACTGGGCGAGGGTGCGGAAGGACTCAGGGTCGAGGTAGAGCTCGAGCATGTCGAGGACCTTGTGGCCAAAAGTGCGGATGAAGGTAAGGGCGTTGGGGCGCTTCTTGGAGGTGTGGCCGAAAACGAGGATGGATGCGTCGTTCTTTTCCGAGAAGAACTCGAGCGAGTCGGCGTTGTCGAAAGGGTGGACGTCGTTCTTCTTCACGAAGCGCTTGGCCAGCGGCTGGCGCATCTGGTAGAGCTCATTGAGAGCATCTTGTGTCACTTGCGAGCACGATGTGCCGCGGAGGAAGAGCGCCGTCTTAGGATTTTCTCTGCAGGCGGTGCGACATTAGCTTGCGATCATCTCCGGGCGGGAAAGTTCACTTGTGTGAATGTTGGAGGACGTACTGGGCCTTGGGCTCGCGCTTCTCGAGGGCACGCTTGGAGCGCGCATTACGGGGTTTTCTGTCAAGTACAAGTTAGCTTCATGTTATCGGTTTCACATCGTATGCTGGGTGAGGCTTACATTTGACGAAGCATTGTGCCGGTGGTCGATTTGTCTGTCGTCCGTCGGATTTGGTATGGATGGCTGGGATACGAACTGAACTGCGTCTGGAGTCGAGAAGCCCGTTCAAAAAAATTGCTTATCGTTATCGGAGCGGCAAGCCAAGTCTTATCACTGCCCCGCGGCGCATTGGAAGCTCTCAGCTGGCATCAGCTGGCATACACAGCTTCCAAGTGGGGCATCATGTTATACTTCCTATCATCTTCATCTCTCTCCCGGTATATTATTCTCGTATGCTAGTGATAGCCCTTCACTTAATCTCTCTGTTCCGTATCAGAGAACTCTTCTATACGTTAAATTCATACTAAGACTTCTGGCGACATAACCCTGCTTCATCAAGTAACGACCTCTGACCCGCATGATCGACCTGGTCTCTTGGCGTCGGTATGGATTAGCTGCTAGACTGGTGCAGCTAGGCCCTGAGCAAACGAGAAGCCAAATATCATGTAAGGTTTTTTTTTATTTTTATTTTTTTATTTTTTTTTAGAGTATTATCCTATTAACTTTTTACGTACGACTCAATGATTGACCCTCGGTCCATCTCTAGAGGAGAGTTGTGTCTTCAAGCACGGGATATATTGTCACCTCTCAGGGCCGGCAACGCGAATCTCGTCCCCCTTCCACCTCTGGTTTTCCGATCACTTCAAACCTTGCCATACTTCTGGTACTCGCATACATAAAGTGTCTGCCGTCGGCTTGGCTAATGTAAGATGGAGCCAGTTGGTCACGTGCGTGTCGCTACTAGGATACGTAAAGTTATTTATCCAAGACTGATTTCTGAAAATGACTGAATAAAGGAGCTGAGAGTTTCGTGATGTTAGTGACAGACTTAGGGATCTTCTGACAATCAAGCCCTGTCCACTAATCCCTTTACCACTGTTCTATCACAAGTACAACACTCGAAACTTGACCGAGACCTGATAGCCTCTCCAAATAATAGTGGTATGCCGTTCAGGCATCTCTCGTTCCAACGCCGGCTTATTGTCAACATGTACCTTATGAATAAAGAAATTCTGTACTTATCACAGAAATACTTTGTTCATAAGTAAACGGAGATGACGGTCATCTTATTCGTCAATTCATAAACCTGACTAATAGCACCAATGTCCTCCGTCGAACACAGCGCCAGGAAATGAGTCGGATCGCGTTTGAATAGCCCTGGCCAATGCGCCTGCGCGGGTCCCGTCACGACGCTGCTGCTCCATGTCTTTCCACCGTTGACGCTCGTGGTGACCTTCATCTCGGCAAATTCGTACCCGTGGCCGTTGTCGACATCCTCGTTGGTCATGAAGCTTGCTACCAGCGTGCCCCAGACGTTGTACACCTGCGGCGCGCCCGAGATCTTGCCGTTGCGTGCTCTGTAGAGGCTACCGCGCTCCCCCCAGGTGTAGCCGTCGTCATGGGAGAGGGCGCAGTCGACATTGAACCTGCTGCTGGTTGTGTGCTCGAGGATGGCGCTGCAGGATCGCAAAGTAAGCTCTGGCCGGTAGTGGAGGTTGAAGGGAGTCACTTATATCAAGTTACCATTGTTGTCGATGGGGGCGACGCCAACCATACCATCACGCGAAAGACCGTCTCCGCCAGAGACGGCTACCCCACGAGACCAGGTCTGGCCGCCATCCTTGGACTATTTCATGAAGTTGTCTTGATCAGCAGCCGAGTTCTTGGCAGAGTAGTAACACTGCAGGGTACCATCTCGGGCTAAACGCAGGTACGGCTCCCACAATCTGTTCACCCCGTTCGGCATATGCTCTTCGACGGTAGACAAGTATTTAAAGGTCTTCCGCCATCCGCATTTCTGTCTCGTACTATGACGAAGTATGTGTAATGCTAGTCCGCCCTCGTGCGGTCGTGGTTCCGGTAAGCATGGAGGATACGCCCTTTAGGCAGCTGCAATAGCATGGCGTTATCAATGTCGTGCGTCGCAATCTCGCCGCGGAAAACCTCGCCGATGCGCGGCCATGACTGGGCGCCATCGATGGACCTGACGACACGAAGGATCTTGGTGGGCCCCTCCGTTGCAGCGTAGCCTCCTATGAGGCTTCCCTCGTTCATAAAGCTGACACGGATGTAACCGCCGTTCGGATCGATGACGACGGGGTCACCAGCCCGGACGACTCGGCCTAGAATGCGCTTGTCGAGGGAGACTGGAGTGCTGGTGCCGAGACCGACGACGGCCAGAGTTGCGATGAGGGTCTTGCTGAAGTTGAACATTGAGGTTGTCTCTGGTTGCCCTGAAGTTAAGAGGAATCACTTCACTGGGTTCTTTTCAGTCTTTTAACCGCTTTCAGGCCTTAAAAAGAAAACAGTAGCACATGACATTACGGCATCATGGCAACCACTCGAACGGTTTAGTGAAGGATGCGAGGAAGATGTACTCCTTGGTCATCTCGGTCTCGTTGCCTATACAGGACGCAAAAGCTTGTCCAATACGTTTACCAGTGAAATCCTCAAGGGTTTGAAGGATTGCTTGCATTTCTGTTCGAGGGAACGCGCCAGACTGAGTTCGTGTTATTGAATCCTTCATTCACACCATCCTGGCATCCTCCTACGCAAATAACCCGCGAGAGTGAGTGATCAACATTGATGCCGGATATATCACTTTTTGGCTCTCTGCTTCTGCAGGCGGATAACTTTCTTAGCGGATTTAACCGTGAATGTTCCCGAGTTGAACACTTCGACATATCCATCAACGGGATCTCTTCCACGTATGGACGCAAGTCATTACACGTTATACAAATTCAAGTTTTCCGCAACACCTCTCAACTTACGGATCTACAAACCTGTTACGGTTTACCCTTGATATGGCCTGCAGGTATCATCAGTTGCCCAACTTTAGGAAACAAATTCCCCTCTTGTCGTCAGGTGCAGTCTACTCGGAGGCTACATCATAAAGCAGGGCCTTAAGGAGCGAGGCTATGGCTCATCTGGTCCTACTATAGATCCCGCTGTCAAATCACCAAAATGATATTAGTGTAAGCCGGCAGCGACAGGCCATACTGTAACAACTCTTTTTCCGGAGAATTGGCTTGTTACGTCTAAGCTTTTGCGCCATGGTCGATATCCCCCAACTGGCTAATCAAAAAGACAACAAACTGTGAGTCAATCTGTGTCTCCAGATGCTGGGATGGCTAGAATCCATGTGTGTGCACCGCTGGTATGCACCCGATGCCCCCCATCGCCATCCGCGTTCTCACTGGCGAAGGGTTGGTAAGAATCTTCCAAAGAAAGTGCCATACAAGTCGAAAGCTGAACATCCCTTACGCTACGAAATGTCAGGAGGAATAAAATACAACTTCCAATAAAAAAAAGGTCGAGAGGTTGAGAGAGAACTAGGAGGAATGTAGGTATTTATTCAGCCTCCTAGAAATGCCGGGGACCCCCGTGGGAGCCGGTCCTCAACCTAACGTCCCAAATTGAAGCACGCGCTTGCTTTGTTGACGAGAGCAAAGATTTTGGACAGGGCCGGCAGTACCCGAGGAGCTTCCGGCTGGTAGGATATGTTAACACAATGGGCTTCGCAGGTAACACTGACCCGACGGACACGGAGCAAACGGGAGACTGAGGTAACATCAAGCCGGCGGACGGATCGGCCCTCTGTAATTCACCGTCAACGGCGCTTAGAATAAGGTACGAAGACGGGCCCCGTCATTCTGCTGTCGTCCATCGCTATATTTTATCGACCCAAGCAACTCCACGCAACGGCAGTCTTCGACGACGAAAACTTGGTGTGATTTCTCCTCAAAATTCTGAAAGAACTATCACCGTCCAAATTTTCCATCTAAACAGGTCATTCGTGTTCAATGTAGAGTTTATGTAGACCAGCTCAAGTGAGCTCTTAGAATGTGGATCTCTCCTGAGACCACGCGGTTGTGCCCGAAGGATCTGATCCCATGCAATTCGCCTAAAATGGACTTTCGCCGTCTTTGCTCCCAACATGTTTTTTACAAGTTGAGCCGAACCTTCGACGTCTGACTAGTCAGCTTCACCATTCCCGGTCGAAGTTCAATCTCATTCACCATGGGCTTCGTATTGCAAACCAGCATCATCTTCGCCGTCATCCTCGGTGTGGCCTTGCAGCTCGTGCTCAAGGACCCCATCTGGCTGGCCTTCGGCATCGGCAAGACGTTCCAGCCTCTGTCCGACTTCCCATATGCGTGCCGCCGCATCGAAAACCCACGGCTGCAGGCATGCGAGGATATGTGGCTGTCCGAGGCCACACGCCAGCTGTTCCTTGCCTGCTCCGACCCGCTGTCTCGCCGACAATGGATGCCCAAGTACGTCTTCCGTTGAATCCCTCCTCCGCACTGGCTCCGGGCCGCCGGCACCGGAGACTAACCGATTCGCAGCGCCCATCATCTCAACGCTTCGGGCCGCTCCACCCGGGATGCCGTCGTTGCCTTGGACATTGACAGCCCCAAGGGCGATGCATTCGAGTTCCGTACGCTGTCCACTCCCGGCTTTTCTGGCACAGCCGGCGATGGCCTGCTTCAACTTGTGGGGTTGACGGGAATCGATTCACCGGAAGGCGACAAGGTTGAGCTCCTTTTAGTAAACAATCGGCCTTCTGTTGACCCTGTCACTGGCGAATTCCTCGACCAGACCAACGTGGGCGCCAACTCCACGGTTGAGGTATTCGAAACCGGTCCTCAAGCGGTGGGAATGAAGCACATCCGCACCCTTGCTGGTGCCAACATTTCAACTCCCAACAACATTGCGGCGTTATCTAGCGAGGCTTTCTACTTCACGAACGACAAAGGCGCCAACAAAGTCGGCTTGGTAAGACTACTTTCAGCAGCTCCACATATCAACTTCAATATAACTGACACATCACAGAAATCTCTCGTCGGCCCCTTGCTGGGCCAAGGCGACATCTCGTTCTGCTCCGTCTCGTCGGGATGCAAACGCGTTTCCGAGCGCCACCGGTACCCCAATGGCCTCGTCCGCGGCCGCGACGGCCTCATCTACGTTCCGAGCGCTATGGCGGGCGGCGTCCAAGTGTTCAAGGTCCTCCCCGAGGACGATGGACTGCAAAAGGTAGCGGAAATCCCTGTGCCGTATTCCATCGACAACCTGTCGGTAGACGGCAAGGGTGACATTTACGCGGCCGTGTTCCCACGAGGGATCGAGATACTGCAGGCGACCAAGGACCCGCTCAACACGAGTCCCAAAAGTGCCGCTGTGCGCATCCGTAAGGAGGGCGAGGGCGTCTACGTGTGGGAGAAGGTCATCGAGGATGGAGCGGGTGAGGTGTTGCCGGGGTCTACTGTAGTTGTCCACGATGCGAAGACGGGAAGACTGTTCTTTGGTGGTGAGTGCGCTTTTTTCCCGCTTGATTTACACATGGCTGACTTTTTATTCTATTTTTATTTTTTACAGGTGTAGTGTCGCCGTTTATCGCAGTCTGCGAGCCGAAGAACTGAGATCGACTTGCGTGGTTTCTAGTCGCACAATGTTTGATGATGCGCAATCACTAGAAAGAAAAGGTTGGTATCCAAGCAGACTCGACCCAATGGAGTTGATTCGTGCAATTGTATGAATGCCACGACATTTTCCACATCATTCCATTTTATTTATGCGTTTGTCAATTGTTGTTGTACGTACGGTTGCATTCTACGATAGATCTGTAAACCATGAGACGATGTATATGTCAATTGCAACTCACATGCTATGGGAACAATAGTGGGCTCTCTGGCAATGTCCCATTTTGGTGGTATCAGCGTCAAGCCAGATTCACATGGAATTTCATCCCACGTGGGACACACCGAGACACTGACTCTTGCAACATTTCAGAAAATAGGGACTCTTCAGAAGACTCAGTCAGCTTATAGGCGATTCTCAAGAGTCTCAGTCTCCTAGAACGAGAGGACGATCAAAAGGCAAACAAACATTCATGCCATCTCATCTTCGGGACAACTCACAGTGCTGAGCGGGCACCTGATGGGCAAACAAATTTCGATTCTGTCCTGTCACAATTCGCATCGCCCGTCACATGCCAAAAAGCAGCACCAAGACTTTCCCCAGACGGGCATTCCCTGGAGGGATTAGCGGCGCGCCGGCCCTGCGTCATAGGGGCATGTGGGGGAACTGGGGCTGGGGGAAGTTCACAGTGCTCTGAAGCGATCCGGGCTCCAGCGTCGTGCTGAAGCGTGACTCGCCAGAGCCGAAGCCGTCCAAGAGCCTGGGACCGAGGTACCGTCGTCCACGTCCACATCCACCACTTCCTCTCCCCGAAATACCCAGTGCCGTCCGCACCTCACACACACTTTCCGTTCCCTTTTCCTCCGATCCGCAATTTCCATTTTCCCTTTCGTAGACGCAACATCGCCGTCGCTCTTTTACCGCGCCTCTCGAATCTGTTGCGATCCTCATGCGCTAAGCGGAAGTACGTCAATTGAGAGCGACTCCATCGTCGCAACCGCCATCCACTTGGGAACGACCTGCGATTGCCGAGGCTAGCCACAACAACTACACCCCTTCGCCGCCAAAATGTCGCTCGCCGCTCTCGATGGCCTCAAGGTAGGCTCACTGCCGCTCGAACAGCACTACCAAAAGGCCCGCGAAGACTAACGCGCATCAGGCCGCAATCGAGCGCATCATCCTCGACCCGAAGTACCATGACATCCTCGCCGTCGTCAAAGGCGCCCGCAATGGAGCAGTCTATGGCGCAAAAGTCCGCTTCCCTCATGCGCTTGTGTACGTAGCGACAGCCACCCTGAACCCTCTGTTTACCCGCCATTGCTGACTCTTGTACCATGACAGCATGATCTTCCTATTCCGCTCGGGAACGTACGTCCACCCTCCATGCTCCTAGCACAAGACCGTTGTAAGCTGCTAACACAATTCTCCGACAGATTCCGCCAAAAGGCCGGCCTCGTCTTCCGTGCGACTCGAACCCACGCCCGCAACCTGGCAAAGTTCGCGACGATCTACAAGTTCACAATGTACCTCCTCAAGAACTACGGCCCTACGCCGGGCAAGGAAGGGCCCTACGACGCCTTCTTCGCCGGCCTGTTGGGTGGCTACGTCGTCTTCGGCGGCCGCTCCCCGCGCAGCGGCAAGATCTCGAGCGTCAATCAGCAGATCGTCATTTACGTCTTTGCGCGCGTCGTCCTGGCCCTCGCACGCGTCGCTGTCACCCCCGGCAAGGGCCTGCCCCTCGTCAGCCGCGAGGATCTTTCGACCAAAATCAGCTACTATGCCTGGCCCGTCTTCGCCAGCACGAGCTGGGCCATGATCATGTATCTCTTCCGTCAGCACCCGTCCGACCTGCAGCCCAGCTTGCGCAGCAGTATGACGTACATTTACCAGCAGAGCAACGAGTGGGACTCGCTGCGCAACTTCATCTGGCACAACAAATAGACGACCTGCTGTGAGGGTGGTGTCTTTTTGGCCGTGTGTATTATCAGATGACTGGCGTTTGGTGCTTGGAAATTGGGGTCGGCTTATTTTTCTACGACAAGGTAAATGGACGACGGTACGCATTTTGGGGGATCTTGATTCCATTTTATAGCCTCATGACATGGCATTATAGACCAGTCTATCGACCATATACAACAGTGAATTTGAGTACAGGTATTGCCGATATCACGACTCATAGGCGTCATGCATGTCTGTATCCTTTGTTTTAGAAGATCTGCAATTCTGTTAATAAGTCGCATGTCACCTGGCTCATGTGGCGACAGCTTCTGGCCTGCGTCTTGGTGACCTATGGCTTAATTTCTCCATGGTCCGCTAGTTGGATATCGGTTGCACGCAAACATGGAGCTTTGAGTACCGATTCATCCACGAATCTAGCGGTGCGACCCACAGCATTGGAGGTCTTCTGTCCCTTTCTTCGTGGAAGCCGGACTTGACAACGGAGAAGTGGATGCGGCCACTACTGCCCTCCGGGGGCCCCGCTGCTGTAGTCGAACAGGCGGAGCATGGAACCGGAACAGGACGAGGATTACGCTGTTATGGTGTTGGCGATAAAGCAGGCGTCGTTACCTTGTTATCATAGTGGTAGGGAAGAGGGTGGAGTAGACCGTAAAGCACATAGGTGTCTAGGGCGAGGAGAGGAATAAGGGTTGTGTATGGAACCAAAGGGGGTGAGACGAAGGCTCTGGTTGCAGCAATTAGGACATCAGAATTTCTATGGCGGTCTAAGACTCTAGAAGGGAGCGAGGGGGCTACCTCGTGAGAGACATTGCGTCTCAAGTATACCAGTCACTTGTTCTGAATTTCTCGATCATCTGTGTAGTAAAGGATATCGACGGGGATTCCCTACTCCTAGAACATGGTTTTTGGGAACGAAGCTATCGTGAGATTGATCCCACTGCATAATCGGGAGGGTTGGCAGATGCAGGTTGCGTCAGGCAGCATGAACTCCATTCACGTCCCCTTGCAGGAACCTAGGGACCGCAGTCGGCCATCGTGGCGCATGTGGCTTGATGCACCCCTGCTCTTGCGTTAGGAGATAACAAGCGCCACATCGGGGCTAATCGCCGACGACATGGATCCCCGATCCCGGGCCGGCAGTGGTGAAAAGTTTCTGGAATCGAGGATGAAAGCCCGTGGCAGGGATTTCCACTTACGAATCAAGCCGAATCGTCTGCCCATCGCCGACGCGCTTGGTTTTACGTACAGAAACCTGCAAAGAGCCCCGGCAACGCCTAGAGCTACCATCTGGTCGCCTACGCAGCCAGCTAATGCATTGCTTCATTCTATTTGGTCGACAGCGAGTTTCCTTTTCAGTGCAGCAGTTTAGGAGGATTTAAGTTCCGGGCTTGTGAGCCTCTTTCTATCGTTCTCAACGTCGTTCTTGGCATCTGCAAGTTACAAGCCATGCGACGGCTCATCTTACTTCTTGGCCTTGTTGTTCCCGGCGAAAACCCGGGTTCGGTACGACGACAGAAGAAAAGAGTGGGGATCCCGTCCCTTGAAATGAATCGCCGGGCCGTCAGTCTAGGCCTCGTGGCATTTCTCAGCACGTCAGAACTTTCCTCCGGCTTTAAAGTTGATGTCCCTGGACGCCACTACCAAACTCTCAAAACTCAATGGGAGGGATGGGGGTAAGACGGACCTCCTCCATTGGACCCTGGGACCTTGTTGTCTCCAACGTCATTCCCGTTCCCTCCTTCGCAGCACGGCGACCCCTCCCCCCCACTCATCTCTACAGTATCCACGGACCCGTCTCGTTGCCTCGCAGTTTCTAGTGTGGTGTGGTGTACTGAACATCATACTATCGGATTTCTAAGCAATGCAGAAAACTTCTTCTGCCGACGTGGCTGCTTGAGGTCCGGGCTCTCAACCCGCTTTTGGCAATCTCGGGCCTCAGTCTGCCACCTTGATTCGCTGTATCAAGGTTCTCTCCAGTCGGCAGCCTTCAACCCAGAAGGCACCGCTGCGGAGCCTCGGTTTCGACAGACTCTAGTGGCTCTGTATTCATTCGAGAACTCTTCTCCGGCCAGGAACCCGCGAGTAGTGCTTGGGCTACCGCGTGGCTGCCACCGCCCTGACCCCTGGAGCACGACAGCGAACCCGGCTTCGGTTTCACCGCTCGGAGGGTGAGAAGACGTGGGCTTCGCTGAGAAATGGACGGCAGGGCGAGAGGACCCGCTCTCCGAGTTGTCACCGTGAACGACGAAGGGGACTCCATTTCTAAGCCGTACAGTAGGGAAAAGTCTTCACCTCTTGGAACGCCAAACTCATGCAGGTAAATCTTGCTGTGGGGGCTTGCCAAGGGCCTCGTAGGTCCCTAGTGGGACTCTCCAGATGATTCCACGACGATGCCCGCGGGTGGGCTCGTGTACAACTTATACCAAATCGTGAGGATACAAATACCCTCGAGATGCCCGCTTCAAGGTGAGGAATCCCCCATACCTAGACACGATAAGTTCTGCATATTAAACCCCTGAGAAACCATTCCTCATATATTTCATTCCATTTCTGTGTCACTTTTCTAGATACCCCTCAACTTATACACAACACCGTTTCAAACAACTCACGATGGCTGCCGAGAACACCAAGCTTTTCCAGCCTCTCAAGGCAGGCAAGATGGACCTCGCCCATCGCATTGTCATGGCCCCCCTCACCCGCTACCGCGCCGACGATGACAGTGTGCCCCTGCCCATCGTCTCCCAGTACTACGCCGACCGCGCCTCGACCCCAGGCACCCTCATCATCACCGAGGCCACCGCCATCTCCCCCGCTGATGTCGGCGACCTCGACCTCCCTGACTTCTCCACCCCGGCCCAGATCGCCGCCTGGAAGAACGTCTTCGACGCCATTCACGCCAAGGGCAGCTACGTCTTCCAGCAACTCTGGTCCCCTGGCCGCGCTGCCGACCCCTCCTTCGTCAAGGGCCGCGGCTACAAGTACTGCTCTTCTTCCGATGTCCAGATGACCGGCCGTCCCTGCCCCCCTGAGGTCCTCACTGAGGAGGAGATCTGGGAGAAGATCAACAACTGGCGCGTTGCCGCACGCAACGTCGTCGCCGCCGGAGGTGACGGTGTCGAGATCCACGGCGCCCACGGCTACCTCGTCGACCAGTTCACCCGCGACTCGGTCAACAAGCGCACCGACAAGTGGGGCGGCTCCGTCGAGAACCGCGCGCGCTTCCTGCTCGAGATCATCAAGGCCGTCGTCGACGAAATCGGCGCCGAGCGCGTCGCTCTCCGCCTGAGCCCCTTCGCCACCTTCCAGGAGTCATACTCCTCCGACACCTGGGAGCAGACGAGCTACATCGTCCGCGAGATCAAGAAGGCCGGCTACAAGCTCGCCTACCTGTCTCTCGTCGAAGCCGTTGGCAATCCCGTCAACCTGGGCATCGTCCCCCGCCAGCCCACCGACGACGTCCAGCCCTTCGCCGAGGACCGCCCTCAGACCCTGGACTTCATCCTCGAGGAGTGGGACAACCTCTCCCCTGTCGTCGTTGCTGGTCGTTACCTTGGTGACAGCGCGCGCTGGGCTGTCGACGAGCGCTACGCCAAGTGGGACGTCGCCGTCGCCTTCGGCCGCTACTTCATCTCCAACCCGGACCTCGTCTTCCGCGTCAAGAAGGGCATCCCTTTCACCCCCTATGACCGCACTACCTTCTACAAGAAGAAGAGCAACGACGGTTACAACACGTACGAGTTCAGCGAGGAGTACGTCAAGGCTCACGGTGCCAACGGTTCCGCTTAGAGGAACAATGAAAAGAAAGTGATGGGATAATGGAAGCAGACATCGGACATTTTTGCATAGCAATGGAGTTTGGGTATATTATGATAGATCTACGAGGGTCATATAATCATACATAAATGCATTTTTATCAAATCTTTACTCCTGACAGATTGATGGCGTCCGCGGGATGAGTTGTATCAATATGGACTTCCCTCAAGACCGTTTTGCACTGCCATGCGTTTTTTTAGAGAGCAACAAATAAACTGTTAGTGGTCCATTACAATGTAGAGCACTAACCACTTAACGAAGATTTGTTTGAAGTGCGAAAGGCTTATACGTGCAATAGAGGTTTTGCTTATTGGGGGCTCGCTAAGATCTTAGCTATGGGTGATACACGTATTAAGGTCGAAAACAATATTGAGGTGGCAAGACAAGCACAGACAGGCTGCCATTATGTCCTGGCGGTTCTCGATGCTTTGAAATATTTAGCCATCGAGACGTTACGGGGTAATCTCGGACACTTCCTCAACTTTTTACGACCCGTTCAATACTCTATTCCCACCAACCTCGTCTTTTTGAACTAGAGTAAGACGTAGTCAACAACGTCGGATGACGAGTAATAACCCCACAACCACAGATCGACGAAATACTCTACTCTGCTCGCTGCCTGGTCAGTCAGTCAGTCAATCTTTCAAGACGTGGGCGGAATGGGTTCAGCGAAATTCAGGCGTCATTTCACAATCCCAGCCGAGTATACTCAGCTAAGATTGTAACTGCAACTTGCTTTTAAAATAATGCACTTCCTGACATATCAATTTTATTATGCTGGGTAGTTGAAGACCAGGATAATAAAGCGGCTTCATAAATTTCGACCCACATCAACATCTCCGCAAGATTGCCTGCCTTTGCCCCGTGATAACATGCAGAGGCAAATAACCCGTGCTATAAGAGTCTAAACTGTCGCTTGAGGCGGTCTCTTACATTCCAATGATCTATAGAACCTAAAAGATCAATCAACCGATGGATTGTGTGTTTCCCTGAGAAACATAAACCGACATGCAGACTTCAATACGACGTAGGGAAGTCAACCCATTCATAAGGACACATAGTCACACTTCAGATTTTCTCACTAGGCAAAGGATCTCATATAATTAGCGGCAAATTTGTTGGACAGTAGCGAACTCCGCTGAGAAAAACAAGTGTCACTTGGCGCCATGGTTTTGTCGAGTCTATGCAGGAGTTGAGTAAGCACTGGGTGAACCGAGGGCTCGACGTCCTGTCGCCTTTCTTCCATATGGTCGACGCGCAATACGCTCGTACGTTTCCTCTCTCTGAACCATGCCTTCGCTATTGAGCCTGCAACATCACATCTCTTTCGGACCCATGTTGCTTAATGAAGTCAGGTATATGCTGCCGAAACAAGGTCGTTGTCCTCGGCATCAGCCAGATATCATTAAGAATGAGTCAAAGGATGAAACAGCTCGAAGTCCTACGACAGTAAAATCTGGGATGTTCGAGATGAATGACAAAACAAGGCTCAGGAACGAGATCGACTGTGCGATATATCCACAAGGTCCTACCAGTGCAAGAACAGACCAATGGACACAGGAAAACTAGGACAGCACCTTGACCACAGCAAAACCTGAGCCATTATACTGGGTTCCAGCCATTAAGAACCTTCAGCTTGCCAGCTGGGCTCGAATTGAGCAGCCTCCTGCATCAACCCGTCGCTGCTTGAGAAGTGACACCAACCATTTCGTACGACTGGGAAAGAACCGGAGAATTAACGAACTTTCACGGGACTGCATTCTGTCTAGGCATAACTGGGAATCTTGTTTCATCTACCTAGGTTCATATTGATGTTGTCAATCTAAGGCATCCACCCAGTCCCTTTTCTTGTTTGCCATAACTCCAGACGCCAATAACGATGTAGTGCTCTTCTTAAAGAGCACTATGGACACCTCTTATCGTGGCTTAAACAAGCAAAACACCGTTCACACAACCATCGTTCTCGGCTAAATGAAGTTAGCGGAAGTCTCCATTTCAGGCTATTAATGGGCTTTTCGTACGGTTGTTCGTAATTTGACAGTAGCGTCCCCATACAACCTTTCCAGCGGTTGTCGTGAGACCCAACTCACTGACATTGACCTCGATAATGGTACCCTTAGTCTAAGACAAAGATGTGAGCAAAAGGTTTGGATGTCCAGAGAGTACCGTCTTAACGTACCAAAACTCCCAGGTTGGTATACAACGGGTTCTGAGGGTTCTTCTTTACACCGATAATGGGCAGCTTGACTGTGACTCCAAGTTCAGGATGCGTGACGTGAGCATGCTTATACCTTAATCCCATTGGGCGAATAAAACTGTGTTAAGAAACATCGTTAGCAAAAAGCGTTTTCATCGGAAACGGGGGTAGCATACCGCTCGTGTTTCGGGTCTCTTCTCGTGAAATTGGGTCCGACGAAAGTGGGCTTGGTGATCTGAACTCAACGTCAGCAAGAGCTTCTCTGCATATTGCCAGACCCATCGTAACCATACCATGCGCTTCCATGACTTCTTGTGTGTCTTCTTGCCGGTGGAGATGACCTTGAACATCTCCTCCTCACTGATACCCTTGACCTTGGGCAGAGGCACAGCAAACTACCACACCGTCAGCAATTGCCCAACGTCTCAAAAATGCACAGAATCCCATACTCTTGCCGCTTTCTCGGCACGCTTGTTCTTGATCTGCGACGAGATCGCCTTGGCGTTGTTCGGATTGCTTCGGTCGAGCAGGTAGGCGGGCATGGGCTCGCTGGGCTCCTTCTCGTCGTTCGTCTTGATGTTGCGTTCCTCGTGGGCCTTGATCTGCTTGCGCATCTGGATCTTCTCGTTGTGGCGTTTCTTCGCGTGGAGCTTAGCCCGGAGGCCGCGCAGGTTCTGCGCATCCTTGGAGGCCTTGTGACCCTCACGCGCCTCCTTCTTGCGAGCTCTCTCTTCGTGATCCAAACGTCTTCCGTGGAGCTTCCTCCATCTCTCCATGTACTCGTTCTGGGGCTGTAGGAATTGTCAGACATTCTGTCGTTCGAAAAGAAGACGCATTTGGCGTATGCAAGAACCAGGCAGGCGTACCATCTTGGCTGATTTGCGCTCGTAGCGACTTGGCTGTTATTTATTTTTGGTGTAGTTGGTACTAGTTTTGACGAAGCTACAGCGGCTCGTCAGGTCGTCTTTCGTTACCGGCGACGAAGAGATTAAGATTCGTCAAAGGTAGTTGTTGTCAACGAAGCTACAGTGTATGGACGTTCGTCAAAAGTGGCGGGTCAAAAAAAGTTCCCATCACTATCGATAGCGAAAGGAGTGGAGTAGAGGGACCCTCCAAAAATTCCCTGCGCGCGAGTTCCCCCTGCTCAGCTCAACTGGAACAATGGTTTATCCGCCGTCACCCCAGGGGAATGGGCTACTCTATCCGAACTTTTTTGAAGCTTCAACATTCCGCTTCGGGTGCTTGTTTGCGCGGAAAGCCAGAGAAAAGCCAATTTCGACGAAGGAGGAGAAAACAATTGGACCACGGCCACACAACGCAACCTTCAGGTCCAATTGTTGTCTCTACATCGCGAGCGATAGACTATCATCAGCCTCTGAAAATGAGTCGATCGCTGCTGCGCTCCGTCCTGGAGCTCAGGACACCAATCACCCGCCTCCCGCCGACCTTCCTTCTCCCGATCCACGCCCGGCGGTTCAACTCCACGGCGCCAATCATCGAGCCCACCGCACACGATGCGCCCCCTGTCGTGCCCTCAGACGCCGCAGCGAAGCCCTCAATAGCACAGCAGGCCCAGGCCGCCGCCGTGAAGACCGCGACACCCTCCGCGACGACCACGCCCATCTCCGAATCTGTGCAGGCCGTCCTCCCCTTCCTGGCCGCCCAGCCCAACCATTACATCACCTTCCATATCCACGGACGCCCCTACCTCGTCCAGCCCGGTGACAGCGTACGCCTGCCCTTCAAGATGCCCGGCGTTGTCCCCGGTGACGTCCTCCGCCTAAACCGCGCCTCTATCATCGGCAGCAGAGACTTCACTCTCAAGGGCGCGCCCTTCATTGACGAGCGTGTGTTCGAGTGCCGCGCCGTCGTGACGGGGACCGAGAGCGAGCCTATGCGGCTCAAGACCAAGACGAAGAGGAGGCAGAGAAGGGTGAAGACCGTGAAGAGCAAGCACCGCTTCACAACACTGACCATCAGCGAGCTGAAGATCAACGGGCCTGAAGAGATTGAGGCTTGAATTGAGTATGCTGGTTAGGGGCATTCAGGATTGTTCGAGTAGAAAAGAGGTGTACAAAGTCATGGAATCGGACGATTTCTTGTACCAGTGTCGTCCCCCGGTGGGGGCTGTAACAATAGGCAAAAAAACACTTTTACGTTATGCAAGCAACCGTTGTGTAGTAGCCGAAAATGTTTGAAACTTGATGGCTCAAGTTTAAATTGAGTTGGACGCCGTTTCTATGCCAGCGCCTCAAAACGTGCGCAGCCGTAATCAAAGGTCGAGGCCTTGGGAAATTTATTGAATGCATGCGAAGAAAAACAAAAAACGGGGGGGAAAGGCTGCATCAAACAGCTGAACAAGAAGTAAGACCAAGCCGTCCAAAAAACTCCAAGCTATGAATATTGCTCATGACCATTAAACCAAGATGAGGTTGCCCATGACGCCCTTTTCCTACAGCTTTCCAACATCAACGCCTGTTTTTCATCATCTATTTGAATTCGTTGCTTTCTTTACGCTTGACCAGTAGGCTGATGGCCAGACCGACATGGCCTCAGTCTCAGTCGGCATACGTTCCCGACATCTCGTAACGACGCTTTGGATGATTCTACCAAGAAGCTCTTCGTCAACCGGGAGAGCCTTATCGCTCATCTCATTAGGATAGAGGAATGGGTCGGTCTCGTGGAGGAGCTCCTCGCATGTTGGTCGCATGTGAACGTCACGGTTCAAGCACCGTCTCATGGTTCGCAAGAGAGAGGGAGGCACTGGGACGCCGCCCATGCCTCTAGAAGGAAACTCAATGTTGTGATCCCAGTTAATAATGGCTTGGCACCGGGCCATCTGGTTGGCGATGTGGCCAAAAGGAGGAGTGCCATATACGAGTTGATAGAGAATGCAGCCCAGAGACCATACGTCGCTTGGTTTTCCAACTTTCATCAACTTGGGCCTTCCGGGAACGCGACCGCCCCGGGGTGCGTTGGAGTCCATGAGAGATTCAGGAGACATATAGTTTGGTGTGCCAATTTGCGTTTCGCGGTGAACGTTTACTGTCTCGTCTGTTTGAATAGCGTTGGCAATGCCAAAATCGATGAGTTTCAAGCGACCCTTGACAAGGACGAAGTTGGCCGGTTTAAGGTCGGAATGGACGATCTCAGATTGGTGGACGGACTGAAGGCACTCAAGCATCTCTTTCCAATAGAAACGGACAAAAACGGGGTCAAATTTGGCTGCTTCAGGGTTTTGTCGAGTCCTTAGGAGTGTGTTGAGATCTAACTCGCCCATCTCCATGAGCTAGAACGATGTTAGCAATGCTCCAAATTCGGGGGATAGACAACTTGCCAAAGTCAGCATCTTCTTTTCGTTATTCATCTCGTAGTCAAAAAGGTTGATGACTCGATCATTGCCCGTCAGCTTGCCTAGCAGGTCGATCTCGCCTCGGAACCCCCTGACGGTCAATTCATCGGCGTTCTCCAAGGACACCCTCTTCAAGGCAAACATTGCTCCGTTTTCGGCAGTAACGCGGTAGACCTTAGCGCTACCACCTCGGCCCAGACAGTCGAGCCTCGTGTAAGACTTTCCGTTGACACGAAGAATGTTTCGCCTTTGCTTCCCCTGCGATGTCGTGGCTGCCCCAGCCGAGGTGGTTGCAGCATCCAGAACCGACATCTTTGGCGGAGGAGGGGGAGCAGGCCGGCGTGGAGTGTTGTTCGCTAGCGAGGACAATGGTTTTCGTTCGGGAGACACAGCAGGTCTATGATGTGCAGCATCAGTGTTGGTAGGGCGCTTGGAAACCTTGTCGATGTCCCTTTCAGCGAGCATGCTGATGGCGGGCTTGGAGCTTTTCATGACAGAGTGTAGCTCGTTCTCCTGGTCATGCGAGGATGGCACCTGAGGGCGTGGCGCAGGCAATTTGTAGTGAATCTCCTCTGGCTCGTCCATCTCCTTGGGGGGTGGGCCTGCGGCACTTGATGCTGGTTCAGCATCATATGCTGCCCTTCGATGACTTGCTCTCGAAGAATCGCCCAAAGCTACCGGGCTGCCTGACGACATTTGCCTCCCGTTGCCGTAAAAAGACGATGCAAGATCGTTATCCATGTCTTGGCCCTGGCCGTCATGATACTGACTTGAGATTAGCCCTTCGCCATCGCCATTCCCCTCTGCTTCTTCTTCGCTTTGCCGTCTGCGGCCACGTCGAGCAGGTCCACTCAGGAAGCTTCCAGGAATTTTGCCGACTCGCTTGACGCGCATGGAGCCTTGTAAGGCAAGGTTGTCCTCAGGCTTGATGTTCCTTCCGACATTGGTATGGCGGGATACGCTACCAGGGTTGGTGCCAGAGGCATGACGTGCTGCGGTCACCGGCTCTTCAGGGTAGTCCTGCTCCAGTTGGGACCCTGAGCGTCTGGAATGGCTCGATGAATTAGTGAGACGGCTCCTGTTGCCGGATGAGCCTGCGGCAATGCGGACAACGCGAACTCCCTGGGCGGGTGTATTGACATCCTGGGGTGCTTCTTGCTTCTCATCCGAGGATTGATCCCGGCTTTCGGGTCGACTTCTAGACCGAGGGCGTTGGTTGGTAGATCGCGACAGCGAGGTAGATCTTCTCTTGGTGGGACGCAGCTGGCTGAGGCTTTTGGGCGTGTTGCTTAGTCTAACGACTCGTTTTCGCACAGGACTATTCTCCCTGCTTCTCAATGGTGACGTGGGCTTCGAGGACTTGGTGTCATACGCTTGCGCACTTCCAGATCGAAGGGACCTTCTCTCTTCAGTCGCGGAAGTCGTGGACGCGGCGAAATTGCTAGTGCGACGACGTGTTCGCGGTGGTGAAGGAGCGCGCTGGGGTTCGGGTGCACCTCCATCGTTGAGTAATGCCTTCGTGAGAGCGCTGAGCTTCATAGGGACGGGGATCTCGTCGTCAGAGCTGTCGTGCATGGCGTATTGCTGCGAGTCTGACTTTATCGAAAGTGCGGGCGCGGCGGCGGTTGCGTGCACTGGATTGGATTCGCTTCGGTTGAGATGAGGGCGCGACGGGAGCCTTCGAAGGCCTTGTCTCTGGGAAGGCCTTCGTGAGAGACCGATTCCGGCGGTGCCCAAAGGTGTGGGCGAGGCAGTCGACATGTCCATTCCGGGCGGTCGGGTTGGTGATTGTTTTTGCAGTTGTGAGCAACGGGGCAAATGGGGCTGGACGGCGCGACCCTCCACGTCTCGGCCACTGAGCACCTTCCGCCGGAAAAAGGGATTGTTATGGTCGACTAAACACTGTTTTACGTGTCGATGGTGCCCATGATCCGAAAGATTGCGAATGGAGAAGAAATTAGTTTATGCGGCGCGTCACTAGCATCTTGTATACTGGAGGGATGCGTCGATTCCTTGTCAAGTTCGGGACGTTCCCAGTATTTGGGGCTAGCAGGGGTTGGCCAATGAGAAGACACGACGAGGGGGACTGGTTGTCGGAGCAACGAAAGACTGGACGGGGAGAAAGCAAAGCGGCACATTCCTCACCGGGCGCGTGAAATTTGGGTTGCATTGCTTAAATGCCTGAGGCCAAAAGGCACCATTCAACTAAAAGTGTTTCGAACGCTTCTCTCATCTGAAGTGGTCAAAGCTTATCACCAAGCGAAGCATTTCTCACATTATCCATTCATACAGGGTACCTATAATTGCGTGCCCTCGCTCCCTCTGTCGCGAACGAACATATTGCCCCGCATGTTAGAATGTGGGCAACGAGTCTTACATGCAACGCGACACCTCAATCGCTAGACTGGAGCATCATAATCATGATTTGAGCGCCTAGGCATCATACATGTCACGAGGGGGTTCACACAGCGCGTTTTCAAAGAACCAGCGAGCTTTCTATTTGACCGAACCTAGCAGGTGTTCCTACACAAACGTGTACCGAAGCCCAACCCAAGAGAGATTTCCGCATGTCAACGACATGCGAAAACGTCGGCCGATTGCTGCATGACTTCTTCGATGAGACGAGGGCGCGGGGCTTGTCATCAGGGGCGTGAGAAAGGCGCTTAGTCGAAGAGACCGAATCCCATGTCGTCGTCAGACTCCTCCTTGTCTGCAAAAGGGTCAGCAAAACTGTTGAAGAGGCATTTGTAGACATAATGTTCTTACCCTCCTCCTTGGCAGCCTCCTCAGCGGGGGCGTCACCACCAGCGGCGGCGGCACCGCCAGCAGCGGGAGCAGCACCACCAGCGCCACCAGAGGGGACGGAGGCGAGCTTGCCAGAGCCCTCAGAGATGAGCTGTGCAGTTGGTTAGTGTGCATGTCCTTTTATGGTGTCGCATCCGGTAACTGGAAACGAACCTCGTTGATGTCCTTGCCCTCAAGCTCGGAGATGAGCTTGTTCAGGCGCTCGTCATCGGCCTCAATGCCGACGGACTCAAGGACAGCCTTGACGTCCTTGGCAGAGGGAGAGGCGTTGCCGCCGAGGCCGAGGAGAAGGTAAGCGGCGAGGTGCTTCATCTTGAATGTGGTTTACTATGACAGAGGAGTGTCAGAGAAGGGCTTCCAACAGTTTTCGCGAAGGTGGCGGATATGCGACAAGCGGTCGGCAGTGAAAGTCGTCGTCGAAGAAGGACCAGAAGGTATACTCACAGTTTGTCGTAGAGAACACGAGAGGTCAATCAATTTAACCGCGAAGTTGGGCGGAGACTGAATCTTCGAGTCCTGGGAGGATATTTCGCGTGGTTGTTGCGATTCGGAAAGTTTGCGAAAATCGAACTTTTTTTCCGTTTTGTGAGCGGAGGGTGCGGGACCCTAGCGACTTGTCCGCTTAGGGCGGGGATAGGCGGTGGCTGGGACCTCCAGCGAGATATCCAGTGTCTGGCTTGACTCCCAAGGTCTGCACCAGCCACAGGTGCCCCTGTCACCGTCGTTGCAACACTTCCACCCAAGCCATACGTCAACTCACGCGGCCACCTCCACCATTAACAGCCGCCTTCTCCTTCTCCAGCTCCAGCATTATGATAACCTTCTGTCAGGTATCCATAATAGTCAACTATGCATCATATTGCACCTTCTAGCATTATGAGTCTCTCCTGCCTTCTTTGACTGACATTGCTTCCTTCCTTACTTTTCCTCCTTCCCTTAAGTAACAGGGCCAAACAGAGCACTGATATAATGAAGATTTTCAGGGTTAAAGCATTTATTTTGCCCTTCAAAGGTGGTAAATTGTATGAAAAATAGTTGCTCCCTGGCAAGACAGAAAGGTGTGAGACTGCTGGAAGATCGTCTCGTTAGAGTCATACCTTTCAATAAGTGAGTACACTTCCGCTCTGTTCATACACCGTCGCCTCTCGGATAGGTACCTATGCCAAGCGGGCTACCTTTTGTGCCAAGGACCAAGCACGGAACCGGAGCCACACCAGCTTCCGGATAGGCTCATGGATTGGATGCCAGCCCTTGCTGGACGGCGCTGGAAGTACCAGTGATTCCACCCCCCAGTCCTACAGATATAAACTTGCCGACTCCAACGCCACTTCTTTTTGTCTCCCCCGACACCCAACTTTCGATTTCTGCGACTGCTGGTTGTCTGTCCCGTGCGCCTCGCGACCGCCTTCTTATTTTTCGCGAATTTTCTGTCTTTTTTTCAGGCATTCTGTTCCCCTCAGGTCCTCGACGGTTTCTTGCCCGCGTGTTCAGTCCTTTTCAAAGAGGGGGCCGCTGAATCGCAGAAATTCGAGTTCCCGTACTTTCCATTACTGATGACTCAAGCGTCTGCCTGATGCATTCTGACGGCCGCTGCAAGCAACCTAGACACTTGCTTGACTATACTTGGCTCTAATAGTCCGTCATCATGCCTGTAAGCATCAGAAGCCCGCGACGGCAGCTTTTGCAACGTTTCGATGCGCTAATCTTCGAGTCCACACAGATTGGAGACCTCCTCGCCCAGATCAGTGGCGACAAGTCACAGAGCACATCGCCAGCTCCATCGAGGCCGCCCATCCCCCCTCCGAAACGGAAAGCCGATGACGACCTCCGCAGTATTGTCTCGAACAAGACGCCGCGAACGAGCACAAATGGCACCGGTCCTTCTGCCCCCTCGAAACCGGCGGATCCCCCGAGATCCGCACGGCCTACAGAGAAGCCAGCGACGACCACTACCGGTTACCGAGGCAGTGCCGGCCGACCATCCGACCGATCAGCATCTGCGCCGAAGCCAGTTGGCAATGGTGCCACCGTCGCGAGGCCCAGCTCTTCTGGCGCCAGGCCATTAAATGGTTCCAGCACGTCGAGGATCACCTCCACCTTGCCAAGTCGACCCTCGCCATCCGCCCCTGCCGCTGCACCCAAACCGGGAGTCCCTCCGAAGAAGGGATCTTTTGCTGAGATTATGGCGCGAGCCCAACAGGCTCAGACCAAGATGGGCCAAGTCGGCAAAATTCAGCACAAGCCAGTGGAGAAGGTCTTCACCAAGAAGGAGCGGGAGGAGATGAAGAAGGAGGCCAAGAAGGACCCAAAAGCTGGTGCAAGGCAATCATCCAAGTTCCAGGGGACTGCAAGACCATCGTCTGCAGCCCCGTCACGTAATGGAGCAAGTGCCAACCGAAACGGGGCAGCCGACAGAGCAAAGGACCCCCGGGCCGCTGCCAAGGCACGCGCTGCGACCGCCGAAGAGGAAAATCAGAAGAAACTCAAGAAAGCCGCTATCGCGACGACCGGGTACACGGGCACCGCCCGTCCAAAACCTGGCGCGGCGTCGGCCAAGAAGAAGCCGGCTCCCGGAGGTGCGCTCCTCAATGCCCGCCCTGCCCCGCGCTACGGTGGCTCCGCGAAACGGTCACGCTACGACGAGGAGGAGGACGACGAGGAACTCGACGATTTTATCGAATACGATGAGGACGAAGAGGAAACCGGCCCTCGCTACACGTACGACTCGGACGGCTCTTCAGACATGGAGGCTGGCATGGACGACGTGTGGGAAGAGGAGGCCAAGGCAGAACGTGTTGCGCGACTCGAGGACATTGAACAGGAGAAACTCGAGAAGAGGCTAAAGGCCGAGAAGGAGGAGCGCAAGCGCAGATTCTACGAGCAGCAGAGAGCTCGACGCTAAGGCAGTCTCGCCGTGGAGAGGGACACCTGGTACACCAGCATGGGGGTTAGAGGCATTTCCACCGGCAAAGGCGTGGTAGCATCAACATTAGCGACGGCGTTCATTTGTGCATTTTGTTTTGTCATTACTGGCAGGGGAGATATCACCACACATCGCGCGGCCGGCCGGGTTCTCCTATTTTTCTTCTCATCCCTGGGCAATTCATCACTTGGGGAACAGGCATGGACGTGCAGCGGCGCAATGATACCTCAGAGGCCAACCATACAATAGCCTAATATTATTACGTCTGTGTCACTTCCTTGTCGGTGTAGCGAGTTTTCCTAAGCCTTAGAAAAGGGTCAATGTTAGTTTTCCTGACAAACCATGACTTGGCGATTCTCTGATCTGTGCTTCATCGCGGCATAATCACGTACTATGTCCACTCCGTTCCCTCGAACTCAGGTTACCCTTACGTAGCAGTAAACTGGACGGCATTGTTCTACGCTAATCGAAACCATGTGAAACGTAAGACTGTGTTCGCATTCCATTCTAAGAGCCCTGATGTTAATTCCTCCTCCTTGGGGGTATCGATTCCAGCCGCGCCAGACTGCAGTCCGCCCAAACTCCTTCGACAATACCAAACTGCTTCAAGGGTTGTAGATGCATTTGTATGGAGCTACTAAGCCCCTTTCCCTCCTCAACCGAGAACTCCGGCGAGTGTGCTACTTGGAAGGCTGGTAAAAGAAACTACTCAGAGCCGCCGCTTCCTCCGACCCTCCCGCTTTTGTGTTGGTGTTGTTACACGCGATCTGGGATCGCAACTTTGCAGATGAAGCCACGGAGCCTTTCGACTTGAACGAAGAAACCCAGAACATGACAGGCCTGTCCGAATCATTTGAGCATGATGAAAGTGAAAGAAAAGAGGCCGGACAGGAGAACTACTGCCGCCTTATCGACTGCCTCCCTTTCCCCGACTTCTCCGAAGTTGCAATAAAATCAAGTACAAAATACAAACTGCTGTTGGTACGAGCTTATGCATCAGGATGACTTCTCCGCCAAAGCGAGAGACCCGTTGCAGTGCTCGAAACCGCCATACTCAGACGGACGACGCATAAGACCTCGGCGTGCGGGGTCTAGGTGTATAAAATTTAAGCGTTCGTAGGGGCTCTAAAGTCTGTGTCGGGACGATAACAACATCCTACGGGAGATCTTCCGACTTGAGACCTGAGTTCCCATATCCGCTCAGATTCCAGCCTTTGTATCGAACTGTAGACCCCCCATTACCTGTTGGCAATGCAGAGGGAGGCGGCTTGTGCGGAGGAAGCCCATTGTGATGCTTCATAGGCGGTGCCGGAAGAGAAGCATGTGCAGCGGGGAGATTGCTTGACTTTTGGCGCGAATGAGACTGGGAGCCATGGGGGCCACCAGATGCATGATGCCCATTGGAGCCATCAGGATTGTCTTCTGGCTTCATCAGGCCTTTCTCTCTCAAGTATTGAATCGATTGCAGAACAGTGAGGTCTTCCTGGTCCTTGTCGTTGAGAATCAAACGCTGCTGGATAGTAAGATGGCCGTTGTTTGCTTCTCGCTCTTTTATGGCTGCCTCTCTGACAGCGGGATCGTGCACGAAGCGGCACTTGCCCTTCTTGCCGCAAGTACCTCCCGTAGAGTAATACTTGCAATGCTTTGAAATATCTGCCTTCTTCGCCGGAGGGGGTGGAGGGGGGGCCGGCTGAACACGACTCGACGCCACTTCCGGCTCGTCATCTTCAGACTTGATGTCAATGGAAGGGCTGTCTCTCATCTCATCACCCTCGTCTTGCTGTTCACGCTTGCGCTTGATAGACGATTCAACCTTCTCCAGCTGCCTTCGCAGCTTGCTAGCAAGGTTCTCTTCTTTTTCCAAATCAGACGACATCTTGTTGCCGCTTCCATGCGTGGTCTCGGCAGACTTCTTGGCCTTAACTCGCGCGGCAGTAGGAAAGCGCTTCTTCCGCTCAGCAATGTAAGCATCAACATCATTCACCCTGTGATACCTGGTCAGCTCATACGGAGTCGTAAGTCAGCATTCAGCTTACTGTAAGGCATCTGCTCCAATGAGCTTGCGAAGCGTCTCCTCCTCCATCTCGTCGTCTTCCGATTCCGAGTCTTGGCCTGGGGTAAGACCAAGTGTGTTGGTCTTGCGCTTCTTCTTCTTGCCCGATGCCGCATTGTCGTGCTTGTGATGAGAACCTCCGCCATCTTGGCGGTGGTTGTGATTGCCTTGTGAACGGTGACGACCCCTATCATTGGCATGGAATGAGCCTCGACCTCGAGGATTGCCACCGCGATGGCCACCGCGGCCACGCCCGGCCTGTCCATCGTGCTTGTAAAACGGTTCATGTGGGGGAACCGACGTGTGAGGTGCAGGAGGAGGTGCGTGATAAGGGTACTGTGCCGGGGACTGGTATGGCACCGGTGGAGCGCGGGGATCCCCGTACGGCTGGCCGTACGGCCCATTCGCTTGATGATGTATCCCATCACTACCGTAAGCTACTGGCGCGGGTGTGCCCATGTTATGGGCTCCTCGGGCGCCGCCTCGGTCATTTCCATAGCCGCCTCGGCCACGAGCCGTACCGTACTGGCTTGGGGCGTGAGGATCATGACCCACCCATGGTTGGGGAGCATTGTATGGTGCGGGCGCAGCATAAGGCTGGCTGTACGGCTGTTGCTGTGGCTGCTGAGGCCCATAACCCGACTGATGGGGCGGCGGCTGAGGGTGTTGTGGGTGCGCGTAGATCTGGGGGGCATAGTTCGGGTGGTAGTTGGTAGTCGACAGCGGCGCAGGAGCATGGGCGCCATGTTGGGGAGCGCTATGCTGAGGCGTACCATGTGCGTGATCCTGATGCCACTGCTGCTGGGGGGGGTAGCTGCTGGCAGCGGGCGGCTGAGCGGGATAGCCAGGACTATGCTGATACTGCTGCTGTTGTTGTCGACCATACTCATACTGGGGTGGAGGAGCCGGGGCGTATTCGGGACGGCCGTTCGACGGGTAGCCGCCACGCCCGCCCCGAGCAGCATGGGAACCACCACCCCGAGAATGTTGTTGATAAGGGGTGTTGTGGTGGCCGTACCCAGGATGACTAGCCTGTGCTGCTGGGGGCGGCGGCGGCGGCGGACCGTAGTTGTAGCCTGACATATTCGCTTGAGAACGTCGACCTGATCTTGCTATTTTCGCAGTCGATTCGTAGACAAGTGTGTGGTCGGTGGATATAGCGTCAGGCAGCAACGAAGGAGAGTGTTCGACTTGTAATGGGACTCGAATGATTCGTGTAACAAGGTACTGTTTGTAATGGCAACAAACAATGGCGATGAAATCGGTAGAAGGGACAACGAGTAAAAGTCGTGTTCAGACCTAGCGTCGACTAAGCAGAAACGTCAAATTGGGCAGATAGAAACTCGAACAACGTTCAACAGGCGAAAAAGAGAAGGGATGTGGAAGGACAGAACAGGGAGCTTGGCGCAGGTTCCGTACGCGAAGCTGAAGCAAGTGGTGGAGCCCAAATAGCTTTCCACGGCAGAGTTGGTCGTGATTTCGGTTTCCGCATTAACAGTTCTGGCGGTTGCAAGTGGCATGCTCAGGCCTAGATGTCATTGGAGGCGTGGTGGGCCACGCCTGCTACACAGCAGCCTTCGAAGTGGATGAGTGCTAGACTTGATTCAGCGGGCGGTAAGACTCAGACTCGCAGCCCTGGACCATGCGCCCCGCGATTTTGCCGATTTTGCGACTTGACTGAGCCAAACCAGAACGAATCGCGACACTCTCCGAAATACCCATTTATGCCCTTGCAGAGAGGCGTTGAGGGGACGGACGATGATCTCGGGACCTTAGGCAAATTTCAACCCTGGGATCTTTCTGACTTGCCAAATTGCATCTGTCTCAAGGACGAAAGCGGCCCAGCATGTTCATCCTGGTAAGGATTCTAAACTCACAAATTTCACCGAGTGTCACTAACACGGCCCCAATGAAAAAAAGACTAAGATCGCCGACCTGGTCGAGATCGCGCCAGAGGACTTCCGCAAGAAGAGCGTTGCCGCCATTGAAGACAACATCAATGCAAAGTACGCGAACAAGGTCATCCAGAAGATTGGCCTCTGCATTTGCCTGTACGATCTGCTGTGGACCTCGGAGGGTCTCATCGGCCATGGCACGGGGCTTGTCAATGTCAATGGTGTGCCTTTACCGTCCTTATTTGGGTGGACTTCTTGTGCTGACTCCTGCGATCAGTCGAGTTTAGGCTCGTCGTCTTCAGACCTTTCAAGGGCGAGGTCATGTTTGGCAGAATCAGGAGTTCCACGCCGGCAGGCATCAACCTGAGAACCGACTTCTTCGACGACATCTTCATTCCCTTTGATGAGCTTCCCGAGGGTGCCGAGTTGTACGTCGAGCATATTGCATCAGCTCATTGAGACCACAGCTAACACACCCATAGCAACCACTCGGAGCAGCTGTGGATCTGGAATATTGAGGGCGACAGACTCTTCTACGATAATCATGAAATGGTCAGATTCCAGGTCATTGACGAGGAGTGGCACGATCAGACTCCCGCAGGTCCAAGCCAGGGCGAGGAAGCTGCACCGCCCAAGCCGCCATATAAAGTGAAGGGCACCATGGCCATGGAGGGTCTCGGCGTATGCCTCTGGTGGGACGGACAGGGCAGCGAGTAGGACTCGGGTGGCCCTTGATCTCTCACTTAGAATTCTCACCGACAACGATTTGGACTTGACAAGATGGGGCGTATGAATGGCGCGGATTCTGTATGATTCTACAATTCTATGATTTGATACCCGCGAGCAGTCTCTGCTCCACATCATCCAGAACTGAGTAGTGTTCAACAACGGCGATGTTCTCAGCTTCACCCTTGAACTGCTTGTCAGGATCGACACCGGGGCCGAACATTTGAGGGGCACCCTGAGCACCTCCCATCTGTCCCATCTGCTGGGCCATCTGGCTGGCAGCTTAAAGAGATTAGCTCGCTGAAAAACAGATTCAGAATATAGTCTTGACTTACCGTTGTCACTTCCCAGGATGAAGTTGAAGACGGACTGCAAACCAAAGATGCAAAGGAAGTACCAACTGATGCTCGACATCCAGCGGGGATCCATATCCTTAGTAGCAACACCCGCCTGCAACATGCTCTTGAACTTGATGGTGATGGGGAACGGCAGTTTCACTGCATTTGTCAGCAACAAGTCGATCATCGTCACCAGACTCCGCAAGACATACTGATGACGTATCCGCTGAAGAAGGCGTTGATCCAGCTCATAATCAGCGTGTTGGGGATGATCATGGCCATATTATTCTTCATCATGCCCATCATGCCGTCCATCGCGCCGGGATCGGTGAGCGGGTTCGCAGGCGGCTGACCTTTGCGGTCGGGGTCCTTGAGGTATGCGCCGGACTCATAGGCTGCGACGAGCGCATCGCGGCGCGCCTCGAACGACTTCTTGGAGAGAACATGGTGGTTGGTGCGTACCGTGACGCCGTGCATCATGGCGCGCTGCTCCTTAAGAGCAGGCTTGTCGAGCTTCTTGGGTGGCGTGGCGAGGAGGACGGTGGCGTAGTGTCGAAGGATACCGGTCAGGATCATGACCACCGTAATCGGAAACAGGATCCAGTAGCTATTCGACGTTCAATTAGCGCTCAAGCTTGGGTGATGGAAACGGAATTGGGACCGCATACAGGAGCTGGGGATCCCGATGGATCGTCTGCACCGGAACTTGGGCCATGGTGGGCTTGAATTGAAGAGCAGTGCCGAGTAACAGGGGAAGGAAGGGGTTGTGATGGCGTTCGTCGATGCGATACTGCCAGGTGGTTGTGAGCTCCCCGTTGCATGCATTCAGTCTGGTGGAGTTGGGACGGAATCTTGGAAGTGGGCGGGAGCTCCTTCGGCCGTTTATTTCGCCGTAACTCCGAAAGACCACCTTCCACTTTCACCTCTGCCGTGCATTCACACAAGGGTCCAAGCTGTCCTAGCTCCGAAAGCCAGGCTGGAGGTTACAAGACAAACTATCGCACTCCACGCCCGCCGAATCTCCGCATAGTCGTCAATTTTACAAGAGTTCCACGCGAGAACACCAGGCACCATGTCGTCCTCCGAAAGAATAACAGTTTACAACTTGGCGGGTACGCACCTCACTCCGACGGCCCCAGACATGTCGCATCACACTAACACGAAGCTTCCTAGATCTCAAGAACACCTCGGACGACGCACTCCCCAACTACCTCAACTCCCTCAAATTCACCCAGTCCCACACCCTAACTGATGTTCGTCTCGCGCTCGGCTACTCTGCCTTCCTGATCGCGGGCGCATGTTTCCTATGGGACTACAAGCTCGGCTTTGAAAGCACGAAGTACTACACGGCGGCCGCCGTGGCCCTCTACTCGCTCCTCAACGGTGCTCTGACGCTATGGATCTGGCTCAAGGAGGCGGGCACTGTGTATGAGGGCACATCTCCCTCAGGCGAGAAGGTAAGATTTAACCTACCTCGTCTCCCTTACCAGCAAGTAACTCTCCAAACTGGTAACCCATGACTTACACGACCGCAACCAGATCAACATCGCAACCTCAACAAAGAAGAACGACCCAACTTATCACATGAAGATCACCCTCACTTCCAAGAATGGCGAGAAGAAGACGCTTGAGCTCTCAAAACCCTTTGCCGAGTGGTTCGACTCTCAGGGCCACTTCGTCGTCGTCCCCTTCCAGGAGGTCCTCGCTACAAATATCCCCGTTATCGGCAAGCTCGACACCAAGCGTGTCAAATCCGCCTCCCAGGCGTACTCGGCCGACGTACTCGATGCGCTCTACGCGGAAAGCACGGCGACAGGCAGCGTTGCTGGGGTGGACAAGGGCGCAAGCAAGCGACGCAAGGCATGAGACGGACAATGTTACAAAAGAGGATTTTGAACTTCTGTGCAATGAACCGATACCTGCGTTGTTATATACACTACGGATAATCAGGGCACTTCAAAAGCACGGTGTTTGCGTTTCGCATTGCATCCACATTCTGGCATCTACGACCCTGTCGCTGATGAACCCTTCCTACCTTGCGCGCAGTGCTCAGTGCTCTGGATACAACCAGCATGTCTCGTGGGCTATTCTAGCTCTCACTAGTGTAGCACTTATGGTGCAGAAATACCTAGGGCTCAAAGATAATTAAAGCTTAGGCACGATGACGATACGTAGGCAAAAGAGCTTGCTTCAACTTGGGCATCAGGTACAACCAAACACTCGTAAACCATCCTCAAAACTGATTTAACCCTTGGTTTTATCTGAATTACTTTTTTTCTTCTGGATGCGCACTATGGAACCTCTAAACGCCTCGCCATGCCGGCATTCCCACCCCGATGCTGCCTTCATGTCGTCTGAGTCGTTCCAAGAACTCTCGCCCACTTTACGTAGTCCAACACACACTACTCAATCAGCGTCCCTTTTTCCTTTTCCATCATTTTCAAAAGAAAGACCATGCGAACCCATGTGCATCTCTCCAAGTCTCAACACCCTCAGTTGACCTCATCCCACCTAGCACGGGCCGTCAGAGCAGCCTCGCGAACGTTGCGTACTCTATCACCCGAAGCCTGCGCCAACAAGCGCTTGGCCTGCGACGCCGAATCGAGTAGGTGCCGGTGCTCGAATTGAACAGGGAGCAAGCCGATGATGCGGACGACCTGACAGCGGCACTGCGACCTCCAGAGCCCGGAGTGGTCGAACGGCACGTAGCCCGCCGGCATCCAGGCGTTGTCTTCGCCGGCCTGCGTTCCATCTTTGTTGAAGATGGACATGCACGCCTCTATAACGCTCTTGAGGAAGGGCTGAACCCGTTTGGGCGAGTTCTCTGTGATGTGCTGCAGGACGTTAAGGGCGGCCGCCACGTCCTTGGTCGCCGGCAGGTATCTAATTGTGCAGAGAATGAGTCTGATCAGGTCCTCTGTGTCATCTTCGTAGACTGGGTACTGTATGTGCTTGACGGCTGCGAGTACAGCGATGCTGTAGTTTGCGGCAATGAGCATGTCATCTCTGCTGTTCGAGCCGGCGGGCCAGGCCTTGGCCAGCATGGGCTTGATTATCTCGAAGTAAGCTCTCTGGGCCCAGAGAGGGCGAATTTGTCCGTAGCACTCTTTCTTGAGGATCTCGAGGCCGCCGAAGATCGTTTCGAAGTTGCGGCCAAGCATGTGACCAATCTTCTTGTTGCTGGGTCCTTGTTGGATAGTTGCAAGAAGCTGACGGAGGGAATTGCCGCTGTAGCGTCTAAGAATACCAGCAAGAATGGCATACACAGGTCTCGCTAGCTCCGCTCTGATCTCATCGGGATGCCCACCAGGAATCTTATTGGCCTCATGCTCAAGGAAGCCAGTAACTTGCTCCAACTCGTCGGACTGTCTCTCTTCATCGACGACGAAGTTCATCTGGAGCTGAAGCATGGTGAGAATCTCGTCCAGCTTCTCGACGGGATATTTGTTGGAGATGATCGTAAGTATGGCCGAGACAACGTGGCGGCATCTAGGTGAGGCTGAGTGGTCCCTTGCAAGAAGACCAGCGATAAGGATCTGGTGTGCAGTTCCTCTTTCGACCTATGAAGTGGTTAGCCTTGCTTCTGCCTTGAGTTTGAAGTCATTCTTACCAGACGCTGGATTGCTGTTGGGTGGAAGGGCTGAAGAACACCGAGGGAGAGGATAACAGTACGTCCCTGACTGAATCCACTGATGGGAAACTTGGGAGGGTTTGTCATGCTGTATGAAGCCTGAGGGGCCCAGGTTCTCAGCATAGCATCCCGCAGCTCAGAGTTGTGCCAACGGTGTCCTGTATGTGGGTCGGGATGATGATACTCGTCATCTCCACGGAATAGTGTGACAACCTCCTCATTCAGAAGTAACCTGGTCTGCTCAAGCTCCGTCATCTGCTGGATAACAAAGGTGGCCATCTCCGAGAGAACATGCAAGTAATTGTCCTCTATCTTCCTGTCATCCAGGTCCTTACTGGTGAAATCATCGCTCAGAGCAAGGGAGAGCTCAGCATCGTCGTCGTAGCTAATGATCTTAGTAGCGCGTCTGTAGAGCTGTCGAACCACAAAGAGGCTGACAAGAATGAAATCTCCGTGTAGCTCGTTACCATCGTCCCGCCCGCTTTTGGCCTGTTCGTCGACTTCCATCGAATCCTCGCCATCATTAGGGACTGTGCTGTCGTCGAACCGCGGAAGGTCAGGATATCGGTTGCCAACGTAGCTGAACCAAGTAAGCGAGAATCGCTTGTCGTCGAAATTGTTTGTCTTGGAGCGCGGGTGCGAGGCTTCGATCGCGCTTTGGCAGAGTCTCATTGCCAGGTGTATTCCTGAAGCAAGTATCCACCAAAGCCTAGGGTGTGCTTTGGAATCAAGGATCGAGTGCAAAATTACGAGAATCGCGCTGAGGTAAGAGGTGTATCCGCTGAGCACGTCGCCTTGGTGGGGAAGTTCGTAGCAGCAAATGAAAGCTAATCTCTGGACTCTCTCCTGCAAACTTGAAGCCACCGTTGGAAGAGATTCCCGCTCGGGGGAGGCTAGGTACGACTCGCATAGTCCGAAGCAGTCCTTGATGACCTCTGCTCGACCTTGTGGATAAGCCATCAGGGCCTTCTGCAGAGCGGAAACCGCATCGTTCTCTAATTCGGAGCGAGCCTCGGTCATCGTGGGCTGTTCGGGGTTGTTGAAGATAACGCTGGCCAAGTCGTTGCAAATTTCAGAGAGTGTTGAATCGGGAAGCATAGGTTGGGTAGATTCTCCTGTCTGAGCTGCTCGCTGGCAAACCATTAACCCAAGACCCTTGATTGCCTGTTGGCCTATGGCAATGTCCTCCTTCTGGGCTGTGTCTTCGAGGGCTTTTCGGAAAAGCGGCAGGTACGTTTGGCTGTGAAGCGGGGCAAGCATTGGTTCCGTTGCCTTGAAAGCTTCGGCATCTTCGACGCTCAACTGCACACCTCCCCCAATGAGGGCTTGCCGAAGCTCGAGGAGGGAGTTCAGCAGAATCAAGAGGTTCTTTGTGTGATCAGGTGACTTTGTGTGGCGAAGGTTCTCTTTAACATGAGTGACCGAAGGAGCAATCATGAGCGCGAAAGCAGCAGGCTTTGCGCTGTGGACAGAGATGAGGAGCTTCCCAGAAGCTGCCGTGTAGATAGGGTTTGACAAGTCTTCCAAGCAGTCCCGCTGGACGGCAAGGGCGAAGTCTCTAAGCTCGTCTCCTGTGAGTCGTTTGGCAATAGTTCGGATCACCTCCAGAGTGGCGTTGATTGTGTCCTCGATTTCTCCGTTACGGACTTCATACTTGAGTGAGCTCCAAATCTTGTCAGAAAAGGGAACAACACCTTGTTGGACATGCTCATAGTTGCTCAGGCATGCAGTCAGGGTCTTGAGAATATCGACCTTTCACAATGTCAGTGCAAGTTTCTGGGCAGTGAAGAGGGGACTAAACAAACCTTGACATTAACAGTTACACTGTCTGGTTGGTCTAACCTACTGAGTAGGTAGGGGATGGCCTTGCCGGCTATCCGATGGTGCGCCGAGAAGCATCCTCTCAGAGCAAGCTTCAGATCATCTGCTGTGATTCCTGAGGGGTGTTGGGACGTCCTCAAAGAAATGGGGAAGTATGCGGAAAAGATGCCGAAGATCTCGTCAACAACCTCTGGTGCAGGAGAATATTCTGAAAGGAACACTTTCAGGATTTTGAACCATGTCATCAGGCACCGAGGATCTCGCTCATTGCGGCATAGTTGCAAGAGGTCTGTGATGAAGCCAGCTGTTGTACCATGTTGGTATTGCAGGTCGTTAACGACATCTGGGTTCGTGATGAGATGGTCCAGGAGCTCATACACAGCTGCACGTGTGTCTGCCACCTGCGCCTTGAAGTCGTCATTTAGACTGCAGACACTTTGTATAATGTCATTTCCTTTCTGAGGTTGGAAAGTCTTCATGCTAGCAGTTCTTTGGAGTGCCTTGGCGGCTGGCAAGATGCCTGCTTTGTGGTCAACCTTGAACATGCTGCCAAAGAAGGCCACAAGGAGATTGACTGAAAAGCTCGTGTTAGTAGCTTTAAGGTAGTTGCCAGAGGTAACTCTACTCACCTTGATCCGGCTTCAGAAACTCAGGGTCCAAATGGTCCAACGTGCCAGCCAAGAAGCTCAATGCTAAAGAAAACACAAGGAGTCAATTCCGGCGTGTGAAGCTTTTTAGTCGTACAATCTGCATACCTTTGGACCTGGCAATAACATCGCCACTTGCTTCTCCGTCCTCTCCATCTTCCATTTGGTCATCATTTGCACTAGGCATCCAAGGTCTGATAGACTCAACCCATCTTGCGACCGGGTTGCTGGGTCTAGGTGCTGATTGAATGGCTACGTCAAAGTCAGCATTCGGTTTGGGTTGGTGAATCTGATTGGAAACTAATTATGAGATGTGCATACCTGAAGCTGCCTCCTGTGTGATTGCTGCCTGTCTTCCACTGTCGTCACTGAGGACGAACTCGAGCGCAAGTTTACGGAAGTCTGCCATGATTGCAAAGCTGATTTTTTCGAAACCAAGAGTGTCGTGTTGCACGAAGGGCAGTTGCGGTCTGACTTGTTGTTGTTATCGGTTATCCGCAGGAGGAGGTTGCGGTCTGAATTCTTGTAGTCTACCAAATACGAGGGGTAGCTGCGGTCTGACTTGTGATGTGCAATCAGCCTCAGGGGGTAAATGCGATGGTGACTGGCTGTCGTGAACGTGAATGCTTGGTGATGCTCAATATCCCTGAGGTTTTCCTTTGGTTGGGAATTCAAGGCCGCCGTTAAGACGTGGTTGCAAAGAAATATTTGTGTGAAATACCGTAAGAAGCCGATTGCCCACCCTCACTTTGTAATGAATCTGACCCCGAGTCTTCTTAGGATACTACCCGCGGAAGGGAGACGCGAACGTAGTCTTTCTTCTTGATGCCGATAGTTTGATATCCAATGTTGAATAGGCGACAGAGTCTCGGGCTGGGCAGAAATTAAGTTGTTGGTGGCTGGTTCGTCGGGTATTTGTCAGTAGTCGTTCCTGACTTCATGCCACCGAAAGCCGGTGACGGGTTCTGAGATAATTACTCAGGCTTGCTGGGTTGGTGGTGGTGGGGGAGTTCTAACCAGGAAAGCGGTGTGAGTCTTATCGACCTTATCGCGGTCTGGAGGAACCAATCTCCGACAGCGGCTTCTTCCAAGGCTTAGCGCGGTTGATGTTCTCTCTTTTCCTCCCTCAATCTGACTGGCGCTAAACCTTAAGGCTGGGCTGGAAACCACATGGCAAATTCAGGGGTTATATTCTTAATTGTTGTATTGGAACATCTTGTCGAATGCGACTTGGTGTTTCTTGCTGTTCGCGGTCTCGAAAGGAATTGCGACGAACGGATGCAGAGAGAGGCTAGTCCTATTCGGGTAAGAGGGCATGGAGGGGTAACAGAGGCAGCGCAGGGGCCGCGGGGTCCTGTTCCAGTGACGAAAAAAATTTGGAGTGTCGAAGTCGGAGGCTGCCCCTCCAAAAGCCTCGGAGCCATTTACTCATCGAAATTATCCTTTCTCTCACTTCCGCCGCCTCAATTCACTCCAAGAGCCCGAACTAGACCCGGGCCCGACTGTGCGCTCTCTTCTATTATATCTCCGTCGTTCTCATCAGTCAGTTTCTTCCCCCTTCGCTTCCGATATGCTACTAGAACGCAACATCGCGGGGTCGGAACTGGTGGGGCATTTCGCGAGTACTAATTCGGGGGTAGACACCGAAGGGCAACTCACTCCGAGTCGGACCACCGTGAGTGTTCATAAACATCTAAAAGGACCTGGCTAATATGACAGAAGGAGACCTGAAACGCTCTTAGAGATCTGTTTGTAAACATGGCCTCCAACGAAGTTGTCCCCAAGACCTGCAAGGTCATTCTGGCCGACACCATCGCCAAGCGCCTCCTGGCTGAGGTTCACGACACCCTCGCCAAGGTGCAGGGCAGTGGCATCTTCAAGCCCACTCTGGTGGCATTCTTGGCCAACGACGACCCGGCTGCTCTTCAGTATGCCGAGTGGTCTCAGAAGACCTGCGTCGAGAAGTAGGCCGACCCCGCCGTTGCGAAGATTTTATCTTTTGCGTTTGGTGCGCAAATTAAGCAAATGAGTGCAAAGGTACTGACAGGCGCCCTCTTTTCTCTCACAGCGGCTTCAACTTTGACTTGCGTCGGGTCGACAAGGAGCAGCTCGAGGACAAGATCACCGAGGCCAATGAGGATGACAAGGTGGACGGCATCATCGTCTACTACCCCATCTTCCCGGGCAACCCCATCCACGACAAGTACATCCAGGAGACCGTCTCCCTGGCAAAGGACGTCGAGGGCCTCTGCCACCAGCACATCTTCAACATGTACCACAACGTCCGCTTCCTGGACCCGCCCCAGAACCTGAGAAAGTCCATCCTACCCTGTACGCCCCTTGCCGTCGTCAAGATCTTGGAGCACCTCCAGATCTATAACCCGATTCTTGCCTATGGCAACCGCCTCTTCGGCAAGACCATCACGGTCATCAACAGATCCGAGGTCAACGGCCGCCCACTGGCGGCCCTTCTGGCCAATGACGGCGCCACAGTGTACTCGGTCGACATCACTGGGGTTCAGCTGTTCACTCGCGGTAAGGGCATCAAGCAGATCCGCCACCAGGTCGAGAACAAGGAGGGCTGGGGTCTGGAGCAGGTCCTGCCCATCAGTGATGTCATTATCGGCGGTGTCCCTAGCGAGAAGTACAAGATCTCGACCGATCTCATCCGTGAGGGTGCCGTCTGCATCAATTTCTCCTCATTCCGCAACTTCGACGCTCCTACGGTCAAGGAGAAGGCCGCCATCTACGTTCCATCGGTCGGCAAGGTCACCATTGCGTGCTTATTGAGAAACTTGGTGGTAAGTAATTCCCCCGTCTCATGGTTTCAAGTAGAAGGAGGCACTGATTGCTTCCAGCGTCTTATCGCCAACCGCCCTACGACCAAAGACAACGGCAACGAGGACGCCTCCACTGCACAGGCCAGGAGTGAGGCTTTCACCGAGGGTTAAGCGCACGCATGGGATTGAAAGGACACACTTGGGTTACTAATTCAATAAAAAAAAAAGCATTGAGGATTGTTTATACCTGGTCAGCCATACGGAAAGGGTCACTGAAAGTTTGCATTAACGGGATGGAAAAAATAAAAGAAAAAGCATAGACTACATACATGGGTATATCCGGGATATTTCAACATAGAAAGAAAGTGGGAAAACCGTGCACTTGCCGGTATCACAATCGAAAGTTCGTATATGGCGCGTAGCCCAAGCAATTCCAACGGAACGACGTCGAATCTGAGGTCGCGCTCGCTGGCATGTGGATACATCCCATGACGCTCGCGACAATGCGGTTGTTGTCAGCCGCATTGCCAGACGGCATCTGAGACAGGGAAGGAGCGGATCCGGTACCTGGGCATTCCTTCGCATGTGGTACAGACATACAACGAACAATAAGTGTAAGCATGCTATGAGGCGGATGTCTGCGTGCTGGCGAGACTGGGGGGAAGGTGGGGGCTGGCTCGACTCCAACATCGTAGTCAAGGTGAATGGATTCCTCGGAGAATATGAACTTCCTTAATCGGAGGAATCTCAGCCCAGACCAAGACCAAGACCGAACGAGATAGGCGACGAGATCCGGGTGCAGCGCCTCATCGGCCGGTGCGGTCATCAGGTTGCGTGCGGAGGGGTGCGGACAGTCGTACTCATTTCCGCCATCGTGGAAGAAATTTTGGGGTCAACCAGTCGGTCAACAGTCACGGACAGTCTTTTCTGGCTAGTCTGCAACCCATAGTGATGGGACAGAGTGGAATGCCCTCGCGGCTTACAGAGCCCTCTCACAGTTGTACTTCTTACGTTCTCGGGAGCCCGTCTCGTCCATAGCAGGCATCGTCCGCCGGTTTGAGCGCTGCAGGGATTTCGCCGGTTCGAGGAGTGGTGACGGATCGCTGGGTTTGCCCAAGATTTGCAATGAGATGCGTGGCTGGAGATTGGTTCGGTGCCGAGATTTCAATGCGAACGAAGAAAAAATGACCAGATCGACGAAGGGGGGAGGATATAATTGATGTGTAGTAAGAGCCCTCAAGTCATGGGCCTGCATGAGGTTGAGACGACATGGCGTCATAGGAGACGTTGAGGAGAATGAGGATGCACAGAATGGGACAGCTGAGGTACCATTGCCCGTTCTGTATCCAGAGGTATCCTCAGATCTAGGGTTGGATTTTGGCTTCTTTCTTCCTTTTGTTGTTCTGGGCTTCTCTCGGCCTAGGCGCGTTACAGGCAAATTCGGCCCAGGCGCGAGTGCAACACAGTGCATCCAAATACGACGCGAGAAAGACAGCGGCATCCATCAATGGATGGAGCGATGTATTATCGCTCAGAGGATGGCCATCGTTCCAGAAACCCCGAAAGACTCGGCTGGCTTGCTTGCTCTCGGTTGCTCATGTTGCTCATACCAACCCGCAGCCCGCCGCTCCAACGGGCTGGAAGCCTTTGTAAGAAAGACACACGCAGGCGCCTGGAGCCAGAAGGAGCTGCAGAAGGGCCGGGGAGCAATCATCACATGAAGTAGGGTTATCGGGTGGAAAGCCTCAGATCACTACCGGATCCAACCAGCAGCGAAATGTCCCGAGGAGGCTCGAGAGTGTCAAACGGCCAACACCCACCCACCCCCCACATCTCACCGGTGAGGTTGTGTTGAAGCTTATTATCATTGCTCCTCCAGAGGACTCTCTGCCAGAGCCCACTTCAGGCCGGACGGGTTCGTCTCAAAAGTTGAGTGACAGGCGGGGACAGACGGGAGAAGCGATGGAAGGTTGGAGGGCGTCGCCAACTCAATGCGTACAGTGTACCGCGAATGATGCTCGACGTTCACAAATTACTATGCTAGCGGGCGTCCACAAACGGCACGAGAACCTGGGAGAGTCAGGCGACGTCAGGGGTTCTGCGTGCAGAAGGCTGATCAATTGCCGAAATTCGAGGTTCCAACACTCCTGGGCTCCACCGTGCGAGAGTGCGGCCTCTGAACAAGCCAATGCAAGACGAATGAATCCATTGCACCTGGACGGATATCTCCATTCCCATTGCTCTATGTAGCTACAGCTCCAGACTCCATTTCGAGAACGTGGAACGGCCAGGACCAGGAAGGAGGCAGCACCGACGAAGTGGCTCCCTCAATACCTTTTTTTTCATTTTTTTTTCACTTTCCTCCTTTTCTCCCAAAGTTGACCACAAGACGGGGCTGTTTCCTCTCGATCAGCCCTTGTTGTTCAGAGTCCACATGGGCACCGAACCCACCCGCTGGCCAATGCGCAGAGGGAACCAGGGGACGCATTTGGTTCATTCATCGGGTCCAATCATCCAGGAAAGAAGCTCGCCGTGTTTCAACTTTCCATGCCAGGCACCGCAGGGCAGAACCTGCAGAAAGCAGCAAGTGCAGCAACAAGGCAAGGAACGGCGCTTGTCCAACATGGGCTACTCTCACAACCAGGCACACCCGAGCCCACGCAACGATATTGCCTTGCATTGGTGGCTTCGAATGGAAGCCAGCCAGCAGCTAGCTAGCAGTGCAGGGCTCCGACACCGAAGGAGAAGGAGGGAGACCCGCTGTCATGCCCCCCCATGTGTGCAGCCATGCAGCTCCAACCAGCTCATACCATAGTAGCAAGCGACTGCGGGCTACCGGGATGCGGCCTAGGGGGAGGCCAGGTGCGAACCAGGCCGCACCAGCTTGGTCTCCTTCTCTGCAGGAGCGAGAGATTTGAAAATTTTACGAACGGAAGGGTTGCTGGGATATGGGGAATGCCTGTTCCCTGTCCCCTTCTGGCCCTGGGTCTGTCTTGCGAATGAATGGTAGACGGGAAGAGGATGGTGAATTGGCCTGAAGCGAGGCATCAGGGGACGGGACGGGGGGCCGGACTTACGACACGTCAGGTCTTGACTTCGTCAGCCAGCACCGCGGATAATGCCACGCGACAGACCTTCTCGATGAAGGACAACCGTCAGTGCCATTTGCTAGTCGCTTCTCGGTCTCCAGACACCTAGTAATCAATCATCCCTCATTTACGCCATCAACTCGCCGATCGACGGGCCAAGAGTTTTGTTGTTTTGCAGCTAGCTACTGCAGCATAGTTTGTAAACAACTTAACTTTCCCTCCGGCCTGGTCTAGGATTGCCCGCTCCTCTAGCTCGTCACCGTCACGCCCCTTCACCCCCAAGTACTCACTCATCCCCTACGTCTTTACCCACGGCAGGGTGTACTCTGTATGTACGGGGTACGCGCGCTCGAACGAACCACGGATCACTCACCTTGCATTGGTCCATCAACTGCCGCCTCAGGTCTCGAGCCCTTTTGCGATCCTGCACAAAGAAAACCTCCCCTCGAACCCTGGGCCGCTCATCTCCCGCAGCCTTTCATCTTATCTTACTGGCCTAGCCAACGCAGATCGGTGAAGGGGAAACAAACGGGGAACACGACGAGTTCACCGGCACCATCTTCCACCTTTCACTTTCATATCCGCCTTCGCCTTCGCCTTCACCTGCTCCTCTCCTCGCCTCGCCTCGAACTCGCGGCTTACCACAGCTGCTGCTGCTGCTGCTGCTGCTGCTGCTGCTGCACCTCAGCGAGAGACAGACCAGGCACTAGAGAGCACCCGCTGCATGTCTCACACGCATTTGCCTACCCTGATTGGCTAAACTTTCTTGATTATTTCAAACACCCTGCGGGATCCCCATCGCTTTCGCGCCCAGAACCACCAGCTGCAACCCCTTAAACCTCGGAGTCTGTCGCGACAGAGCCGTACTTCAACAGCCGACGTTTTTGCAAGAGGAGGAAAAGAAGGGGGACAGCCAGACCTAAGGAGCACAGCAGCCGTTTGTTCTTGGACGCGATTCTTTCTTCGACCGACGACAGACCGGCATTTCGAGTAACTCGTTCCAGCCATCTTCCCGAACACGGCGGTCTGTTTGCTTGGGCTGCGCTTGCATTCAACGAACCTTTCAACTCCCGCAAACGGGCATCTCATTGTTGCTACACCTTTCCCGTTCAGCGCCCAGCAGAGCCACGACATAATCTCCCATATCTATGGTCAAGCCCCGGACGAATTGGACGCAGCCAACTTTCTTGCCATTTTAGTGTTCAACCTAGACGGTGGCATCAGCGGCACCCGATTTCCCGCGGCTCGTCTGCAGCACGTCAAGCTTCATCTGATTCTATTGCAAACTGAACAACAGCGCTCGTCCCTAGGTATTGAGTCTTATTCCATCCGAATCCACGACAGGACGGGGCTACAGGCCAGACTGAAGCTCGGGGGAACGGTTCTCGCTTTACCCGAAACTTTGCCCAAATGCCCTCGTCCCATCTATTGCTTATTGACAACGAGTAATCGATTGTTGAGGTTTCTGCGCCACGAAGGGTTCACAGTTAGAAAAAGCAGCCAAACGGCCCCTCCATTAGGGACCGACTCGCATTGCGTCCCAACGACTCCACGGCCGCTGTAACAACAATCAACGCCTGCAGCTAAGATAAATATCCGCGCAGAAAGCTACACGGCCAGTACCTGAGTCGTTTGCCAAAATTCGGCCATTAAAAACCATGGCGACGCAGACGGTACATGCCCACGCGGGCCACGCCCATTCAAGCTCCACCTCCTCGTATCCCCCGCGGCCTGCGTCTCCTACATTGACGAATCCCGACATGATTCTCCCCGACTACGATCGCTCACCTTCTCCCGAACGATCCCATTCTCCGCTAACCATGTGGAAGAACGCACATGCCGTCGACATGAACATGCAGTTCCAATTCCCGCCGAGCGCATACGTCGCCGGCCCTGTCACCCCTACGACACCAATCATCTATGGCAACGGGACCATGTTATCTGACATTGGTGAGGTCACTGAGGCCGAGAGCACACCCGGCAGAGCTTCGCGTCCGACTTCCGTCATCTGGTCCCGACCCAACAACGGAGGCGCCGACGAACCGCGATATCCGTCACCCACGAAAGCGCTGGAGAGCCTAAAGCAACGAGCAGCGCGGGCGACACGTGAACGGCGATCTTCCATGGATTCTACAAGCACGATCACCACAACACAAGACCAAAACGCTTTGTTCGCAGAATTTGATGATACCGTGAGCGTCGACGACAGCAACTTCCAAGGTGACGACGAGGAGAGCGTGGCAGAATCGTATGTAGATAACCCGTCGGTTCTCCAAGCGCAGGGCATCTCGCAACCCATTAGATCATCTCTCGACGGTCCCAACAGATACTCAACCTCTCTTATAAGTCGTCGAGCCGAGCAAATCCTGGCAAATGCCAAACGGAGACTCACGGTATGCGCCACATATTCTTCATCTACAAGACGCTTGCTGACATACACATACACAGACCATGGAAGGCAATCTTTCAAGAGCGCGGGGTTCATTGAGCATCTCGACTCCCTCAATATCCTCCTTCGACGGAAACCACTCGACACCTTCTCCTCCGATTAGGTCTGCCTCATCGGCAACCTCTCCCATGTCTGGTCATGGGCATGCAAGGATGCTAAGTGACACATCGATCAACTTTGACCCAGACACCGCGGGCGGTGTTCCCAGACGGTCTGCCAGTGCAATGGGAGCAGCAGGTGGATACCGACAACCGCTCTCTGTGCGTAAGGCTTCTCATGACGCCGCCTTGTACCGCCTCAACTCCGGAGAAGAGGGGCATCCGCGCTACAAAGTCGCCCAAGAAATTGGCCTGGAACCCCTTGGAGAGGACGAGGTCGCACAAGAATTTCACTCAGGGAGTGATAGCGCCAAACGAGAGAGTCTCTTGAGCCCTGCGTTCAGCTCTGCGAGTCGCGATAGGCCACTGACACGCTCGGCATCCGTGGCGCAAATGCGCGATATCAGGGGTCAGGTGCAGGACCTGAAAGGAAAGATCTCATCTTTGAGAGAACAAGCTCGTGCCGACAGCATGCGACGACGCAGCATGCAGAGCCTGCGAACCCCCAGTCCGTTCACTCATGCTCAGGTCGACCAGTGGTATGCAGAACCCCAGAAGCAACAATCACCGGAGCCATTGACTGCCAGCTCGGAAAAGAATCCGTGGAATGCGGACGCGATCAGCGTTGATGGGCTGGTCCAAGAGCGAGAAGAAAGTGCTGAGGCGATGGAGCCATCAATCGCAGATAACGAGTCGGTTGTCGAGGACTATGACACTGCACAAGAGGTCATTCGGCAGGAAGAAAGGCAGAAGACGCTCAATGCCATGGAGGCGAACCAAAACGTGGAGGATGAAGTTGCTGAAGACGACATCTCTGATATGCAGACTGAGGACGGGTTCGAAGACAGCGTGCAAGTCCAGGAGGGGGAAGGATACGAGAGCGAGAGTGGAGATTCACTCTACCATGACACCGTGCAGACTTTCATGTCTCACGAAGACCGCGAAGATGCCTTCGACTATGAGCATTTCTTCCTTCACAGCGCGATGGGTACCCTTAGCCAACAACGCCGTGGCAGTGTTACTTCCGAGAGTTCTATGGAAACGACTCGTGGGCCCATCACCTCCAACGAGTCGGTCCGGCCGAGATCGCACCACAGAAGAGGCAGTGGGGACACAACTTCAACTATCGAGTCTTTCGCCACGGCATACGAGGGTCGATCCAGTCGAGTGAGCACCAGCGATACTGGTGAGGAGCTGAGGCACGGCATTCTCACACCCCCAAGTATCAGCCCTATCAGCGAGCACACTGAGAGACCGCCAACCGCCAAGCGATCTATTAATGGGAGCAACCTGGGCGGCGAAGATGTTCTGGAAAAACTACGAAGTCGTGCACGCGCCGGTTCGACGGTCTTCCGTCGGCCGATGAGTACCCAGGCAACCATGGGCCACCGCCCGTCGACTGCATCCTTTGACTCGACAGGCACCACCCGAAGCTTTCCGTTGGTGGGCAAAGCGCGTGTCAGCGTTGGTGTCCTCACGCCTCAGGGCTCCCCCGAACTGGAACTGAAGACCATCTCGGATGCCCTGATGAGCGAGACTGCGAGCATTTGCGACAAGGAGAGCATGCACACGCCGGACCAGCTTGCCCCCTTGGAGCAGCTGGCCAAAGAGGACCAGATCATGGTTGAGCGCTTTGTAGCCAGCCTAGGACGCTGCGTGCTCGGTATGAGCGAGGCCGGCAAGGCCTCTGCAGAAAGTCGAATGTACAGGAGGCGCATCGATATGGCGCGGCGAATTTTGGAAGGCATCGGCGAGACTGCATAAAGAAGTGTCATTTTTTTTTTTCTTCCATTTAAACGATATGCTTGGAGGTTTCTGGTACCAGACCATGACAAAGGCCCAGCTGCATGCCACCGCCGCGACAGGCGACAGGGACAGGTCCAGAACATTGACGTTGGTGTCAACGAATAACTGATAATGTCAAATGAAACGTGAGGGAAGCTGCGATCGAGGTGGGGGGCGGGTAATGCGGAGTAGGCTTTTACTTCTCAAGCAGGCCCAGATGACGACTTCATTTCCTAGACTCGATTTCGATACCCTTCTTTGTACCTATCCTTTTTTTTTTTTTTTGTGGCTGGCGTGCCAACCGTTTTTCTTCCTCTTCTTGTATCCCGAACATTGTCTATCCGCGCAAGACCTACTCAACCTTTTTTCTTTTCTTTTCCTTTGTCTGAAGAAAGAGAGACTCGACGTCTGAATCGTCTTGAGAACACCAATACCGGGAGTCTATCAGCCGTGAAAGAACTAGGAAAGTGCCTTAGTATCCATACAATACAAGAAAATCCTAGAATCTTTAAGCCCGATCACTGTTACATGTGTCTGCCTTAAGGAGCAAGACAGTCGAGTGTAGTCATCATTAAGTTAAAAGAGTCTGAAGGGTGGTTCGCCACCATCAAAGTTCCGATGATACAAAGAGCCGAAGTTGGATTCAAGTCGGGACAGTGGCCCAGGGTTCAGAGCTTGATTATGGGTCACCTGCCGTCGAGGACTTGGGCTCTCGGCTTTGAGACCTCGCATGGTAGATCTTCTTTCAAGTTGATGCATTATAGTTGTTTGGTTACTGCTGTAGTAAACTAAGGTCCCCCCCGGGAAATAAAAACAAACATCCCTAAATTTGAATGATTGGGTGCTTGTTTCTGACGTTATGAATCTGAAGTGTTTACCCCGAGTATCGCTCGCAGCCAGGTTTGGTTGCATAGTTGTTCTACGATCTGGACATTGGCCCTGGGCCTCTCAGGTGTAATCAGGCCGATCTGCGGTCTCGGCACTGGCTGACACTGGACCGTCTCCCACATGCTTGGAGAACAACACATTGAATAACCAACTGCCCATTGTTTTCTCCACTTAAAAACTAGAACGACAGGTCTACGAACCTCTCACACACCGCATTTGCTCGTGCTCGTGCTTTGCTCTCCAAGGGTCCAATCCACCAACTCCACCCCTCTCCTTCCTTTATTCGCAAGACAACAAGACCTCACCGCGATTTGTTTTTGTCCCTCTCCTGGTGCGCCTACTTCACGAACAAGAAACTTGGCAGCGGCGGTACTCCTTTGCGCCCTCTCTGTCCCCATCTGGTAACGGTGCCTATTAAGACATACTCTCCCGGCCATTCTCCAGCTTTCGCACGCGCGCACGCGACACAACAGTCAACGGTCTAACGAACAAGCAAAACCAACGGCCGGCAAAAAGGGAGAAGGCACGGCGGAAATCCCTACATCATTCCCGACGGGGAAGAAGATAAGACACACACACACACACACGCACACACACACAAAAAAAAAAAACAAGACGACGCTTCTACCGATAACAAAACAAACAACGACACGAAACATCCCAAAAGAAGGAAAATGGCGGAACCATCCATCACAAACTTCCTCCTCCGCTCCCTCCTGCCCCCCGACGCCGCCGACTTTATCCACAAAAACGCCCTGCACCCGTCCTCGCCGCTCCAGCAGCTTCGTGCCCAGGCCCTGTCGGCGGCCTCGCGCGCCCTCGACCAGCTGTACCCCTACCTCGCGCCCGCGGTCGACGCGACCCTCGAGTTCCTGCACTCGTCGCCCGAGCTGGTGAGCTTCGCGGTCCTGCTGGCGCTGCTGGCGGCCACGGTCGTGGTGCTCAACTGGATCCGGCGCGTCGTGGCGTTCTGGACGGCGCTGGTCCTGAGGCTCGCGTTCTGGGGCTGCGTCGTCGTCGTCGTCGCCGCGGTGTGGCAGAGGGGTGTTTGGGAGACGGCGCGGGATGCGGTCGTTGTTGGAGGGAAGGTGGTGGGGTTCGCGGCGGCGGTGAAGGATGTCTGGGTCAGCGAGTACAAGAGGTACGAACAGGAGACCAAGGTGCAGGGGAGCAGGTACCGGTAAAGGTTGAATAGGGGTGGGGAATGGAAGATGGAGGAGGGGGAGGGATCGCTAGCAGACGCATGGTGGGATATACCCCGAGGGAAAGGACGCGTTTCGAGGAATGAGGGGGAAATGTGATGGTAAACGAGGAGTGTCATGGTACGGTTTCGGAACGATTGGGTTATGGATTTGGCCACGGGAAAGCAACAGCACCACGAGAGAAGTACAAGACTGGATACATAAGGCCACGGCTGGAGGTGGACAGAGTCGTCGCAGCGTGAGCTGGGCTGGCACGCACATACGCGGTACAACATACGGGCAGCGGGGCAACGTCGAGGGCGTCGCCGGATACGATTATGAACGAGTCAATGGATGTTAATCAATACCAACGCCAACGCTATGCAAGCAGCCATATCCCTCTCTACCTTGTTCTTTTTCTTCTCTCTTTCCCTTCCGTGACTCTCTTGTCTCCCATTTTGGTCCTGACTTTCTAGCCGGCATCACTTCCAATAACTGAATAAACCCCAAAGATGCAGCCAGACGAGCCATGCAGCATACGACAAACTGGGCTTAGTCGTCGTTGGGCTCGTCAAACTCATCGTCCTTGAGCTCCTTGGGCTCCTGCGCCTCGTGGTACTGGATGATGTCGTCAATGTAGCTCAGTACCGCCCCGACGCTGTCCTCGTCCGTGTTGTCCAGCTTCAGGTAGTTGACCATGCTGAAGCTCTCAATCAGACCCGCGACGGCCCTGTTGAGCCTCTGGAAGCTCTTCCCGCGCATGACAAGGTCGCGGTCGTGCACCTCGCCGCGGCCATCGTCCAGCTCCCCTCCCGCGGCAGCGATCGGGTCATCGTCCAACAGACCCGTGTCGGGCGTGAGGAAGCGCTTCATGTCCTTCTTGCGCACCTGGTCCTTGACGAGGTCCATCTTGGACAACACGTTGATGTGCGGGATCTCGAGCATGATCATGGCGCTCATGGCGCTGAGCGTGCCGGCGAAGAACTTGGCGCGGTCGACGACGAAGGTCGCCTCGAGGAGGTAGGCCGCGCAGAGGCGGATGTCGAGCGAGCCCGGCTGGGAGAGGAAGCGGGCGAGGGCCGGGAGGATGGGGATGTGGGTGTACAGCTCGATCTGGCCGGGCATGTCAAAGATGATGAGGTACTCCTCGGTGAGGCTGTCGAGGGCCTCGGTGAGGAAGTCGAGGTTCTCCATGAGGAACTCGAAGCAGTAGATGAGGCCGCCGTTGGGGCCGAGCCCGACCTCCTCCATGGCATCGTGCAGGGAGATGAGGTCCTTGATATCAAGGTCGGGGGCGTGCTCGAAGGACTCGGCGGCCGGGTCGAGGTTGACGTAGAAGGCGGAGCGGCGGTTGAGGTTCAGGTGGGTGATGAGGGAGGCGCAGAAGGTGGACTAGAGGAGAGAGATGCGGTTAGTTTTCCGGTATTCGGGGTCGGCTTCGGGAGGAACGGTGGTAGGATTCGGGATTCACCGATCGGCCCCGGTCACCGCGACCGACGCACGGGACAGACTATGCATGAGACGTCCGATCGAGCTGCGGCATAGAGGACCAGCTATCACGGGACGGGAGCGGAAGGGAAAAGGGGAGACGTGGAAAGAAGGGTATTCACCTTACCGGCCCCGGCAGGGCCCATGACCATAACGCCGTACTTGGACATGATGGCGTGAGTAGGGAGAAAAGTGACTGGGTTTTTGCTAAGGGGGCGCAGGGCAGTAATGTAGGGGGAAGAGGCAAGAGGGTTTGGTAACTCGTGTATTGCCGTCTGTCTTGGGTATTGTGCTGCGGTAGGTGGTGGTGTTGGTGGTCTTGATTGAGGATTGGCAGGGTCACTTTGTCGCAGAGTTTTGGGGGAGAGAGGAATGATGTTTTGCTATGGAAATTTACCCCGCCATGCAGGAACGGGTGCGCGTCTAGGGGTCGCGGTTGATCGGCCTTCTTTGCGCCACTTCTGGGTCAGAATCAAGAAGGGCCAAAATTTGATGCTTTGTAATAAAGCAAGAGGGTGACGAAATATCGCCTGGTACGTAAGTAGGTAACTTCTTGATGGAGTGGACTACACTCGCTATCTGGTGAAAGCAAAAGGTAAACATTAGACAAAAAAAAGTTTTGCCTTGCGGTTGCGGCCCCATGCGGCTGCGATAGCTAACGATAAGAGACAACAAGAATCCCGGTCGCAATTTTTTCCCCCTCCTCTCAGGATTGCGTCCACGTAGAACAATGGTCGAGCTTGCGGACGGCTTGCAGCGGAATTACGGGCCAATGCCGCTCGCACGTGTAAAGCACGGGAGGGGCACATTCTCACCAGCCTCTTTAGAGATCTTCTACAGCTTAGCTCCCTGTCAGGCTTAGCTTTTGTTTCGGCGGGGGTTTCTTCCTCGTCTGACGACTCAACGGCAACACCCCTAGAGGCATTGGAGGGGGACCTTCGCGGCGCGCTCTCGGAATGCGAATCCTGCAGGAAGGGTGCGCCTGAGGGAACGCGGGCGATGGGCACAACGGCGGGCCTCTCTTTTGAAGCGGGTGAAGGCGGACATGGTGGAATGTCGCCGAGCGGCCGGCGCGCCCCGTTGACATTCCGTACATTTGACAGTCGCCGACAAGCCTCGCGCGCCCTGGAATGCGTCTGTCTGTTAGACAATGCATTGGTGAAATGGCCTAGCATACGTCCAGAGCCAGGGTTAGCAAAGTTGCCGCTGAGAGTTTCACCTCCCGTGATTGTCCATGGCAATTGCGCGATGTGTCTTCGGTTAGGCACAAGCGCCCCGTACACACGCACAAACACACACATGAGGCCGGGTTAAGGTTCTGCGCGCTGCCTCATCTTTCACTAACGCACCCGTACGAAGTACCTTAACCGGAGATACGTAGAAATTTGGCGACAAGACAGAGGAAGCCCGAGGGAGCTCGGGGAACGATCACCGCTGCTCTTGCTGGTGCGGATCCAGGTGCCTGTGCAAATCCAAAAGCTGCCCTGGATCGCCCTCGGTTGAACCACCAACCAAGCCGGCCGCAGCGGTCCACGGGTACCGTTAGGTGGCCTTTGGAGGCGGGCACAGAGCCAACGTACATGGATGGCAGTTGAGCGTAGGAATTGACACAGAAATGCTGCGAAGGCGGTCAAGGGAGGAAAGTCGTGAGGATGGCGCAATCTGGAGAATTCTGGGTCTTCCCCCTCGACAGGGCTGGTACACAAGAATGGAGGGGTCGACCGGTGAATATACCTCCTCCGCCACGTCAATCACTATGGCCACGTGGGTACCTACCCTGCCTTCCGGCCCTCGGCCAATGTCTCCCACGAATAATGCGTCAAGTCCGCTTGAGCTTTTGGCCAGAGAGGAGTGAGGGAAAGAGAATTTCTTCCCAACCATCCCGTCCCCGAGCACCACGTCTCTGGTCTCCCGTGTTTCTTTTAAAACCCGAACGGCCACATCTTCCTCTTTCACTTCCTAAACTTTTCCCCCTCTTCTACATCCACAAGCCTTGCCTCCCTCTGCGTTCCTCCCCATACTCCCAAAGGTATGCAATTGACCTTGCACTGAGCTTCCAGACCCCGCGCGTCAAACACTCTGTCCCCACGCAGACCCAAGAAACAACAGAGCGCGCTGCTGACCCATCGATAACAGAAGTAGCTTTTTTTTTCTCTCCCGCTTGCTATCTTTATAGCCCCTCGGAGCCCCGCGTCGGTTGATTTAAACCGCACCGAATCTTTCTCGACCTCTCCGTCTACCATCCTTCTTTCCTTCTTCACACATCCTTTTCCCACAACCCTCTCCCCCAAACTATCCCCATCCAAGATGTCTGCTACCAACGGTGTCAATGGCAACGGCATTGCCAGCCGCACGCACTACAACGAGGGCAACTTCCTCTTCACCGTAAGAAACCCTTCTCACCTGGCACTTTCTGCCGGCGGTGAAGCCGAAAACCCCTGCTAACACCTACCGACGTAGTCCGAGTCCGTCGGTGAGGGCCACCCCGACAAGATCGCCGATCAGGTCTCCGATGCCATTCTCGACGCCTGCCTGCGGGAGGACCCCCTCTCCAAGGTCGCTTGCGAGACTGCCACCAAGACCGGTATGATCATGGTCTTCGGTGAGATCACCACCAAGGCCAAGCTCGACTACCAGAAGGTTGTCCGTAACGCTGTCAAGGACATCGGCTACGATGACTCTGCCAAGGGCTTCGACTACAAGACCCTCAACCTGCTTGTCGCCATTGAGGAGCAGTCCCCCGATATCGCCCAGGGTCTCCACTACGAGAAGGCTCTTGAGCAGCTCGGTGCCGGTGACCAGGGTATCATGTTCGGCTACGCCACCGACGAGACCCCTGAGCTCTTCCCCCTCACCCTCCTCTTCGCCCACAAGCTCAACGCGGCCATGTCCGCTGCCCGTCGTGACGGCACCCTCCCCTGGCTCCGCCCCGACACCAAGACCCAGGTCACCATTGAGTACAAGCACGACAACGGTGCCGTCGTTCCCCTGCGCGTCGACACCATCGTCGTCTCTGCTCAGCACGCCGAGGACATCACCACCGAGCAGCTCCGCAAGGAGATCAAGGAGAAGATCATCAAGAAGGTCATCCCCGAGAAGTACCTTGACGACAAGACCATCTACCACGTGAGTCATTTTCCCCTGTGCCGACTGCTATACGCTGTTGCTGACATGCCTCCCCAGATCCAACCCTCTGGCCTCTTCATCATCGGTGGTCCCCAGGGTGACGCCGGCCTGACTGGCCGCAAGATCATCGTCGACACCTACGGTGGCTGGGGTGCCCACGGTGGTGGTGCCTTCTCCGGCAAGGACTTCTCAAAGGTTGACCGTTCCGCTGCCTACGTCGGCCGCTGGATCGCCAAGTCCCTCGTCAACGCCGGCCTCGCCCGCCGTGCCCTTGTCCAGCTCTCGTACGCCATCGGTGTCGCTGAGCCCCTCTCCATCTACGTCGACACCTACGGCACCTCCGACAAGACCTCTGACGAGCTCGTCGAGATCATCCGCAACAACTTTGACCTCCGCCCTGGTGTCATCGTCCGCGAGCTCAACCTGGACCGCCCCATCTACCTCCAGACCGCCAAGAACGGTCACTTCGGTACCAACCAGAGCTTCACCTGGGAGCAGCCCAAGACTCTCAAGTTCTAAGCGAACTTGCACTGGACCGAGAGCAGGATTCCTTCAACAAGCTTCCTGCATTGCAACGACCTAGACGTTTATAATAATTTTGATATTCATGCGGACAGGCACTCAACATTGGCGTACGGTTCTCAACGAATCCCGGTTTCAAGCCTTTTTCGGGGGTAAAGGCAACACACAAGACACAGGGCGTGGTCTTTTGGTAGGGTCATTTTTTGTTCATGTCAAACGGTGTTAAAAACAATCGGAACAAGGGAGCGGTGGCGTCTTTCAACAAAGACACAAAGCGGGATTAGGATCATATCCTGCGACTTCATTTTTCTTTTTCTTTTTCAAAGTCACAAAAAGAGCAATGCATTATGAGAAGATACCCTTCGCATTGTTCGAAAGGGGACAACAAACAAAGCATCTATATCGGCGTTAACGGGGAAACAAAAGAACTTCAACATCTTTTCTTTCCTGGTTTTCTGGCCGACCATCTCTTGCGCGGTTAGGAGGGGAGAGGGATGTGGCAGGGCAGGCCGATTAGCCGGGGCTCGGAAAGTTGTAGACATGTAGACCATTTGGCTACTAGCAATAGAGACAAGATTCTCTAGGACTATCGGCTTCTACCGTTTGTGTGTGTTTGATTTGTGATGTTTGTTGTTATCCTAGGACGCGGAGTGTGTATCCCTATAGTACTGTTGGCTCGCCTCATACACCGCCTCGCCTGGGAGTCTGCGCTGAGTGTTTGGCATGATGTGAAACAAAGCCGACCTCTCAACGCGCAACACCGCCTTTTTGGCATGTCTCTCAACCACATGATATGGAGCGCAAGCTATGAGGCCTTTGGCTGGGCTCCGCGAGGGTGGTTAGCCATCAGCTTCTGAAACCTTGCATGATTCCCGTGGCAAGGGAGCCCGTCTGGAGAAGCTCCGGCATCGGGTGTATGAGTAGTCCCAACTGTGATCAAAGTTTTTAGTTTAGTTCGCAAGGTGGAGGGTAGGGGTGATTAGTAGTTGAAGAGAAAAGAGACAGCGAGCCCTCAGCGCCGCCCCCATCTGATTATCCCTAAGCGATAAATGGCATGCATCTCGACCTGCCATCCAAGGGGCGGAAAGGGGTGGTCCTGTATGGGTCGCTTCCAAAGCGCCCACATCAAGTTCGTCCGATCCGGTGGAGTAATCCACTGGACACCGGGCGGACGCAACACGGAAGGGTGGCCGAGTTGGTTATGGCGCCAGGTTAAGGTCAGCTTAACATCTGTTTCCTGGTGGGGCAACCCGCGCGAGTTCGAGTCTCGTCCCTTTCAATGTTATCTTTTTGATATTTCTTCCAATCCATTTCGTATGTTGTGCATCTTTTTTCTTCGTTCTCGCTCCTGTTTGTGGTTTTCCTTTAGCATTGTATTCGGTGGATGTCTAGTTAGGGATAAGTGCAACCAGTTGAGGAAGTGGTCTGTTCCATGTTTTTCTCCTACCTGTTACTGTCTTACAACGTAGCTTAGCCGAGTTACATCAAACCCCGACCTACTATATAACAAGGGGACGATAGGTGTGCTATTAGGATTGACAAATCAGTTTAGTACATATTGTGTCGGATGCTGCTTGCTTCGACTACGTGCCGTCGGGGTGTCTCCTCGTCGCTTCCTCTGTGGCAATGTGTACAAGCCATGACCAGGTAAAGAGTTTGGAAAACACGACTACTCTCTGCTGTATCCGTGGGCCTCTTCTGGTGGACCTTTTCTTTTTTTCTCTTTTTTTTCGCAGTTGAGGTCGAAACATTATAGATTGAAGACGATCAGAATTCACGCTCGGAACTTCGATGGTGTCCAGTATCATCTACGCCTCGTCCCGTCGAGGCAGAGTTTATAAGTGAGCGTTTATCCGCCAGTTATATGCCCTATGAAGTTTTTCCGTTGCTTGTTTAGAATGAGTTGTATCTAGGTAGCTTGCCAGACGTGGATTAAACTCTCAGACTGGCCGATGAGCTCCTGCCTTTTTTCCCCCCCTTTTTCCTGTCCCACCGAGAAACGAAAGTCCTACACAATGGCCTGGGTCTGTCGAAGTTCGAATGGCGCCTGAACACCACGCCTGCTTTCCGAACATCGATACTACGATAGAAGAATATCCGCTTGAGACTATCGGCTTCTTTGAGCAAACGTCATGTGAAATGGAGTCTCTACGTGGAAATCTAATCTAGTCGTAATACAGGAGGAGATCCAAGGGGAATAACTAGGTAATAACTAGGTAATAACTAGGTAATAACTAGGTAAGAACTGAACGTGACGAGAGTTAAACAAGCGCGCTCCAACGGGTCACCAGAGCCCCCTATATTGGAGTATTATTTTGTGCTGTTGCTTCAACCAACTTGGCCACGCCATCATCGCTGAACTGTTTAAAGACTCTTTGCCTTCCGTGGTTTATGAACCACCAGGTAGGGCAGGATCGAAAGGATAGAGCAGACAGGATAGGCAGCAGCGCATAGCTGGGGCTGGGAAGGTTGAGTGTGGGACCTCTGGTGTCTTTTAGAGTATTCGTGTTCCATGGATCTACGGATGTCTTAACTAGCTTGCATCAGTGATGATTCCAAGTTTGCCACGGCCGTATCTCAATCAGTAATGATATCTCGAAATGTTGGGTACATCATTCCCCGGACTGTTTGACATCGGGCCTGATTTATGGACTCACTGCAGCCGAGCTGCGGTCAACTCGTTGTCCTACAAGTAGTCGTTCGTGTCTAAAGTTCTGCTGCCTCGCCTGGACAGTCGTTAGTATATGCCAATGCTTTCAACACACAGTAGACACTGGACGCGGATCAGGTCAGGCGAGCGTTACACGCACCGGACCGCAGATACGGGATACTGACGGGTATGTCGAAGCTTGAGTTTGCCACTCGCCGTCCGCACGGTCCGTTGATCTATTAGTAGAATGGCAGCATTTAAGGTGCAGGCTGGAGCGACTCTTTGAACCGCTTTCTTTCCTAACTGGGGCTGAAGGCTGCATGGTCTCGGTCATGTAAGGTGGCTTAGTCCGTTTGGCTGGCGGAAGGGGAAGACAGCCCTGAAAGCTGCATCCACGAGCTTCACGACGGAGCACCCTGAGTGATTGTCATAATCTCAGCCCCTGACTTCGTATACGAACATCAGACTTTATAACATACCGATCTCAGGACCGAGAGTTACAAATCAGTCTCCTCTCAAATAATCCCACTAGTGATCAGCAGGAGATCGCGACGACGGGGTTGAAGCTGAGTGGATGTTGCTCCCTCTGCCAACACTGTTAGCGCGCGCAATGGCCTATCCAGTCGGTGATTCAAAAAGAGACGAAAAGGTAAACTCACCTCAAGTATTGGCCAGTCCAGCAAAACGGTAAACAATGAGACGAGTGGAGAAACCAAACCATCTCATCGTAGTTCCGTGGTTGTTTAATCTTGTCATGTTGCTTGCGGTCGAGGAGCATATAGTAAACGTTTGTTTGCTGCAAACCATGTGAATTTACCAAATAGTTGAAGCCGTAGCAATGTTCCGCCATTCATTCTTCCTCAACTAACATCAGTGGACTTGGTCAAACGCAACCGGATATTTTGATGCATTGTGGCCAGAAGAGTTATCAATATCTCCCCACAGTGCCCGAGCTGCGGTTGCAGATGTTTGTGGCAAGCAAAGGATGCCTGTCAACTTGAAGCTAGCCGTTTCTGATATGGACCGAGAAACCGTCAGGTTGGTACTCTTCTGCGTGTCAAGTACCACTGCTAGCTCTCATTCCGCGGAGATGTGCCGGTCATTACCAAGAGTTTCGGTCAGGCTACTGCCATGACTAAAGGAGCTGACGCTGGCGATCGTGAGAATCCCGTCCAGGCATCGACCTGGTCTGGGTAGAGTCGGTGTGACTCTCCTTGTAAGAATGACTTTAAAGCAACCCAGTGATAGCACTCATGCGCGACTCCACCCAGAAGAGGTGATTGCGAAGGCGAGCGGCTAGATGGAATAACATGTTTCGGCGTCCGGTCCCCCGAGTGGTTAGTCAGTTGCGGATTTTCACAACGAACCGATGGCATGGTCATGGACCCCATGCGGTGGTCATGGCCTCACGCCGAGCAGAACAATGAGAGAGTAACACATCTACAGTGGCCAGATGAAGCTAGCCAAGTGGTCTCGATTTGGTAAGCCAAGTGTCAGTTACCAGGAAATCCTTCTTGTAAGGATTGCATGAGGAGGGCAGCCGGGGTATCAACCAACATCAATATCGCTTGAGAGTGTGCTGGCTTGAATAGTCATCAACCTTGCACAAGCGAGTGCGATAGTGCATTGCTCAGCGGGAGAGTCTGTGTTCCTATCAGAAGCTAACATCGCTAATGTTTGACCGGTGCCTGTAAACCTCATATTTACCTCGCCAGGCTAGTATAAGCCAGGGCGATGTCAAGCATATTAGCCGCCTCGATAATCCATCCCGATCCTTGTGAAGGGGCGGACGTCCAGCGATATTGGGTCCACGAAGCAATCAGCCTGGACAAAGGGGACACGAATCACGTCCAGGAGCAATGTGCGTCGAGGTTGAGGCTTTTCTCTGCGGTCGAGTCGAAGATGGTGTTGGACGCACAATAGGCTTCAAAAGTTGCCAAAACCCATCTCCAAACCAACAAACGAGCCTCTCAATAATAACTACTGGGATTGTCATTGGAAAGCGGAGCTATTCCGCTTGTCTTAGCTATGCCCCCAGAACCAACACATTTCTTGGATCCGCCGAGGGTTTGCCAAGTGGCTGAAAGGGTGATGCATCAGCTGTGTTTGCGTTCATGCCCAATCTGAACAGTGGTAAGCGAGAGCGAAGGCTCTGTCGGCCATGGCAGCGATACAGGAGGATGATATGCCACAAGGGTGAGGACCGAGAGGCTGGTTCATGTTTGGACGTCGGAACTGATCCGGCAGTTTTGGGTCGGGCTGCCGCTGGGTTGAAGGGCAGTTGAACCCCTTCAACTGGCGGTTGTGGTCATGGGTGCGGGGCCCGAAGTCGTTGAACAATAGAGAAGATTGCTCCACCCACATCGGAGAACAATGGGAGACTGGACCCGTAACAATGCGAAGGGGAGTCGGCAAGGTGGGTCCATCATCCGGGTGCCCCGGCACACTGTCCCTTCTCTGCCTTCCTCCGCGCCATTAGCAATGCAGTTTTCCGGGGAGAACAATAAAACTGACGGCACCGTTCAGCCATGACAGACCACAATCTGTCTTCGCTGCGCTTTCGGGCTTTGAGACCAGGTGTCCCACTTGGCAGATGTTGCGACCGGCCAGGACATTGCCCGTTTTGCAGATATCATGCCGCTGGGGTAGAGCGGCAGGGAGTGCTTTACTCCAGTGAGTATGAGTTTTCAAAACTAGCTTCTTCTTCTGTCGGCGCAGACTGGCGGGGTAAGAGTTGCAATGCCGTACTAGGCGTTTGTCTCTGCGCCGAACTTTCGATGTAGCTCCCTATGTTCCATCGCCAACACAAAGGTGTGGCCCAAGCAAGAGACATGGACTTGGTCAACAGATGATTTTGGAGGCTGGCCTTAACTTTGATATTCAGTCAACTAGGATACGGATAATACAGCCAAGGGTGCTGCGACCTGCCTTAGGTGCTTACACCGCATGTCCGGAGACAAGTGTATGTGGGGTATGACAACAGCAGCTAAGAGATTATGGATCGCTGATGAATGATCACACAGAACCTTGAAGATACATAATGGCTTGTTTTGCTTGCCCGGTCTAACTTCCAATGGCTACACTGCCCGCCACCTAGCTGCGGAACATGGGATGTCAAAGCATGGATGTCATAGTATCACATTACTTTCCGCGTCAGCTGCAGCCTTCCTACCCAGCTCCCACGCCTCCACTACATAGTCTAATATGCCTTTGCAGCTCCCTAGTACTTGACCAACTTAATAGATATAGATGGTATCCTCCTTCTGTTGAATGGATGTGCTACTGCCAGTTCACCATATAAGTCTTCCCCTTTGATTTCTTTTCTCATTCGGAACTGCTATCAGTGATGGACATCATCACCGACTGAGCCACCAAGAGACCGAAATAGACACTTCAAACATTTTCTTCTTCCCCTCTATCTAAATAAAGAAGAATCCAACGATGACATCCGCGGCACAAGGCTACCGACCGCAAGGGCTTGCCGCATTGTCGGCACTCAACGCCCTTACCAGTTCCAAAAGCAATGACTCTTGTCAACATGAGCAGCCTCCGGCGTACACGCCGCCGGCTCGACCAAGGATATTTGAAAACTTCGCTTCCTACTTCACTTGCCAAGATGCCGTTCCAGACGGTGGTGGCCCGGGGGTCAGTGGTGGCCCGGGGGTCATCCAACCTCTCGATTATATCTCAGAACCTATCACTGACGATGATGTTGAGGGGTCATCGCCTATTTCGTTACGAATCTCAACGCGAATCAAAGTACTTAGCGACGGCAATCTTATTGCCTTAGCCTGCGCGCCCACAGAACAAGCGAACTCCATTGCAAAGGCAATCATCGAAGCCATCCAAGGTCGAGGTTGGGTGGCAGGGTTCCCAATGATCGATGAGAATGGCCGGCCGAGGCCACTCAAACTGGACATCGATGCAGGTATAACGGTCGAAGGATCTTCGAATGTGATCGGCACGGAATCCGCCATCAGCCAGTTTCTACGGCGCGGTACACAGACACAAAACAGGTCACCAGATTGTCAACCTAGAAGCGAAACGTCAGATTCGGCAACATCTCCTACCTCACCCAAACGAAGAAGACAGGAATCAAATGTGGACACGTTTGAAGAGGCCATCCGCAAGCGAGCCCGGAGCGAGCAGTAGAGTTCTTCGGGAGTGATTATTCGTCAGCCATTCTGCCTACGCTTAAGTCAGCATTTATCGGCATGTGGTAATTTGGTCTATGTTGAAGCTTATCGAAGTCTAGGACGCCATTGAGTATATCGATGAAATCTCCTACTTCATGGGACTTCAGGCCCCTTGAATTATACCAGTTCAATAAAGAATATTTTCGATGCTTCAATGCTTTAGCCTTGACCCAATGTTTCAATATCATCACCGTTGCTAGTCCATTGCAAGGCGGCTCCACGACATCAGGATCAAGGAACGATCTATTAATTGATAGACGCCCCACGCACAGAATTGTTATTCGCTAGTGTCAATTCCTTTATGCTTCCTCCGTTCTTCCTGCACGTTAGTTGGGGACTTGAATGAGTCCATAAATTCTGTTTACCCCGTGTGGAAGACATGTTATTCCAACTGTCTGGCTCTGCATCCCAGCGTCCACGAGGTAAGCCAAATTCAGATCCTGCAAAGACCTACCTCAATGCTGACTAAGCATCCAATTGCTTCTTCATTTTTTGGAGTTTTTTCAAAAGCGCGGCTCAAATGCACATGAATTTACGTGCGTAACGTTGACGCCGTTGTTGGTTGTGCGGATCTCGAGCAAACAATATGAGTAGGAGCCAAGAGGCTTTGGTGTATCCGCTGGGATCCTCAAGGGATATGACTGGAGGGAGAACACTGACGATGCACAGTTTGCACTGATAAGCGTGTCAAGTAGGCAATTGGGATTCGGGATCCGAGTGCAGTGGCCGCTGAAGAAAGAAATTGGCATTGGCTTTGTTTTATTAGTGCGATTTACTATGGCCTGCTTGGTGTTGCTGCGCGTAACCCTTCCTACCATATGATGACATGGAAAGGTGAGTACCGTTCCGATTGTTGATAATAACCAACGGTTATAAGTTTACAGTTAAACCTATACGTCTACTGAAGCGAATAGTAGGTTTTTCGAGCATATGTTTCGATGACATATGGCGGCAGACTAGGTCTCATGGGCGTGAGGTGCCAAAGTAGTTTTTTCTGCTGCTGCTGCTTCAGCAAGCACATGGTATATCAAGTGTGTTGGCTGTTCTTGAAACAATATCGTCCAAGGCCGCTTTGAAAATAGTACAGTCCTTTAAGACCGGCCTTGGTTGGATCTGGTCGTACAAATTCAGCAATGGAACATCTACACTAGGGAAGCAAGTAGGAAGCAGAAACCAAGCCTATTATGTATGACTTAAAGTATTTGATATCATTCAGATACATTGTTGTGTGTCATTAACCTGCTGTGTTCGTTACAAAACTGTAGGCCCTGGCAAGCAATATGCGAAACTTCTTTTAGCACCGCCTTAATATATGGGCTGATGTTGTTTGTCAGACCTTCCTTATCTTCGCCCTCTCTTATTGACTGATTCTCACCAGCTAACACCCTCCTAGCCAACATTATTTCTTCAAAATCAAGTCGTAGCCAGCAGGACGATCAACCTCGTCTTGCGCTCTACCGCTGTGCATTTCAAGCAGAACGTCTTATTCTCTTGGTGTCGGGCGGGCACGGCGAGGTGTTGTTCGGGTAAAAGATCTCATCACCAACCCAGACGGGCCAGACCTCGTTGATGGTAGCCTTCGTTGCGCCGTTCTTGGCAGCGGTGACTTCGAGAAACAGCGTATCGACCCATTTGACAGGCGGCTCGCCGTTAAGACCGGTCAGAGGCACGAAAGTGAAGTTGCCCTTGGCACCACATACGCGGCCTTTGGTCACCGGCCTGCCGTAGCCGTTGCCCCTGACGGTATAGTCGGTGATGAAGTCGCCCGAGGACTGGACGTAGAAGCCGGCGTAAGGGGGGTCGGCTCTGTTGAAAAGGAAGGAGAACGTGGCCTCGCCCCCCGGGGGAATCGAAGGAGACCCGGAGGTCGTCACGTCACCGTCGGTGTGGCTGTACCAGCCACCATAGTTATGTTGAGGCCAGGTATTGAACTTTTGGGCTGCCGTCAAGGCGGCGAGAACGACGCACGCGGTAACGGAGGGGAGGTGAACCATTTTGACTGAGATGGACGTAAGACTTCCAAAGACAGAAGGATTCCAGGTGAGTAGCGAGCATCAAACCAAAAATCGGCAGCCAGTGAGTACAAGTTAAGTATTCATTCAGACTGGTCATCCCAGCCCTTCACCCCCGTATGGAAATAGGCAGAAGCGCATGCTGTGGAGTCGTTAGCCCTCTCCTTGGGTAAGCTTGACCGAGGCCTGCCGCCCTGCCGCCCGAGTTAATTGTCATAACCACGACTATGGCGGGTGAGATGCCAAGTTAGGCCTAGCTGTGAAGAGTTTGTCACCAGGGTCTAACATGAATCTGTAAGATTGGAATGCATCAGGTACAAGTCGAAGCAACTGGATGATAATGGAGGAGAATCCTTGATATTATATGATAATTGTGAGCTGCCGTCAGAAAAGCAAAAGTTCAATGACAAACATGTCGGAAGTTTGCTGAAGTCTCGCCAACGGAAGGTTAAATGGATGTCTTAAGAGACTGTTCCAGACCATGAAATTAGCTCTTGAAGGGTCCCCTGAAGTGAGGTTGAATGCGGAGACAACATAGGTCGGCCCTGCCCTGCTGTTATCCACCAGGAGCCAGCCAGAGGGCGTGCTCTTCCCCGAAATATTATTTCTAGGCAACGGGCCATCGGCCGAATCGTCCCTTCGCTTAGCTCGATCAACTCTCTCCCGGATGCCTGAAGGGCCAAACGTTATTTGAATTCCAAGTAAGGGTCAACCAACCTAGTTTTCTTTCCCTTTCCGACTCTGATTACCTATTGCTCCCAGCCGTTTCAGTTGCTACTTGGTCCGAAGTGCTGCCCATCAGCCTCAAACCGTCTCGTCTCGGCCGTTCCAAGTCAGAAGTGGCAGGGAACCAGGAACATCCCCCACTTCAGCTCAAGTTGACAGCTCCCTGCGGTCCAATGAGCGGCGCCAATTGCAAGGACGGCTTCTGTCTTGTCCTCCACTGGCGAATCGTGACCAGTTTCAGGATACCAATGGCCACCTCTGCTCAAAACCGACCGCGCTACGAGGCCCATATTGCAACCTCAACCGCACCTCTGTGCACTAGGAGGTGCTGCAGACCTGATTCAGGCACTTTACTGAGGGAGCCAAGCTGAACATGCCCGCCGCTTCCCGAGACGTTGAATCCCACCCATAGCAACCCCCTCCCTCCAGGCTTCCTTGGCTGTAAGCTAGCCCAGCTGCGAAAGGCCCAATTTTACATGCAAGTAACGACCTTCCAAGCCTTCCAAGACGGCCCCGAACCCGGCCATACACGCGTACACGGTACATGAAGCCCGCCGGAGGGGCTCCAAACCCCCGCGAAAATCCTCCACGATGGGCACATGTTGTTCACTTCCCTTTCTCTTCCCTTCCTCTCCCGACTCCACCACCTTGCTTCCGTCCGCCATGACCAATCTCACGATCCGCAACCTCACGGCGCTGCCCGTCACCCTCAAGCGCGTCGAGCGCTTCGAGGGTGAGAGGAAGCGCACCGGAGACATTCTTGGCAACACCTTCGGAACCATCAACTCCTTCATCAACGCGACGAACTTCACCACGAGGGAGACTCACGCCAAGGGAGATGCCCACCAGACTGAGGACGTCGACGTACACGTCGAGCCTTTCGCCATTGATGCCACAGAGATTGGCGCACCGGACCTTGGCAACCACGAGGTCGTCCGTCTGCAGTTTGAGATCGAAGGCCACCGGTACGAGGTCGACGCCCCGAGCCCCTCCAACCGCTCCTCCGTCATGAAGAAGCTTGACGATGCGCCCCTAGAGTTGACGGCCATCTACGTGCCCAATGGCGCATTCCTCGCCATTATGTCTTCGGCGAACCTCAACGCCTGGATGCGCGAGCTGCGCGACGAATACCCGCTGCCCCTCCTCTCTATCCCGGGCACCCACAACTCGCCGACATGCCATACGGCGTTGCCGTCGGTGCGCTGCCAGGCCGTCGGCGTCCGCGAGCAGCTCGACAACGGCGTGCGCTTCCTCGACATCCGCGTCTCTGTCGCCACGGACAACGACGACCTGGCCCTTGTCCACTCCGCCTTCCCCATTTCCTTGACGGGCAACAAGTACTTCGCCGACATGCTCGCCGACATCTACGCCTACCTCGACGCAAATCCCTCCGAGACAGTCCTCATGTCGGTCAAACGTGAGGGCACAGGTAAGGGCACCGACGAACAGCTGAGCCACTACCTGCGCGACCGCTACGTTGGCCGCGACGCCCACCGCTGGTTTGTCGAGCCGCGCATCCCTCACCTCGGCGACTGTCGCGGGCGCATCGTGCTGATCCGCCGGTTCGGCCTCGACGAGCCCCTGCGCGGTGAGCACGACGGCAAGGGGTGGGCCATTGACGCCCAGCACTGGCCCGACAACTGCGAGGACGGTACCGTCGGCGGCGGGCTCCTCCGCGTCCAGGACTTTTACGAGATCGACCAGTCTACCAACGTCGAGAAGAAGATCAACTTCTCCCACGGCCAGCTCGAACGCGCCGCCGAGCAGCTTTTTCACCTCCCCGGCATGCCTGATTTCAACGCCGACGCTCCGCCGAACCCATTCTTCGTGAACTTCTTGAGCGCGAGTAACTTCTTCAACGCGACCTGCTGGCCAGAGCGCATCGCCGCAAAGGTGAACCCCGCTGTGATCGAGTATTTATGCATGCGCCACGGCGAGCCAGGCAAGGGGCCCCATCAACTGAATGTGGGCGACGCAGCGACGGGTATTATTGTTACAGACTGGGTTGGCGCGCATGACGATTGGGACTTGATCAGGTGTATCGTCGGAATGAACGCACGTCTGCAGCTGAAGCACTAAGTTATGGAAACCTGCGCGGAATGATTGTTTGGCGGCACAAGGAATGTACACTTTGGATAGCAGGCATGGTGTCATCAAGGGGTCATAAGAGGAAGCATATGAGCAATGTGATGAAACGGATATTATTTAGTCAAACTATAAACGGAAATGCAGTGATCTCGTGGAGATCATGGGTTCCTAATGGTGCCAAGTTAGCTAATGTCTTGGTAACAAGATGCAAAAACATTTGTAAAATGGCAATCTCTCAATCAGTTCTCCAAGGTGAATCGGTTATGTTTTTTCGTCATGATGAACTCAGTACTAGAGCTAATAAATGGTCATCCGCGAGAGGGGGGTTTGGTGTGTGAAGTAAATAAAAAAATTGCCTACCATTGGGTATTGTAGCAAAAGCCAGCTCAAATGAAGACTAACGTCCTACCTACACGTCGCGGGTTAGCAACGTGATCGATGATGTGAAGCAAACATCAAGTGGCTGGTCTGGAGAGGAATTAGCAATGAGATTCATGAACAGCAGGTTAGAGAAAAGAATCACCTCAATAACATCAGAAAGCGTTAATTGTGTTCATGTCCGACTTACACCGAAGTGAAGCCAGTCAAACAGTGTGAATACTTGATCAAATCATCATAGTATTGAACGGAATGCAGCGCGTTGCTGCCCCAGACTAGGAACGTGAAGAACCAGGGGACCAAAATGTTTACCTGCGTTCGGTCCAGTCAGTTTTTTTCCTGTCTTGACCATTATGACGCAGGCCGTGAGGGGTTTCCCTCTGGAAAAAACCCAACATGCCCAAGTGAAAAGAGGTAACCACAATCAGTTGACGATCATCTCAACAAGAAGCCCCGGACACCCAACACCACGGGGATTGTACGTCCCCGTTTGTTTCTGGCGAGAGGCGTCGAGGTTCGTTTATGTCCGCCCGTTCGTTCAAATCTTCCTCATGTGTGGTGGGTGGTGGTTGTAGGAAGGAAGGACAGTCTGTGCAATCAGGCTGGAAAGCATTGAGTATTTACCTATCCGATCGATGTTAGCAAAAGTGCTTTCAGGATAGATGCGAGGAAAAAATGAGTAGTGCTTGCTCTAGATCAGACAAGGCTGAAACTATTGCACCGGATTCAACATTATGTATTCTGCATGAGGAATCCCTATGGTGTACGAAGTGTTCATCATATAGAGGGGAAAGGAAGGCTGGGGAGCGACGGTGATGAACTGCGAACGAACCTTTTGAAAAAAAATTGCAGTGGGCACAAGCCTCCAGATTCTGAAGCGATAGAGTCCTGGAATGGGAAAATTCTGCTGCGCGTTAGTATGGGCTCCAACAACCTCAAACGCGAAAAAGTGAATTGTGAAGAATTATGCTCAGGGTAATTCTAGAGATATTGTGTAACACCACGGGTAAGTCTGATTTGGATTGTTCAATGTTGATCAATCATCATCGCAAGACAAAGGAAAACACCTGGTGAGCTCGAGTAGGAATTGGAACGTACCCTTGGTATCCAACTGCCTGCCCCGATGCGACCAGCGCGATCGTTCCGTGATGGGCAGACAGGAAAAAGGTGGTTGACCTTTGTGAGGATGAAAAGAAGAAGTCTGTAACAGCTAGAGGAGCTTCGTGGAAAAATTTAAAGGAAAGAAAAAAGCACGGAGTGGGGGACCATTAGGTTCGCGAGAAGCAGCTAGCTGTATTCGGACTAGCGCAGAATCGACTCTCGATCAATGTGTGGCGGTGCTCCCGGGAATGTCCGCTGACATTAAGGTGGCGAAGTGTGTCTTATCGCCTCCCTCCTGATATAAGTGCCTCCCCGCGAACTGCCGCCAACCTCAGGTTTCCTCTATCCGTAGGCATAACAACATCTCGACTTCAGCTTTGCGTCTTTTCCCCCTTAAAGGCCGTGAGCTCTTAGGGGTCACTCCGAAAGCAACCCGCCACCATGTCTGCCGCGGGGGGCATATGGGCTCCAGCAGCCCTACGCCTCCTCCGCATGGGCATCACCAAAACCACAAAGGTGATACGAACCAAGCTCGCCAACGCTACCCGTCCCGCCGTTCAGGGCGAATTTGCACACATTCCCATCCGTACAACCGGCCGCCAGCCTATCCACCCGTCCGCTCTTCTCAGACAGAAGCGAGCGGGACGCTGGTATTCAACCCAGAGCGTCCACAACACCGTACGCCGATGGATCTCCACCAGCGGATCCAGCACCTCCGGTAACGCCGGCAGCAGCGCACGCTTCAGCCGAGCATCTTTCCCGGGCTCCAACACGGCCCGCCGGGTAGGTCAATCAACTGGCCGTGCCCCCTTCGCGAGCACCCTCCGACCGAACCTCACCGGCGGTGCCATCGCTCGCACCCAGGGCGGCTACACACTCGGCGGCGGCGGTGGGGCCCGCTACTTCTCTCACACCCCCGCCGCGCCGGCGCAAGTGATCCAGAACGTCTCGGTCGCGATGCGCGCCTTCTGCCTCTCGGGTCAGAAGGTGAGGTACGACGGTCTCAACGGACGCGGTGATAAGCGCTACCGTGCCGTCTCGGAGCTCGAGCAGGCCGCGTACGTCAAGATGATGGGCGCCTCCGCTCGCGGAAACCCTGGCTCCTTCGTCGACTTCCACATCAGCCCCACCGTTACGGCTCTCAGTCCCCTGGCCGCCGCCGCCGCTGCCGGCTTCACCTCCGCCAATGTCGAGGCCCCTGCCACCACCCTCAACGAGGATGGTTTTCTCGACGTCCTATCGATCGACTTTGCTCGCGCGCTTAAGGACCTTGCCGTTATTTTCGCCGATTTGAAGAGGCTCGCAGTTTTGGGCGATTTGCCCATCACTATGGAGAAGGGAAGTGTGCTACGAGTGCGGTTCCCCGGAGTCGATGCTGAGACTGTCGAGCGATTGTGCGATGACGCCGGCGTTCAGCGTGGTGTTGTGGGTCAAGATGCTGGCTTCGACGCCGACATTGGTGCGCCGATGGCTCTTCGCTTTCCCTATGCCCCCGGCGACGATGTTAAAACCATCACCTCACCCGGCGGCTCGGTCCGGTCTCTTTCTGGCATCGATGTTGACTTGGAAGAGGCGTTCATGGATGAGATGGAGGAACACTCTTGGATGTCAGACCCCGAGGGGTATGAGAGTATGATGCCCACCCCAAAGACGAGTGAGCAGTGCTCCGACGAGTACGAGGGTTTGGAGGGCATTTATAGGTTTCTCGAGGAGTGTGACCGCAACAAAGGACGGTTTTAAGGATGCAGCGTCCTAGCTTTGCGAATGGTTGATGCCATATATTGGTTTTTGGGCTATGTAAGGATCTACACTCTTTGTACAGTAACGTACGACTCTGGCCCCACGTGTGGTCGAGTTATGAATCATATTTCCTATCTCACGCCAAACATGTTAATTCACCAACGTGCGATCTTTTTACGTGGAGCAGCTTTGATGCACTATCATTTAGCTTGAGGCGACATTTCCATGTTGGATTGTTTCTAGTCAGCTACGACATCCCTACTGACAGCTTGCCAGTTTAACTCTATGTTGTCCCTCTGTGAAGTGATGTACACTTTGCGAGATAATGTATACCATCAATATGCCAAGTCCATGTGAGAAACAACTCAATCGTCATGCGGCAGGCCTACGGCTTTGAACCAAGTCTTCTTTTCCTCTCTGAGCAACTCCTTGTCCTTCTCAAGAAGCTTGTTCAACGACTCCGCTCGCTCGTCGCTACCAAGAAGCGCAGCATACGGGGTAATGAGGCGAATCAGATCCTCAGAGGCACGAACACCTGGGGCAGACATCTGGCCCTGAAAAGTCGCAGGACGAGATTCCAAGGACATGAGAGGCACCTTGACCTTCTTGGGTCTTCCTCTTTTCTTCTGATCCTTCTTTGGTGGGGGTGTCGGAGAGCCCTGGTCGACCTTTGTCGGAGCGTCGACTTTGCCAATGGTCATGGTTACACTCTTCGTATCAGAGTCCTTTCGGTACCTTTTCTTCTTGCGCGATCCGGTAGTGGTGAGAACCCAAACCTGGCCATCCTGCGCCTTTACTGCCCCCCCAGTGCTCTCTTCGGGGGCATTCACCGGCTCAGGGTTCTGGATGCTAAAGGTACGACGGAAGCCGGACCAGGGGTTCAAGAGAGTGCGACCAGCCGTCTCAAGGAATGGAGCGACTGGAGTAATCTGGGGTTCGATGCGCGTGGGGCACTTCAAAGTGGGGTTGGCAGTAGGAGATGTAGCCTCGAAACCATAGATACCAGAGTTCTTGGCCTTGTCCTGGTCAGAATGAGATACCTGGCTACTCGTCTCGGTGGCCATGGCCCTGACTCTTCGCTTTCTTGTCTTGTTGCCTTCATTGGTAGCAGGCTGTTCACCATCCATAATTTGGACAGGCTTCTTGAGCTCCGGGCTTTCTTGCTCCATATTAGCGACGACGTCGTCCGCAAATCGCTTTTCTTTCCGAACGATCTTGAGTGCATCCGCTTCTTGGCGACTGCCATCCCCAGGGCTACTATTCCATTCCTCGAGGCCCTTCTGTTCATCCGCGTCATCGACAATGACATCAGCAAAGACGGATGCAACCGACTTGGTTCTCTTCTTCTTCTTGGGGTTCTTCTTCGCAACATTTTCCTTCTTGGCCTTGCCAATGGATCTGGACTCGTATTTCTCCATGTCCAAGAGCTGACCAGTGGGGATTTTGGAGTTGTCGTCTTTCTCCCCATGCTCAGTCTTGACGGTGACAGCAGACTTCGACTTCTGCGACTTCTTATTCTTCTTCTTCTTTTCCTTCTTCGTGGCCTTCTCGCTCTTTATCTCATCAACAAAACCGTAGTTGAACTCGGGTTTGGTGATGCTATTGTGGTCCTTGCTGCCCTTGGGGTGGGCAGCGGCGTTCTGAATGCTGCCTTCCTCCATACCCTCAGCCTCGAGGGAAGAGATGGATTTAGGATTCTTGTACTTAATCTTGCTCTTCTTAGCACTCTCGTCCATCTTCAAGTTGCTTTCCTCCTTAGAAGGTTGATCATCAACCGTGGTAGCGGCCTCTTGGATAGGCTGTGGGGTCTCGTTGCTGGTTTGTCCGTTGCTTGCCTTCTTGGAGGGCTGAGGAGCATCACCGGCTCGCTTTCTCTTCCCGGCCTTGGTGCCATCGGCCTTTACAGTGGCATCCTTGTCCTTCTAGGACGCGAAGACCACGGGCTTTGGCAGAAAGGGGCTAACGCGTAGGTCGTTCTCAAAGGTGTTGTAATAGCCGTTGTTGACGCCGCCCGGATTCCCCATCTCAGAGTCCCAGTCGTTAGACGAGTCGTCATCATCACCGTCACCGTCCGATTTCTTCTTACGTCCGCTTTTCGGGGTTTCGGCCTCACCGCGAAGCTTGAGCAACGCGGTTTTGAGGATTTCGACATCGCGAGCTCTGGCATCCGAAGGGTTCATTTCAAAGAGCTTCTCCCTGTCGGCCAGAACCTTGCTCTGGCGGCGAATGAACTTGTTCTCCTTGACCTTCATGCGAGCTGACATCTGAAGTAGCTGCTTTTGCTGAAGTTGGGCGCTGTTGGACTGATCGAGGCGCTTCGTTGCTTTTGACATCTGGTTATCCATCTCTCCTCTCTTCTTGATTAATCGTCTGACTTCTCTAGTTAAGGCACGGCGGTCGTTGTTGTTGAAGGGCTTGACCAAGTCAAGGCCGTCACCTTGAAGGGGCTGTGCCACCTTGAAGGGCGCCATCGTGGTAGCTTTGTTTGGTTAGTCGAGGGTAAGTCTTTGGAGGAGACGAAAAGAGAAAGAAAACCCCCCGGTTCGGAGGATAGGTGTCCTGGATGTGTCTCCCAAGACCGAAGTACCTTACTCTTGTCAGATCGGAGAGCGGGGAATTGCCTCGTCTGTCAAACACGGGGGTGAAATCTGAGAAGGTCGATGGGAGTGGAGGAGCTAAAGGAAGGAGCTCAGTTCAGGTGAACCATCAAGGAAGGCACCTGGCGAGGAGGGTAGGTAGGGAAAGCTTTGGAGGGGAGCTCCAGGCAGTCGGGGCTAGCAATGGCCGACCTCCGCTGCTATGTGATTGAAGCTGACACTGTGGAGCCTATGCATCTCCGAGAAATTGCAACATGATGTATTCGTTCAGCTACATCTCACAGTCTATCAACGAAGCTTTGAACGACTGACTTTACGATGGCGAGCCCGCATTAGTGAGATCGATGAGGCACAGCCTGCACTAGCCCTTCCTGGAAATCGTCAGCCCGCCGTTCAAGATCCCAAGCTCAAGATCCGGGGTAATCTCAGAGGCCCTATGGCGCAACCCCACCCCCACATCTGAACCTCGGCACTGGCGGCATACGTTTCACGGCCACTGGGGGCTGACCTGGTCTATCCGGCTAGGTGGCCGGTTAGCTGGCCATAGCTACGCCGAGAGCAGCTCTGCTAGCGCCTGTTAAAACCGCCGCGAAGTCCCAATGCTCGGCCGAGGCGCAACGCAACCTTTGATTTCCAGATCAGAAATTCCCCCGCTCTTCTGGTGTCTGTGCCAATTGAACTGTCAACTCGAATTGCCTCACTACTTGTAAATACACAAATACCCATCTTTCGAAAAGCCATAATGAGCGGCCCCGGTGTTGGATTCGAGTACCCTAGCCAGGAGGTTTCCTGGTTGAAGCGCGATGTGCTGCTCTTCGCGAACACCATCGGTGCCACCGACGACGAGCTTCACTTCCTCTATGCAAGTTCCCCTTTCTCGCCTAATGCCTGCGATTCTTAATGGCTAACCCGTGGCTAACAGGAGCTTCATCCCAACTTCGCCGTCTTTCCTACCTACCCTCTCATCCTCAGTGAGCCAACCCGATCCGCCATCGCCTACGTCTCAGCTAACAACTAGCCAGCATTCAAGGGTAACACCCAGGAGGTAATCGACTTCTACGCCGCCCAAAAGGCTGTCCAGATCCCCAACGTTCCCTCGTTCGATGCTCGCCGCGTCGTCGACGGCCAGCGCAAGATCATTCTTCACAAGCCCGTCCCTACCACCTCGGCCGGCAAGAAGTTCGAAGTCCGAACCAAGGTCCTCGGCGTTTATGACAAGGGCCGTCCCGGCTCCGTCGTCGAGACTCAGACCGACCTGGTTGAGCTCCCCAGCAACGAAGTCTACGCCAGCGTCATCACCAGCAGCTTCTACGTCGCCCAGGGCAACTGGGGCGGCCCCAAGGGCCCCGCGACTGAGAACTTCCCTCCTCCGAAGGACAAGAAGCCCGACGCCACCTTTGAGCAGCAGACGACCAAAGAGTCGGCGCTCCTGTACCGCCTCAACGGAGATTACAACCCGCTGCACGCAACTCCGGAGCCGGGCAAGAAGATGGGCTTCCCCGGAGCCATCATGCACGGCTTGTACTCGTGGAACTCGACGGCTCACGGCCTGCTGAAGGCATTTGGTGGCAGTGACCCTGCCAATATCAAGGAGTACCAGGCCCGTTTTGCCAGTCCCGTTATGCCCGGCGATAAGCTGGTGACAGATGCCTGGAGGACAGGCAATGTTAAGGACGGTTGGGAAGAGATCCGTTTCCAGACTAAGGTTGAGGGCGGCAAGGTTGTTCTCAGCAACGGTCGGGCCTTGATCAAGGTTGTGGAGTCTCCCAAGTCGAAGCTGTAAAATTCTGTCTAAGGGTTTCATGTAGGATTTAAGCATGTTATATTCAAGTTACGCAATTGTGAATTTACAAAAGTAAGCTATGCCTGAATGTCATGGCGATACCGCTCGTTCTCGTTCGAAGTATTCTCGTAGCGAGGGGGGCCCTCACTAACAATTGTGGCCTCCGGGGACGCTCCAGTGAGAGCTCAATCGCCCGCCTTCTGTGGAACTTTCTTTTGCCCGAACATTACAACAACCAAGCACTCAAAAAATGCGCTTAAGCTACCGACCAGACCAACGGTGACAATAACGCACCGAAATCCAAGATGGCGCCCAGTAATCACATCGGTCAGCGGCTGTCCTACGACGGCGCGCTATGCACGGTCCGCTACATCGGGCCCGTCGCCGGCACATCGGGCACATGGCTCGGCGTAGAATGGGATGACGCTGGACGCGGGAAGCACGATGGCCAACATAAAGACGTCCGGTACTTCTCATGTAACTCGCTTTTCATGATCCGCTGCTTTAATCACCCAGTCTCTGACCAACGTTGACAGGCCTCTCCAAGAACCCCACTGCTGCCTCATTTGTGCGGCCATCCCGCCCCGCTGACGCTGCGCAGAGCTTTGTCGCCGCGTTGCACGGCAAGTACAACGCCGAGGCGTTCGCGGAGCGTGAGTCGGAGATCCAGATAGTCTTTTTCGGCAAGAAACCCGCCGAGGAGGTCGGCTTCGACAAGATCCGCCGGCAGCTTGCGCGTGTTGAGGATCTGACCATCGTGATCCTCGACGGGGCACGTGTCGCCGTCGATGTTGCGCCTGGGGACAAGGGCATTAAGGAGACGAGCCCCCTGATCACGGAGCTGGATATCAGCAGAAATTTGTTTGAGGAGTTTGGGCAAGTAGTGAAGATCTGTCAGGAACTTGAAAGTCTGAGGAGTCTGAGACTCAAGTGCGTTTTGCTCGCCCCTCACGTGTTGTGTACTGTCGACTGACTTGTGTCTAGTGGCAATCGTTTCCGAGTTATCGAAGGTGGAGACATCAGTGCGTTCATGAATGTTAAAGACTTGGAGCTCGAGGAGACGTTGCTGGGTTGGGAGACTCTCTGCGACATTGCTCATAAATTCCCGTCTCTATCAAGCCTGAGCTGTAGCTTGAACCAGCTGTCCGTCCTCCCAACCGTTTCATTCGGCGCTCTTGCCGACTCACTCACGACTTTAACGCTCGAGTTCAACGAGTTTACTTCCTTTGCCGACCTTGCGTCCCTACACCCCCTCAACTCTCTCCGCAACCTCCACCTCAAAGGCAATAACATTTCTACCATCTCCCCTCTACCCGCCTCGGCACCCATCTTCCCGCCCAGCCTGCAATACCTCGACATATCCTACAACGCCGTCACGACATGGTCCTTCATCGACGCTCTTCCCACCTCCTTCCCAGGCCTCACGGCCCTCCGCCTCGCCCACAACCCCATTTACGACCGCCCCGACCCGGACGCCATTGGCGGCGGCACCCAGACAAAGTCGACGGACGAGGCCTTCATGATCACCATCGGCCGCCTCGGTGCTCTCAAGGCTCTCAACTTTACCCCTATTTCGACCGCGGATCGCGCGAACGGTGAGATGTTCTATCTCTCCCGCATTGCCAAGCAGCTCGCCTCCGTCCCCGAAGCCGCCGAGCCCGAGGTCCTCGCCCAGCACGCCCGCTACGCCGAGCTCTGCGACATCTACGGCGCTCCCGACGTTATTCGCCGCGACGAGATTAATCCGACGTACCTCGAGGCTCGCCTCATCACTGTGCACTTCACGCACGCGACAATAGCGACGAAGACAATCGCAATTCCGAAGTCTTCCGACATCTATGCCGTCAAGGGCGTCGCGGGAAGGCTGTTTGGCGCGGAGCCATTGCGTCTTCGCCTGGTATGGGAGACAGGCGAATGGGATCCCGTCGGCGGGTTCGATGAGGACGAGAACGCGGATGACAGCAGCGACGAGGAGGATGCCGGGAGGAGCGGTGAGGGAGCCGAGACGGGTACTGATACTACTGCGCGGGAGGAAAAGGGTGGTAGGTGGGTGAAGAGGGAGGTCGAACTCAAAGATGGACCTAGGCAGCTTGGTTTCTGCGTGGACGGGATGGATGTCAATATCCGTGTGGAGGACAGATGAAGGCCAGACTCTTCCATACATGATCCTATGAAGGATAGTCTTGGGTCGGCTTGTCGTACAGGAACTTACATGTAGGCTGCGTCTGGTCTGGCGTGTCAGTTTGTTTGCTATATCTGCGCAAGCGACATGCAAAGAGACGCATGCTGCCGCGCCAGCAAATACTGGGCATATCGAGCCTGTCACTTTGACAAACGGATGAGATAGAAAAGAAGATATGGAGGGTACATTGGTCCTTCTCCCCCCTTATGTGTTTCCTCTTCAACATTTTGTTTCCTTTAGCAGCATCCCCTCTAACTGTCCTCTTCAAGCACTTTCGTGGATCGCTCGATATCTAACAGCAATGCAACCCAAGGATTCCATAATCTCTGGCCAGTCCAAGATGTCTCCAATCAACAAGAACAACAAGAAGGGTCTTTCTCATTCTATTCACAATCTACAGACTGAAAATGAATGGCAATTGCGGCCCAAGCATTTCATCGTCCACGAGGGGGGCGCTATCGTACCTCTTATCCCCGTAGACCTCCTGCCCACGTACCTCAATATCCACGGCATATCGCGTACAATGAGCGTCGAGAACACAACCGGTATGTCCAACCTGGGCATGTTCCTAAGGCCGGAGGGTTATTTTCAGCTATGGCCCCCTTCTCCGACCAATAACGAATTTGGCAGCTCCGTAGACTTCAGTCAAAATGAGCTGTCTGCCCTCGATGATCCTGTTTCTCTCCGACATATCGAAGGACCTCGCAATAGCACGCATAAACCTACCCTTAAGGCCACTGTGGCGAGGCGGGTTCCCGTATCTGCGACTGGAGATTTACGACCTTCACACGCTTGCTCGACTATGGCCACGGAAAAGCCCCAGCCTCAGCCACCAGCTTCTCGAGTCCTAGACTGGGCCGAAGATACAGAATCCGTCTCCACCGACAACTTCTCCGCTACCGACGAGGACCACTCAATATCCTCGACATCCAACACGGCGTCCAATTCCAGGGGAAAACCTCAGGCTCAGCGGTCTCCCATCATTAGGAAGGAAAAGTCGGTAGCCGAGATCGCAAGCCGCATGCTCGAGCTCGGCCGCAGCCAGTGCGCCACCCGTCACGCTCCGCCGTCGCGAACAAACACGCAGAGCAACGGCGACGGCACCACGAGGCCCCCCAAGACGGTCAAGCAAAAGATCCCCCGGCCCGTGGGCAGCCTGTGCTAGTACTGGTGCCAGACGGGCCAGTGCAGCTGGGGAACCGAATGCCGGTACACACATCAAATGCCGGTGACGCTCGAGGGGCTGGCGGATGTCGGTCTCACAGAGCTGCCGGGCTGGTGGCGGCGGGCGGCCGGACTGCCTGTGGAGGGCACGATTGATGTGCGTATCTTCGCTGCTGCTGGTGCTGCCTCTGCCGCCGCCGGCGGTGGGAAGAAGAGCTTATCCTCCACTCTGGCACCAGGAACCACATTGATGATCCCAATCCATCCGTCTAAGAAGGCTAGGTTGAAGGCTGAAATGGAGGAGAGGAAAGCAGCGGAGGAGGTTCACATGGTTCGGCTTGGGGTTGAGAGGGCTCAGACAACAGCGGCATCCCCCATTGTGATCGGACATGGGGGTAGGAAGAAGCTGGGGCTGGGACAAGTGCAGGCGCCCATGCAGGCGGGAAATATTCAGCAGCAGTATGTGAAGGTCGAGAAGCTTGTTGATATTTGAAGCTGGAAGAATGAGCCTCTGGACTGGTTTGTAAGTATCATTTCAACATGTCGCTCTTTAGCAAAGGCGCAAGCCCCTGAATGCAAGGCACTTTCCTGTCCCTTGACCTAGAAATTTCATTTTCGCGACATCGTGAACCTTTGTTTGGAGTGAGCCTGTGGAACTCGCCGTCTGGAATTGCCGCGCGGCGAATGGCTTCCGCCCGATGCTAGCTGACAGCATGTGGTCGTTAGCATGCACTTGTGCAACCAAATGAATGCTTCACCGCCTTGGTTGTGTTACCAGTATCGAGAGCCGCGATACGACGTCGGGATTTGATCTCGGTGATGAGAAAATCCGTCCAGTTGATGCTTACGAAGCCATTCCCACTCACCCCCTCTCATACGTTTAATGACCAATCTTGTCAGCATGTGTAGGACAATTTGAAAGAGCGTCGACCAACGTGCTGACGGGAAGGATTTGAGCATCTGACATTGATTGCTGCTGAGTGGTCCATCGGGTGCACAGTGGGCTACGCAAGCCCTGTTTGGAGAGCTCAACTCCAGTCCTTCAGATCGACCTCTCACACTTCCGACCGATCGGAAATCGAAGGAGCTGGTTGTTGCTAAGTCCGGGATCTTCTGTCCTAACCCCGGCCTATTGGACAACTGAGGCTTCAAGGCAGATGCATCAATACAACGAAGTTCTGGTGGGGGTTCTACCTGCACGCCGAAGTGCGTTTTGCTTCTTCGTCATGGAAGACGGAAATAATGCTTTGGTACTATAGTACTTGCCTGCGGTTCCAGTAAAGAGTCCTCTTTTTTGGAGACAACGGGTTGGTGATATCATTTTGAGGGCCTTCGAAGACACAAGTATATAAACGGCGGGTCCCTCAGTCTGGTCTGGGACATCTTGTTAGATACTATTCTCGATATCCACTGCACTTCGATCGCCATAGTACCCCGCAGCTCACGATAAAGTCACTCAATTGTTCAACAACCTGACGACGACAACAACACACTCGTCACACACACACACACACACACACACACACATTCACACGTTTACGAAAGTCAAGCAAAGATGCCTCAGCTCAACGGACAGGAAGTTGGTCAGATCGGCTACGGCCTCATGGGCCTTACCTGGCGCGCACAGCCCTGTTCCGAGGAACAAGCTTTCGAGGCCATGCGTGCCGCACTCAAGAACGGCAACAACTTCTGGAACGGCGGAGAATTCTACGGAACACCAGAGTATAACAGTAGCGTCTTGCTGGAGCGCTACTTTGCCAAATACCCCGAGGACGCCGACAAGGTCGTCCTCAGCATGAAGGGTGCCAGTAACCTCGCGAACCTGCACCCGGATGGCTCGCCCGAGGGCGTCCGTCGTTCTCTTGATAAAATCATCGGACAACTCAAAGGTCGCAAGAAGGTTGACATCTTCGAGTGCGCGCGCCGCGACAAGAACACGCCCCTAGAGGTGACCTTTGGCGTCATCCAGAAGGAGTACATCGACACGGGTAAGGTCGGCGGCATCTGCCTCTCCGAGGTCTCTGCCGCAACGATCCACGAGGCCGTCAAGCACGCAAAAATCGTCGGCGTCGAGGTGGAGCTCAGCCTCTTCTCGACGGAAGTCCTTACCAACGGTGTCGCCGCAGCGTGCGCGCAGTACGGCCTCCCAATCATCGCCTACTCGCCCGTCGGCCGCGGCATGCTCACGGGCCAGATCAAGAAGCTCGATGACCTCCCTCAGGACGACATGCGCCGCCACTTGCCGCGCTTTCAGCCCGATACTTTCGGTATCAACATTAAGCTTGTCGAGCAGGTCGAGGCACTGGCGAGGAAGAAGGGCGTCACCCCGGCGCAGCTGGCCATCGGTTGGACGGTGGCGCTGTCGAGGCGGCCCGGCATGCCAGTAATCATTCCAATCCCCGGTGCTACGACGGCGGAGAGAGTCAACGAGAATGCGAAGTTGGTTGATGTTACCGACGAGGAGATGGCCGAGATCGATGCGACGTTAGCCAAGTTCGAAGTCGTGGGCGGCCGTTACCCTGACGGTGCCCACGTCAACACCTAGGTGAAAGTTACATATTCGGTCATATCGTCTGCGGAAGTTCTTTTTTTGAGTCAGCCGAAGGTTGCTTTACATAGAATCAGAGTACAGAATCAATTGTTGAAAAACGGGCTCAGTGTTGCAGTAACGCGAAGATTTTATCCACAGGACGGCCTTGCGGCCTTCAGCATTGCAGAATTCTAATTTGTTCATCATAATGCCATGAAAAAGTATTTTTTAAAAAATTCACTCAACGACTTACCATTTGCGATCCATGGAATTTCACAGCCGCCTGCTGTTGAAAACTGACAGTTGATGATGATGGAGTAGTCGAGATGAGAAAATTGTTCTTCGATTCTTGGTAAAATCCTTTACCTAGTGGATGACTAAGCACATCCCTTCTCAGTTCTTGGGGTGCCACTCAAGGTGGTGGGTGCCCCAGGTGTCCACCATAGGCTGTACTCACGTCAAGAATAGCGAGAAACCGTTGGGTATGACACGCAAGGGACGGATGCTTCGACAGATAAAATTGACATGCTTGAGAATAACACGGTATCAGGGTATATAGGAATGCGCCTTTTACCAACAAAATCGAATAGTAGTAACTCCCGACCTATAGGTAGGGCATACGCAAATAGAAGTTGGCTTCTACACCATCGCTCCGTTGAGTCCGTGAGCCTCAACTCTATTGACCAGCTTCTTCACGTTCGTCCACTCTTCCGCCTTTAGATCATCTCTACCACCCAAACCGGAGGTGACCTCGAAGACGGTCAGCACTCCATCGATACCTCCTGTGGCCAGACGTTTGCCCTCGGAAGGCTCCCAAACGACCTTGTTCAAGCTCTTAGCCAGCATGGTTCTACCATCCTTGCGAGAGCTTGGCGAAATTCTCGCGACGGGTTCCTCGGTCTCGACTGTGATATCCCACAGCTCAAGCCATCCTGCGCCATCGACGAGGGCGAATACGCTGGGCTTAATCGGCGACCACTGGGCGTCATAAACAACATCTTCTCGCACAAAGTCGATGAGGGGCGAGACCGTTGGTTCACCTCCTGCAGTGGAAGTTGCAGCAGGCGCGCGAACCTTCCAAAGTCTGACACTCCAGTCGAGTGACGATGAGAGGACCAAGTCGCCAAGGTCCACCGGTCCGCGCGCAGGATGGAAGTCCACAGACATAACAGGTGCCGTGTGACCCTTGTAGGTGACTCGCGCATCAACGCCCGCCTTTGCACCAGCTCGGTCGTATCTGTGGCAGGGGAAGATTGTGCCCTCCTCACTACCGACAAGAAAGAAGGTCGGGTCGGTCTGCGGGAATGCCAAGCAGGTTGGGCTGACATCGTCCAACTTGTATCCGGGTGGTGCTTTGAGCTCCAGCAGCTCTTGTGGCTGGGCAAATACATCCATGCTCCAACCACAAACCACGCCGTCTGTCGAGGTGGAGATGATGTTGTTTGCGTTCTGCGTACCAACAATGTCGACGGAGTAGATGGGATGCGTGTGTCCATATCCAGTAAGGGGTGTCTTCTGCACAGGTGCCGATTTCGCTCTCATGTCCCATAGGAGCACCTGGCCGCTGTAAGTACCACCGATAATGAGGTTCTGGTGGTATGGCGAGAACTTGGCTGTGAGAACATCGGATTGGGCATGGAAAACATATTCTGGCCTGTCGCGTAGGGCCAAGCTCCATACTTGGACGAGACCATCTGGCTCATGTGGTGCAGTCGGGTTCTTGGTGTAGGACGCCAGCATCAACTCGGAATGATGATGCGAGAAGTCGATGCTGCTGATCATGCGCTTCTTCGACCATCTTTCGTCAAAGAACTGTGCCACCTCCTTCACCCTGCGGCGGCCCTTGCCACCAAAGTTACCGCTTTCGTCGTCTTCGTCGTCAACGTCTTGGCCTTGGAGTGCGTAATCGGTGAGGATGTCGTACTCCTGATCGAGTGCTCTCTCAATGACCTTGGTGGACTTCTCGAGGAAATCGGCAAAATCAGGCGCACCAGTGACGGCCGCGAGCTCTTCAGTGGTGAGCTTGCGCATGGGATAATTTGCCTTAGTGGAGGCGTCGTTTGGAATGACACCGTCCTTGAGTAAATCCAGCGAGGCCTTCAACTCTTCCTCCACTTCCTTTCTGATGTCCTGTCGCAACTCTTCTTCCCGATCCCGCTGCCTTCTACTCAGTCTCTTGCTGGGTGTCGATGTGATTGGGGGGATGTCCTCGTTGTCGGAGAGCGACTGGGCTCGGGGTCGAGTCGGCGATGTCCATGCTTCGGCCGTTTGCACTCCCTTGCTGTAGGAATGTACCTCCTTCACGGGTGAGGGCGGGCACTCGTATATCGTGGTAAGCGGTGCCGTTGTCAGACTTAGTTGTACGGGAGGTGCTGTGGGAACTGGAGCCGGCGTTGGTTGACCGTTGGCGGGGGTCGTGAATTCCGAGGTTGCGGTGCTCAACTCCCCTGCGCTTAGGACGCTGTTTGGTCGGCTGCCCCTACGAGCCGGCGATGCTGCCCCTCCATTCGTAGATCCGGGTCTACTTTCCCCTACCAAGCTGTTGATCAAAGTCTCGATATCGCGGCGGTTCTCGGCTCGGCCTGGAATGGGCGACACAAGCTGTTACTTCAATCAGTAAGTTGCGCCAGCAATGAAAACCGGATCAACATACGTCACCTGGGCTTCCCGTGCTTTGCCGGCTTGCCGTTGCTTGGCTTGCGCGAAGCTCCCTCTGTCGCTTGAGCTCCGCAAGCTTAGCCTTCTTCGCTAGGATTTCATCTCGTCGCTGTTGCATCCTGGCTTCTCCTTAATCCCATCGCGGGACTTGCCGATTATGTGTAACAAACAATCGCGGGGAAAGTAGACACTGCTATTTCGTTAACAGACAGGTTTCGCAGGTGAAATGGTGAGGCGGTCTGAGGGCCGTGGATCGTCGATTCGTTGTTGACAGAGTGACTGTGACGAATGTTTGGCAGCTGTAATGTCCTGGGCCCTTTGGCTTGATGGGGAGTCCTCTCCATGCGCGTTGTCCCGTCGCGATTCCAGAGAGACCCCTGTTTGGAGGCAGGTACCTCAACTGCTGGTTGACTGCAAGAATGTACTTCAGCGGCCCCTGCATTAAAGTTGACCTTTGGTCACTATTTTCCCGGAGGCCGGTGGATAATTCCACTGGAGAGCAGCTCACCTGGCAAGGCAGATAGCGCACGTGATTGCGCCAGATCGGCAAAGGACCGGCAAAACTGTCCTCCCACCTTGGCACGCCAGGCCAGGTGCACTGAGCAAGCGTGGCAAGGTAGCCGCTGTAAGCTTTCCCAGTCAGCACGCTGAGGTGCGTCGGGTACAGGCATTTGGGCGCCATTGGCATTGGTGCTGGGCTGGTGTTCCCCGTCCGAGCTCCAGACGCCCGGGAGTGACCAGACAGCCACCCAGTGGAAAATCTGCGAGTTTTCCCGAGCCAACTCGCATATTTTCAAAACTTCACACCTTGCGTCCCCTAACGTAATTCCCTCGACAGAGCTCCGAAAGGGTCAATTGGCAGCCATTGTCAACCCGCGCACTGTCCTTCCCATCGCTCGCTCCCTTCCGAAAGCAGTCGCGCAATCCAGGCAATTGCCCCCAATGTCTTCCTCCTCAGGAGTTAACGTACGTCTTGTCCTTCGCCCTCGTCTGCATCCCGCGGAGTGACCAGCCACCCTATCCTCCCTGAACCGACGAGCGCCCATCGCCGAGCAGGTCGACCGCGGACATCACACTCTCGTTTCGATAACAGGAACACCTCGGCTGATTGATGGATTTATAGGTGCTGCGATACACGGCCCTCGGTCTGGGCGTGTTCTACGGCTTCACACATCAGCGATCGATCACAGCAAGCCAGAAGGCTGCTGCTGCCCAGAAGGAGTACGAGCGCAAGGAGAAGTTGATCGAGCAGGCGAAGGCCGAATTTGCGAAGAAGAACCAGCCCCTCAAGTCGGCGGCTGCTGATGCCGGAGGTGTGTTTCTTTCGCTCCCCAACGAGACGTGGCAGAGTCCCGGTGGCGCAATACAGACCCGTCGTCATCGATAACTGCCCAAACATGACCCGTGGCGCTGACATCAGATACAGTCAACGTCGACCCGATGGACCCCAAGTTCGACCTTGAGGCTTACTTCAACAACCTGGTGAAGCAGAACCCGTAAGATGGATGATCGCTTGGTGGAGGGGACGGCTTGCACAACGGATAGACAGGGTCAGGATCGGGGATACGCCTGCGCAAAGAGAACACGAAGAGTCCTTGCAAGGGACTAATAATCTGGTCTTTCGGCAGCAGTAGGTGCTAGGAAGGCGCCACGCCCGATGTCACTGCATAGACATTTCCTTACGTCTGTTTACCGGATGTACATGTGTACAATACGCTCAACTAGATGACAATTCCAAGGAACGAGCCATTGGATGACATCAATTACTTTTTCTCTTGTACAGAGTTTGGATTTCTGCTAATTATCAGTGAACGATGCCAGGAGGTAGACACAGCTCGGGAAGCATTCTTGTCGTGATTTGTAATGCTTAATGGGGCGTTTCCCACTTTCCAGCCTCACCAGTGTCATGGAGCCATGATTGTCTATATTATTTGCGGCAGCTTCCTGGTCAACACTCAAGACACCTCATCTTGGGAGAAGGAAATAACGGCCTTACCCCCATTGCAATGATACCTAGGGACAAAGTGGAGTTAGCTACCTAAAACCTGACAACATCCAGTAAATCTCATCATAAGCAACAGCATGAGATCTCGCATAGTCCTGTCCCATTGCCAATGGAAGATATGCCTTCCACTCCGATTCATTAATCATCCGCCCTAAGATCTCAGAGGCAACAATTCATCGTCTTCAAGGCCGAGCCCGAAGCCCAGTGCCGGCCCGGCCTCCCCGGAATATACCAACCCGGGCCATTCTTTGTCCGAAGCACGTGACACCAACTTCACGAGTGACGTGGAAGCCACGACTCCGGGCGTTTGTCAGTGGGCCACACCACTGAACGGCTCGGCTTCTCACCTCACCTCCTGGACCGTGCACCCTACCCCTGCACCACTGATTCAAGTGCATAAGCTCCAAGCTGTCCTTCTCAGATACCTACCTGGCTGTGAGACAGAAGGTTGTCGTCGCCAGCTCCATTTCGCAACCTTCACAACCACGGCCACTGCCTTTTCACACCAATCGCGGCCAATATGACGGCCAAACCTCTGGGACCCCTCTCCGGAGGCAGCAACGAGAACACTAGAACTGTTCTTAGAGTCACCATCTTGTCTCTGATCGCAGCTGCCGCTGTTGCGAGTCGTCTCTTTTCCGTCATTCGTAAGTGCCCCTAGACAGTTTTCTAAGGATTGCATTGCCTCCACCATCACCAATTGATGGCTAGCCTGGGAAGGATGACTTGGAATGATTTTCCTGTCGGACTGGATATATGCTAACTATAATGATGCAGGCTTTGAGAGTATTATTCACGAATGTTGGTTTCCTTTTGCCCTGGGCACCATCCAGCTCCCGATACTAATTGTTTCCTAGTCGACCCCTGGTTTAACTTCAGAGCTACGAAATATCTTGTCGCCAATGGATTCTATAAGTTTTGGGATTGGTTCGACGATCGAACCTGGCATCCTCTCGGTCGGGTTACTGGAGGAACTCTCTACCCTGGTCTGATGGTAACCAGCGGCGCCATCTACCACGCCCTTCGAGCTCTTACGGTCCCCGTCGATATCCGCAACATCTGCGTCCTTCTCGCTCCCGCCTTCTCGGGCCTTACCGCATACGCCGCTTACCTCCTTACCAATGAGATGACCACCTCGCCTTCAGCCGGCTTGCTTGCGGCTATCTTCATGGGTATCGCGCCTGGTTACATCTCTCGATCAGTTGCTGGCAGCTACGACAACGAGGCCATCGCCATTTTCCTTCTCGTCTTCACCTTCTTCCTGTGGATTAAGGCACTGAAGCTGGGCTCCATGCTCTGGGGAGCTCTCTGCGCCCTGTTTTACGGCTACATGGTTGCCTCGTGGGGTGGTTACGCCTTCATCACCAACATGCTGCCCCTGCATGCCTTGACCTTGATTCTTATGGGTAGATATAGCACCCGTCTCTACGTCAGTTATACCACCTGGTACGCTCTTGGAACCTTGGCCAGCATGCAGATTCCCTTCGTTGGTTTCTTGCCCGTCAAAACCAGCGAACACATGCCTGCTCTGGGTAAGTCAGAAAATCACCTATCTGGTTGTTGCCGACTAATTAGGAAACAGGCGTGTTCGGTTTCCTGCAGCTCGTCGCCTTCATTGATTATGTCAGAGGCGCTATCCCCAGTCGCCAGTTCCAGACCTTTGTCTACACGTTCTTGGCTGCGACTTTTGGCGTTGCGCTCGCTGGCTTGGTGGCTCTGACCTCTTTCGGTTACATTGCCCCCTGGGGTGGCCGTTTCTACTCTCTCTGGGATACTGGATATGCCAAGATTCACATCCCCATCATCGCATCCGTCTCTGAGCACCAGCCTACCGCCTGGCCTGCTTTCTTCTTTGACCTCAACATGCTGGTCTGGCTCTTCCCCGCTGGGGTTTACCTTTGCTTTCAGAACCTCAGGGATGAGCACGTCTTTATTGTCGTCTACGCCCTGTTCGGCACATACTTCGCCGGTGTCATGGTGCGCTTAATGCTCACTCTGACTCCCGTCGTATGTGTTGCAGCGGCAATTGCGGCTTCGCAGATCCTCGACACCTACATGGTCGCCAAGTCACCCAATCCTAAGGACTACAAGCCTGAGGACGCTGTTGAGGGGACCCCCAAGAAGGCTGGGAAGGGTGGACTCAAATCGACTAGCAAGCCCGTTGTTGGCATCTACACTTTCCTTTCCAAGGCAGTCGTCGTCGGCGGCATGTCTGTTTTCTTGCTTCTCTTCGTGCTTCATTGCACCTGGGTCACCTCTAACGCCTACTCTTCCCCTTCCGTTGTCCTTGCTAGCAGATTGCCCGACGGCAGCCAGCACATTATTGATGACTACCGTGAGGCCTACCAATGGCTGCGCCAGAACACGAAGGAGGACGCCAAGATCATGTCCTGGTGGGATTACGGCTACCAGATTGGTGGCATGGCCGACCGCCCTACCCTTGTCGACAACAACACCTGGAATAACACCCACATTGCAACTGTTGGCAAGGCGATGAGCTCTCGCGAGGAGGTCAGCTACCCCATCATGCGCCAGCACGAGGTCGACTACGTCTTGGTGGTGTTTGGTGGTCTACTGGGCTACTCCGGAGACGACATCAACAAGTTCTTGTGGATGGTCCGTATCGCTGAGGGTATCTGGCCTGAGGAGGTCCAAGAGCGTAAGTTCTTCACTCCTCGCGGAGAGTACAGAGTCGATGACCAGGCGACCGAGACTATGAAGAACAGCTTGATGTAAGTGACTGATGAACTATACTTGGGATGAGCTGATGTTGACAACCGCGCAGGTACAAGATGTCGTACTATAATTACAACTCGCTCTTCCCCGCTGGTCAGGCTCAGGACCGTGTTCGTGGCGTCCGTCTCCCCGACGTTGGCCCTACTCTGAACACCGTTGAGGAGGCCTTCACCAGTGAGAACTGGATCATCCGCATCTACAAGGTCAAGGACCTTGACAACATTGGCCGCGATCACACGGCCGCTGCCGCCTTTGAAAGAGGCCAGAAGAAGAAGAAGCCGACGAAGAAGCGCGGCCCCAGAGTCCTCAGAGTCGACTAAGTCAATAACTCGTTCGAGGAGTCAGGGAACATTTTCTCATGGCTACTTTTTATTTCTTTGTATCGGGACAGGGATAGGTGGTTTTAGATTCCACATGTAGACAAAAAAGCACGCTTCGGCAAATGTACACTACTTGATCATGACCTCTTCATAGTGCACTCAGTTGATTTCTAATAGTTGCTGAATGTGAACTAAGCCGTATGGCGCCCTCGCCATACCCACGGTGGAACGCAACAATGTATGACTGTTTCTGGAGACAGGTAGAATGAACTATTATCTATCTCGTGTCTATTAAAAAGATGGGAAAACTGGCTGTGAAGAGCTTTGGACAATAGCTGACAGATGGTGCATCAAGATGAACCATCTCATATGGTCTAAGCCCAGGTAAGCTACGTATAGCGGATAGGCACATTGCGGATATGTACATGACTCCAAGAGGCCCACGATTGTGATTCTTGTCTTAAGGTCCCTGCTAGTAGAAACCATAATCCTTTAGAACAATAAGACATCCTGTCTTTGATTTTGTTGGACGCTTCGAGGGAGCTATGCCGACCATCTTGACTTCTTTGTTTATCTCCCTCTCCCTCTCCTTCTCCTTTCCTTCCTCCTCCGTTACCAAGTCTGTGGTCAGACGATTCCGACTAGCTTCTGCAATCATCTCCAAGCCACTTCATTTTTAATTGATAGAGCCTGTGGAATTATATCTAAATACGTCTCCATGACATGACTTGATGTTGTACCTCTGCAGATTAACTGACATAGGCAGACTGAAGTATGCCCCCATAAGGAGGGCCGGGGAAAGAGCTGATCCAGGGAATATGCCACCATGAACAGGTACGTATATTCTCTGCATTTTCAGTTCCACGTGATTTTGTCTCATTCCCCTGTTGTAAGTGGTGTTTTGAAGCTGTGGTTCTAGGGAAGGAGCTCTTTTAGCGTTGTTTCCTGTATGTTGCGCCTGCTTCATTTGTCAAGAGACCTTCCTTTTGCTCCATGCCAGCCCATCACTATTTTTTTTGGAACGCTCTCACAATCTTTTCAATCAGCACACTATCCACTGCTTCAGGGCATCTTGAGCTCTCCTGGAGACTACAGGAGAGTTTGGAAACATGGCGCCGAAGGAGAGAACTTGGTTATCGAAGGGTGGGGGAACAGAGTCTTCCCAACATCGCTGTAAGAACCCCTTCCTTTTTTCCAGACGAACGCAGAGCATACTGAAAATTTTCCAGCGGCTGCGCGGAACGACTTTTCCCTCCAAACCCAGAAGATCGACGATGCGTACGAGCGCCAGGGTAGACTGGGGGAAGAGCCTCGCCGAAGACGCATCAAATCGAGTCGTGTCTCCGGCCGTGTGAAGGCTTCTTCTCAAGCTGACCCGAGCAACTCAGTTTCCCAACCATCTGTACCTCATTATTCTTCGGCCTACACTGACAGCTCTGGTTTGAGAAGAGACATATCTCATGCTTATCCGAGTTCCTCGACGGCACGCACCCAGAGTCTGTTCCAGCTTAATCGAGAGCCTGGCTCGGTTGTTTCTCCGGAGGAAGCATTCCAGGCTCATTCTAAATCTACTCGAGGAGGTTCTCAGTCGAAGACCGCAATCAACCGTGACACCGGAGCCTCTACTGATCGACCACACCATGGAAAGCAGCAGTCATCCTATTCTCTCGAGGATACCATAGACGACAAGAAGAATGGCAGAAACGAAAACCCTCGTGACCAGGCGCCCGAGATATCCGTTCATCTTGACGACAACGTTGACGGCTACTACTGCTGTGGCTGTGGCATCCGCCGATCCGACGAGCACCACCGGGTGCGCAAGTTCAATCCCGGAGACCCGGCCTGGCGCAACTTTTGCAAGCCATGCCACGCAAAGCACCTCGCCAGCGGCGACGACAAGACTATGAAGGCGTATGGCAACCTTTGCTTCAGCTGTGGATTTGCACGATCTTCTCATTTCAACAAAGAGCATCCCATCCAGCGGGGTCAGAGGCCGATCAAAAACTTTTGCGCCTATTGCATGAAACAAATTTCCAAAAAGGCATTTGTTCCAACAGAGACTCTGGTCGGCAGCGTAACTTCTTTCCATTGCCCCAGTTTGTTTTGGGGCTCACTTATAACTGACATGATCCAGTCTTCCGACGAAAGCGATTTTGAATCTGATAGACAACAGAACGACGAAAAGGCTCCCGTCGGACGGAAATCTGGCCAGGAGACTCGTCATTCCGTCTCCCACCATCAAAAACCAATGGACCTGAACTTCGATATCCTCAACTGCGTTGAAAATCTCGGGGACGATGCGGATGAGTATTCTCCATTAGAGTTCGTTGCAGAGCGACTTTGCAAACGCCGCTCTGCCAGGGCAAACGATGGGACCCCTTTCACGGGAGGCCAACGTAGATCCGAGTGGCCGACAGCCGACGGGCACGAAGATAACGTTGAGGCTTCTCCTGCAACAGGCACCAAATATCAAGCTCCTGCCGTCGAAAACGGCTCTACGCAGCCCCTCCACCAGCAGACGGATGGCGATATGGTCTCTGGATTCTGCAACTCGCCACTAATCCACAACTGTCCGCCTGTCACGCGGTCCATCGATGCACCAGCGACACTGAAGCAGCCTATCACAGCGAAGGACAGTGGCATGGAAGCCGGCTCGTCCTTGTTAACTTTGGACTCGAACTCGCCTTCCAAGCGAGCGACCTTCAGCGAACGTGTCGAGGTTCGCACGTCTCCGACGTATTGGCAGCGAGAGCATTCTGAAGACGATGGTCTTTATGCTAAATTTCGACACGAGCATTATCACGAGGAACTTCGTGAGGGGCGGAAGGCGGTTCCGCTTAAAGATCCGCTTATAGACCCTAATGGCCAGAGTGCGAGGCAGCCTCACTTGCCCAATTACGGTATCGACGAGGAAAGCTTTGACTCTTGGGGTGCTCCTGGCTTCGGATATAACTCCTCTACAAGCAGTTCGGGCAGCGGCCAACCCCATCCAAGCACCTTGTACATTCCGAAGGGGTTTGACACAAAGGATGGTCCCGGCCCCTGCGACGGTCTGTCTGACTCCAACGAGATGCGGCCAAACCCAAGCAATCGGCAACATCAGCCGTACAATGGTAACAGCTCCTCTTGCGATCAGGGCAAGGAGAACCAGCCATGTCCCACAAAACCCATTGCTCCCGAGGGACCATCCCCTCCGTTTAGCTCTTTTGACGATAGCCGTTGCTCTGAGAATGCCTATTGGTCAAACTGGTTCTCGCAACACGACGGTCCATGTGCCAGCTATGCTGATTCATCCTGGTGCCCCGAGGGGCCGTACTCTAACTATGCTTCTCACTCAGCCCAGACAGACGAACACTCTGGCTTCTCCGGCAGCTTTTCTGGGGATTATCACTTCTACAAAGACACAAACTTCAACGCAACATGTCCCTCGAAAGATCAGGAAGCCAACCCGGACGATCGAAGCTTTCATCAGGACAGCTCAGATTCTGCCCACCAGCGCTACTCACGTACTTCAGATAGACAGTGGGCTTACAACGATACGGAGCCTTTCAACATCCATGAGGGCTTCAAAAAGCCACGACCTCGCTTTCCTCGCAGCTTTCCTGATCATTCGGTGGATCGAGGACCGGATGTTGGGCACGACACCCCGTACGACACTGATGTTCCTTTCAACACGAGCACGACCAAGAAGACGCTTCACGAGCCTAAACTTCCTACTGTTGGATTTGCCATGGAGATCCCGGACGACATGTCCGACAGCGACGTCCACAACCTGCTCATCCCAGGCTACGATAACTACGTCCCCTGGCGCGAGACGAGCTCGACCTGATTCGCAGCCACTCCTCGCCTGGGGCAGTTCTTCCCAATTTCTACATCATGTCTGAACTTTTTCGCTCGGAAACCAGGTCGGCTTTCTCGTCACTTGGCACCTCAGCCAATGACGGTATCACATCACGATTCTCTAGCGGGAACGAATTTTGTCAAGCTATACAACTCTGCCCACAAACAATTTTGCAGAACTTTGCTAGGGATTACTTCAACTTTTTTTTTCTTGTATGACTCTTCTTAGCTTTATACGTCTTGCTGGTTACCTCGCCCCTTTCCTTGATTACACAACACACTCGTCATCACTACTCTTCCCCTTTACGCCACTTACCAACCAAGCCTAATTGCATCGATCCCTCCCTCTTCTTTCCTTCCATGACTTTCAACGACCTTTCTACGACAGAACTACGAGACACAATCTCGTTACTTCCATCATCGCCTGCGCAAGAGTCTTGCGTATCTAATAGCACCCTGGAACGCCCGACTGTTTTCTCATTCTCCGAGGAAAGAAACTGCAGGGCCCAGAGACTGGGCTTCAGGATGCTGGCTTCTTTGGAGACGACTTCCAGCTTGGAGGACAACTACTCTGCTTGGGCTGGGATACTTGGGTCTTTGGACGATGCCGAGTTTGGGCTTTCATCTAGACTGGGAGAGCCTGGGTACTTGCTACCTTCAGAGCGGCTTTCAAGAGAGAAGGAGGGGGTTTTCATATACGAACTCGGTCTCTCCTTCTGTAGAGTGCGACTCACTGAGACGGCCTTGTTTGCTCTAACAGCACGGTGACTGGGCACCCCGAGAGACAACGGAACCGACCTATAACCTGTACTTAGATAGCAATGCGACTGAGGATACAACGAGAGTGCCATGGCCCAGTGTGCCTTTCGAACGGTTGTGATTTGAGACGATGGGCTGGGCATACTGCCAGCGGTGGCCTGTGCGAGGCAGCTTGCCAGGAGACACCGATGAGACCAACCTCGTTCCGAAGAATTGCCGTCATGAAGAAACACAGGGAAACAAACTGCAGTGTCGAGGCAACGGGTTCGTCGACTGGCCCTTCCGGAGTGACTTGATAACAATGACTTGTATGTTTATTCATGAGTTTTGTGTTTTTCGTAGCCATCTGTTCTACCATTTCCCATCAACAGCGTCGTGTTCAACAATAACCAGCTCCAATGGGCCAGAGGCTGCCCTGCTTGACCATGTGCTTTTTCAAATGTGTTAAATCCAACGCTGTTTTATTTTCTCCGCAGCCATGGCCCCTCCCGGTAACAACAGAAGCGCCCATTCCAATACACCTTGCAATACCCCCTTCCTGGTCTTCGTAATCTTCAAGGGGTTCGGGGCAGAGGTCGAACCCGGAATCGGGCTCTTTCATCCCGGGTGTCAACCCCCCTTCCCCGCCCCCCCTCCTTTTCTCATGACGCTCTCCGAGAACCCCTGAACGGAGTGCCGTGACCGGCCTCTCAGTTCTGAGGACTGCTAGACCGGGCCTCTTGCAGCGGCGAAGGGGCATTCAGACCAGGCGTCTGACCCCGAAGGACGGTAGTCGCGGGCGCGCTGGCCGGTGACCCCCTCCGAGATGCCGTTCTCAGCGCCACGTACCTCAATGCCTCGAGCCGTTTCTCCTCGAAAACGCGGCTACGCTCACGCTCTCTCTCGATATTCTGCTTGCGCTCAACCAACTCCTTGTCGACCTCGTTATATCTCTGTTCCTGTTCGGCTGCCGTCTTTAACTTTCGCTCGTATCTGCCGCATATCTCGTCCATCTTGCGTGCCGCCGATGAGGAGACAAGCTTGGGAGGGGCGTCTGGGTGGCGACGCTTTGCGGAATCACCGTAAAAGCAGCGGAAAATGACCTTTGTCTGGCTTGTCGTGTCGGTAGCGGTGCCCCATACAACAATCTCATCGCCGTCGTAGACTTGGACCCAGTTCTTCGATGGGCCTGTGGGGTTCTTGCAATCATGGGAAAGAAGCTCACAGCCATTGAGCAAGATTCCATTTGTCGCCTTTGTCGATAGATAAAAGGCGAATCCCTCGCCGTTCGGGTATTTGTCCCATGGGTGCTTGGTAGGATCCCTGGAAGGATCGTAGCCGTCCTTCCACAGCAAGACCTTGAGAGCATATTTGGGTATTTTGACCTCTGTCTTGGGTTCGTAGATGACTGTATTGGAAGGACCCCGACCCCAGGACATTAATGATAGCGTCACTGGAACGGAAATCCCAGATACCAATGAACTAGGGGCTGACTCTAGCACAGCAACAGCCCGTTTCGGCCCGTCGTCGGAAACGGGGACGATGATCTTGTGCTGCGTTTCTGGCGGTAGGGTGTCGGGAAGCGAATCTTCTTCAGGTGGGGGAGCCGTGGCGGGAATGTCCCATTCCGTGCCCTCCAGCACTTTCCTGTCATCTCGCTTTAGCAGGGCCCGGCTTGTCTCATCGACGATAGGCTGGTTCTGAGTGTGCATAGCGGGCACGCCGTTGTTCGGTGGGAAGTACTTGAAAGCCATTTCCCATAACGGGGATTTTCCCGGGCCAAATTCCTCTCCCCGGCTTTGTGCTGCCTTCTTGAACATTTCGTACTGCAGCTGTGTCATTTCAGGGTAGCGGAGATGCCACGTGTTGATGTCCTTTCCCCAGAAGTGCATCTTGTTGAAAGGCCCATCGATCTGACGTCCGGATTCCAGCCTCTTGATCTGCGGCACAGAGGCAAGCAGCTTGTACTCCTCAATTTCCTCTTCTGCAAGGGCATCAAGGTTGCCCTCTGACTTGAGGCGTTTGAAAATGGGCTTCTCTCGCGGCCGCGGTTCGAACTCGTCACTCGTATCAACTGATGCCGGCTTTCGCTTGCTAGCATTATAGAACGTTCCATTGACCTGGGAAGTGGCCGCGGATTTCATCTGGAGATCGCTGCCAAAATCGGTTGCGCCCAGACTCTGAGAAGCAACGTTTTCGACCAGACTACGCAGCTGATCTTCGGACTGGCCGTTAGCCGCAGAGACGGAGAGACGAGCACCTCCGCTGCTACCTGACTTCTTGCCGATGATCGTCGAGGCATCTTCCGACTCGTAGCTGTCCCGTATTTCTGATTCTAAGCCCTCGTTGCCCAGGACGCCCGAATCGGCCACTGGTAGGTTGAGCCGTTCCGCAGCTATTGCGCCCCTACTGCCCACAGCAGATATATTGACCTCTCCGAAGAGTCTTGGACCAGCACCCTGTCCTGTAGGACCGAACGTCCCATTCTCCTGTTTTGAGTCTTCCTCGATGAAATCGTTGACAATATCATCCACACTTTCTTCGAAGGGGAGTTCCGTGTCGGCAAGATAACGCGACTGTCCTTCCTCCAGACTGAGTTGAGATGCGTTGACTTGCAACTCTTCGTCTTCGTCGGTAATTTCGTCGAATGACTGGTCACCACTTTGCGAAGACTTTAGTCTATGAACGCCCAGCCAAGGATGTGTCTGGAGTTCCCTAACCGTCGCACGGCATTCTGGGCGCTTCTCCAGCATGTAACAAAGAAACTCGATGCCCTGCTGAGAGATGCCCTGCCGGACCAGCGGAAGCGTGTCAAGAGGCCTCGTCATGATCGTGTGTAGCAACTCCGAGTAGCTGACACCGTTCTTGACGGGGTATGGTGGGTTGCCAGTGAGCGCGTAGAAGAGCACACCTCCGAGAGACCAGACATCGACGGCGTGGTCATATCTCTGTCCAACGGCTGCCCGTTTCGCTCTGTTCCGCGGGTTTCGGTAGCCGTTGTCGTCATACTCAGCATACTCCGAGTATACTTCTGGCGCGCAGTACAGTAAAGTGCCGCAAAACGTTCGTAGAAACGTTTGCTCGTTATCAACCATCTTGGAAAGACCAAAGTCCGTCAACTTGACATCGAAGGGGTTGAGTGACGAGATGAGAATATTGTCTGGCTTGACGTCTCGATGTGTAATGTGGTTTTCGTGGAGATGCGCCAAGGCACTCAGCAATTGAGCTGCCATTTGCTTAACTGACACTTCTTGCAAGGGTCCACGGCTGCTAATAAGCTTGCCAAGGTCGCCACCGCCAACAAACTCCATGATGATGATGAAGAGGCGATTGTCCCAATCAAAGTGCTCAATATATCGAACGACGTTTGGCTTTCTCAGGTCAGCGGTTGCAAGATCGGGGGGGAAAGGGGGGAAGGGGGGCTTGAACAGCTTACATGTTGGACTCTCTGCATGATTTTCATCTCATTTTCTACCTTTTGATCCAAGACGCCGTTCTTGATGAATCGCCTTTTCTCGAGCTCTTTGGCGGCGTATGGGACTCCATCAAACTTGGACGTGACCTTGTAAACGACTGCAAAGGCACCCTTGCCAATCTGACCAACACGGTTGTACTTGCCAGATCCATCCCAGTCTCTCGGGAATCGATCAACGTTGTCCTGTGTGGTTCCTGACGGCAACGCTATTCTCCGCGTTGTGGCAGTCGGCGGTCTCCTAGGGGCAGCAAACAGGTCAACCTGGTCTAGTTAGTCCCTATCGCTTATCAAGACAAGAAGGTCGCAACTCACATGGCCGCCCGGACCGGGTACTACCGTCTCATTGTGATTCACACGCAGGGTTTCTAGCTTCGCAAAGTAATGCTGTAGCTTTGCGGTATATGCCATTTCGTACTCGCCCACCCGCTTCGGTATCCGAACCAAGAACTCCAAGTCATGCTGCTCGTTATGCATTAACACTTTGATCTTGGAGCCGTGGCTCAGAACCCTCTTCGTGTCGCACTTGTCGTTTGCGTTCTTGGGCTTCGCGCGCAGCAGCGTCCCTTCGACAAAGGTTCCGTTGGTTGACTGGTCCTCCAGCATGACCACGCCATACTCGTTGACGTAAATGCGGAAGTGGATGTTGCTGAGGCGCTTCATGGGGTCGTTAGCAAAGCAGATATCGCACCGCGAAACATTCCTGCCGAACATGAAGCCATGTAGCGGATCCTTGGTCTTAGCAGACAGGCGGAGTATGATGGCGTGCTCGATGTTGGGCGGCGTCAGCTGGAACTGGTCGGCCCTATCCTCCTGCTCGTAGTCCGGCTCCACGGCGTCTGCTTCTTCCCTACCGACAACATGTTGCGAGTGTTCACGGGCTATTCGATGGACTTCGCGACGGGCGAATTCGGAGTGGGGGTAAAGGAGGCAGATAATATCGGAGATGTCGTCATCAGAGAAGCCGGAGTTTTGCTTGCCTACGCGGCGCGGATCGAGGACATTCTGGGTAGCTGAGGATCAAAAGGGGCAAAGGTCAGTCTCTGGTCGGTTGCGCCGGGACTCATAGAGCCGATATGAGGTGAAGGAACATACCTTGGGTGGGCTGCGACCCATCGCCCTCCATTGGTACCGACAAAGGAGCAGAGAAGCTCGTGAAGCTCGTCTAGCTGCCGTCTTGGGTCGCGGGCCGGTGACAGACGGCCGGCGTAAGGGAGGGAGTCGTTCAAGATGCGCGTCCAGGACAGAGAGCTCGGTGGCTGGACAGGAGAAGCTGGCAATGCATTTATTGAATGTGGGCTACGGTAAACGGCGTCGATGCCGTTCTCGAGCGAGTCTTGGATGTCATGCAAATCTAGGGCGGGATTCGCTATTTGCTTTTTTTTTGTTGCTTCTTGTGGCACAGGCTTCAACGGGGTAAAAACGTGGACTTCGGCGTGGCACTTTTTTTGGCCGCCTTGTTTCTCGATATCCGGTGTGGGGATTTATTGTTCGTGGTTGCGCCGTCGTTCGCCAGAAATTCGCGGTTTGAGTAAGCCAAGGTGCTTCGGTACTGGGTTGTATCGGCAAATGCGAATGGCAGAGGCAGAGGGGTTTGTTGTATGTATGCGAGAGATCACCCCCGGTCACCCAGCAACGTCTGTTCTTTAGAAATCAAGGATGCAAGGACGTCATGCAGACAAGTGATGCGATTTGATGATGAGACGGGCGGGTATCTGAGCAGAGGTAGGTGGGAAAAACAAAGAGGGAATCAATAGAAAGAGACAAAACAAGCAGCAATCAAGGCGCGTGTTACGTGTGTCTTCCTCGACCCGATTCAGTGTAGTCTTCAGAATGGATGCAAGTCAGATGATGTAGACCTCCTGGACGCGACGAGTGGACGTGGACTCGACCTCGAGAGCGAATGTCTCTGGTTTTTTGGGAATGCGACAAGGCACTGGCCCGCGAGGGGTCTTGGGAACGGGCGGGTCGTCCTTTCTTCCAGTGGCCACGAGGCAGCCTCCGAGGCAGGACCTTGGGGGGGGCTTGGGCACCTGTAGCCGCTGTCAGCCAGTCGCCGCTTTGGTTGATCCCGGTCCAGCCCACCAAACGATCCACCGTCCACGGGTCTACGTACCCGACCGGACCTTACTAGGTGCCTGCCCGACTGGACTAAGACGCGCCTGAGGGGACGTGACGGCCAGGTTGGTGAGGACGCGATGACGGCAGGTCAGGGGAAAGAAGAGACGGTCACTAGGCGGTTCCCATGTTAGTCTGTTTTTGCCAACGAAGTAGTTGGCCTCTGAAGCGAGGTCCCGGAATGTTCGTCAAGTCCTGCCAGCCACTGAGTGGCAATAAGTCCATCGCCCGTGCCTGAGAAAAAGTGCAGACGCCTCTGGCTCTGCTTTCCGTAACCGCAACGGCGCACGCCTCAGACAGAATACAAACCCTGCACACTGGCTGGATGGACCGTTGAAAATGATACCAATCGCCATGTACGTTTACAGGCCTTCCATTAGCCTGGGTTGGGTTGCTGACGGTGGCGGTTATGTCACTCCCAGCTCCCTCGCCAAAGCCTATCCTCGAGAACATCCATGCGCAGGTAACACTGCCTAGTTGGGCTCGACATTTCCGACTTTTTGTGGTCGATCATATGGCGAGAGTTGTACATCCTTGCTTCACTTTGTCTGCCTACTCCAAGGAGGGCTTGCTTCGCCGATCAAGGCTTAAACGTGCCCGTGCGAAGGCTCCAGCTTCTCGACACTACAACTGCCACTCAGTTGGGCTAAGATGGCGGCAGGCACGTAAATGACAAACAGGCAACATCACGGATACAACCGACACGCCTGTCTTGCTTATCTATGCAGTCTCATCGCATGTATTCGGCCGTCTCTACTAGTCGTTATGCCACTACCCACCAATGCCAAGGTTCTCAGACTCTACTCATGCAACAAAAGAAAACCCAGATGCTTATCCAGTCTAGAAACCCATACCCGCCAGCTTTCCTGCGGCTATGGGTTTCTCCTAAACGCCTTCCATGGGGCTGTTCCAATTATGATGATACACTTCATCCCAAACCCGGGGTATGCTGCTCTTCCATTGTAGTCTTTCAATGCGATTCCCCAATGTTCTCTCTCTCTCTCTCTCTCTCCCCCTCACACACACACACACACACACACACATAATCTTCTCGACTCCTTTGTATTCAGCTCAAAACGCCTGTCCCTGTCCCTGTCCAGGGTACTGCGACGGGTAAGCTTGACCTCGGCCGCCCTGTTGAGATCCAGGTGAGTAGGGGCCTTGTGGCATGAAGCGGGGGTCCATCATCTGGGGTCCAGGCGACTGACGACCCGGGCGCATAGCCATCGGGTTGGGATAGCCACCTCCCTGGCCGTACCCGCCTCCTTGACCGTAGTTGCTCGCAGGACCATAACTGCTTCCTTGGCCGTAGCCAAAGTTCTGCGCGGGCCCGGCGCCATAGCCGTTCGGTTGTCCTCGTGGGGGTCCCATCTGGCCGCGAGACATGTTGCTCTGAGCGTACATGCCTTGAGGGGACATGGGTTGCTGGTACTGTTGTTGAGCGTACATTTGTTGTTGCTGATAGACCTGCTGTTGTTGCTGTCGCTGCATCTGTTGTTGGTAGGCCAGGGCTTGCTGCTGTTGCCGCTGGTTGATAGCTTGCTGTACTGCTTGGGTGTTCATGCCCTGCTTGGCCTGCTGTCTCTCGCGTTCGCGAGCGTGAATCGCGCCCACCAAGCCTGCTCCAGGTTGGTTTTGTTGGCCGTTTCTATTACCGGCCATGGTGATGAGGGGCGAGCCTGTCATGCGCGCCACATGCTCTTGCTCGCGAGCAGAGAGGTGGGACGAGACCTCGCCACTGCTGGCAATGTCGAGCATCGTGTTGGCACCACGAGAGCTGGGCCGCTGCAGAAGGTCTGCTGAGCTGCTGCGGGAGTGACGGGCGAGCATCTCTGAGGATCCACTTCGGTTCATGGAGGGAGTCGGTGTCATCGATCGCATGGTCAGGATATTACCAGATGGCGTCCGACCGTGCGCATACATAGGAGTTGTAGCGTGAGCGGCACGCTGCTGCACAAACTGCTCCGGGCTGATGCCTTGGCCGGTTGGCACAGCTGCGGCACCTGGTTGCCAAGCGACCTTTCTGACCGTCTCCTCGGATTCCTGTCGGTGGTGGCCATGGTCATTCGGAGGAGACATCACTCCGGCCGGAGAAAATGGTCGTTGTGGACCCGACACGCCGCCTTGGTAGTTCAGGGGCGTTGGTGTCTTGTTCCTGGCGGGTTGATTGGCGGCGTAGTTGACCGTAGGACCGAAGTTGACGTCGGGAATGTGGAAGTCGGAGCTCGGAGACTCTGCGCCACCCACTGTCTTCAGAACACCAGCTCTAGGCCGTTCGAAAGACTTTTGGGAATGTTGGGTCTCACTCGATTTGCGACTGGCGTAGTCTGGGCTGGCAGTCGACGATGCGTCGTCGTAGTAGCTGGCATCGCTCCTCTGAGTTTGCGCTCTCTGAATTTGTTGCTCAGGCAATGGTGTGCGCTGTCTGGGATCGCGAGGTTGAACTTGCTGGAAACCCGCTTGGTCAATGACGTTGCTACCCCAGCTGCCGCCGCTGGACGCCGACATGGGTGTCTCATGAGGGCTTCTCAAGCTGTCCGAGCGAGCCGGAAGTGGTTTGCGTTGGAACGCAGCATTCGTGTCAATGCCGGGGAGCGGCACACCGCGACCCTGTGTGCGAGGGTCTCTGGGCTGATGGGGGGGAGGCGGCGGCCCCATGCCTTGGGGGTTCATGCCGCGGTTCCTCATTTCCGGAGTAGGTACTCGACCCGGTCCCCCGACCGGGGGCGTTCTGGCCCCCTCTGGTCGGGAAAAGTTGCTAAACGATGGCTGAGGACGAATCTGCTGCTGGGGGAACTGAGGAGGATGTCCCTCGATAGGGCTTCTCATATGTTGAGGGCCTCTCATATCAGGGGCAGTGCCGCTCGCATCCTGGAGGCCGTGGGCTTGGGGATGAGGAGGCAGGGGGCCCTGGGGATGAGGGCTGGGGGGACCGAACGATTGCTGAGCAAGAGGCGACCGGGAACGCTTCTGGTTCATGGGCGGAATAGGGGGCGGCAGGCCAGCGGAGGAAGGAGGGGTTGGGTCAGGGGTCAAAGCTTCACGAGACAAAGTATCGTTAGCAGTGCCTCCTACGGGATTGGCTTGAGGATGTACCAATGGGTTGGATGGTGCGGTATCCTCTCCGCTTCTACGCTCAGACGAGGCATCAGAAGGGCTGTCGGGAGGGATCACGAATCCTCCTGCCTTTGTCAACTGGGACAAAGTGGTGTTGGACAAGCGGGTGGTGGCCCTGCGAAGATCTGGGGAATGGTAAGGTTTGCCAGCAGGCTTGGAGTTAGGACCATAGTTGAAAGCAGGCGGCGCAGCGACTGGCTCTGGCGACTCCATGTTGCGCACGCTTCCCTCAATCTCGCGCACCGGCGTGCTGCGAGCAGTGTCTTCCTCTGAGCTCTGGGTACCTGAACGGAGAACGCCCCTGACAGGGGTAGGGCCGCGTGCAGGCGAGTTGTTGTACGAGTTGTTGTAAGGACTGTCGTAGCCACGATCTTCATTTCGCTGCGGCGTGTGGCCGAGCAAGTGAGGATCTGAAGAGTTGCGGGCATGATTTGCCTTGTTCATGCCTGCTAGCGGAGGAGGCGCCCGGGAAGTTGTGACAGGAGCTGTCTCTGAGCGGTTGGGTGTGCCCAAAGACATGGACCGAGATGAACGGTTGGAAATGGCGTCGTCAGCGAAACCCACTCTAGGCTTAGCTGGGACAGGACTCGAAGTGCCGTTACCAAAGCTAAGACGGCTGCTCTTCTTGCTCCCACTTCTTTGACGGGCGCCCTGGCTTTCATCGACGGCATTCATCCGCTTGCCAGTGAGCTCTTTGAGCTTCTTTCTCCACTCACGCTCCGACCAGGATGAGCTTCCCTCCTCCAAGATCAGCCCAGCAACGTCAAGAATCTCGAGGTAGCCGTATCTTCGGTGTTTTGGCATAGCAAACATGAGCGATCTCGAGTCTAGAACACTGGCAACGAGTCTGCCGGGGCGACCATAAAGACCAAAGGTATCCCACGTCGGGAAGAGGAAGCGCAGCAGCATCTCGAATCCGCTGACGGCGGGGTGAGTCTCGGGCATAATAAACACGAAACCCTCGGTTGAGGAAGGCGGCTCGGAGTGGATGGTGATGTTGCCCTCGATCTTCAACAATGTAGATGCATCGATCAGCGACTTCGCCTGGGGGTATATGGCGTATGACGAGTAAGCATCAGTAATTGTGGCGATAGGGCGGGCCTTTTTTTGTTTCTTGCCGTCTTTCTTGGTGTCGTAAAACCTGATGTCTCCCTTGAGGGTGGGCGTCGAGCGGTCGTAGGGTGACTTCTTGCGCATTTCTTTCTGTGCCTTTGCATACTCCTTCTCGTCGGGCGGAGAAATGACACACCAACACCGTCTCCAAGGCACTCCGGCGCCGAATCGCACGCGCACCCATTCCTCGGTCTTGAACCTGGATCTATCCATGATCAAGTTGATGTTGTTGAGGGACTTGCCCTTGCCAGCGATCAAGGCACCGGTATAAGCCTCCTGAAGGGTCGAATGCTCGTACATGGCGAGCCTGATGCCGGCGGTCCATTGTATTAGTGAGTGGTGGGAGTTGAAATGCAACAGGTAGCGGTTCCTGCCGGCAGTTGAGATGCTCAGGATGTTCTGCAACGGCTGTTCGTCATTCGATCGTGTCGGTAGGGATTCGATCTGTTCGCCAAGGGCCGATTAAATTAGCACTCGACCCCCCCACTGTTGCACTCGCCATCTGCCGGTTTTTGAGTCTGGGCACGACAATCGTTCCTCGACATACCATCTTGATTGACGCATCCGTCAGGTTGATGAATTTCGGGAGGATCTCGCCGTCCTCGCCAGCGGCGTCCAGTTCAGCAGCATCCCATAACGATAAGACGGTGCCGACGAGTTGCGCGAAGCACTCGGTCCATGTGCGGTCAGCATTTGGCTTTCCCTCTGTGGAATCGGTCGGGTCAGCAATCGGTCCAAGTGCTGAGCGCGCAAGCGCACACGCGCTGCTGTCGCCTGCAGCAGCGAAGGCTAAAGTCAACAAACAAACGTTCGGGTAAACAAAGACTCACGTGTGTTTTGATCGTCCAACTTCAGGAAGTAGCCCTCCTGATACAACTTATTCGCATGGCTGTTGAGGAAGGTAAAGATGGGCTGGAGCTCGGGAATGGTATCTTCGTTGATATCCATCAGGGGCGGTTGGTATGGCATTACCATCGAAAGTGGGCGGGAGGAGCTTCGTTGGCGGCCGGTGACGGATCTGGGGCTATTTACGGGCGAGCTGTTGGCAGTTCCGTTGGCGGGCGATGACGCATATTCGGAGGGTGGACGCGTCGGCGAAGTAGGGGTTGCGGGGCGCTGGCCGAAATTGGACGGAGGTTCTGGGAAGGGTTCCGTTTTCTGGTGAGGCGGCGGTGGTGGTTGCGACTTGACGTTGTACGGAGGAAAAGGTGTTGTAGAGTCGTGGGGAGGCGACGAATTTGGAGTTGGTTGATTCTTGCCGGCGTCCCTGGGCGTACCAGAAAACTGGGACATAAAAGACAAGACTGTTCCCACGGAAGACGCAGATTTGGTCAGCATAATGCGCGTCCGTGTAGCAGCAGTAATGCCGCTGGCAGAAAAGTAATATTATTGCCTGAAGCCCAAGTAATTGGCCAGGACCACACGACGGGGATGCGAAGGGGGGGTTGCGAGGGAGCGAGTAAAGGGGGGCCGGCGGCGGAGGAGGACGAGCGAGCAGGGCGGAGATGGAGGCCAGGGAGGGATGGAGACTTGGGGGGACGAGGGCGATGACAGCAAGAACTAAGTTCAGGAGAAAGCGATGATCCCGGACCAGCTGAGCTAGCTGGCTAGGAGTGTGAATGGAAAGAAGAAGAAAAGGGCTAGACGGAGGTATTTGATGCTGGCGCGTGGGCGCCATAACATCAACATAGAATACGCAACTCAGTGAAAGGGATATCGGGGGTATTACTGCATGGGATTGGGATACACGCCGGCATGCGCCAGCGCGACAAGCCTCCTACGCACAACACCACCGCATTGCAAGACAAGGCAAGGCGAGGCAAGGGGCGGCACACTGGAGAAGGGAGGGAATGTGTGGGAAAGCGAGCGAGTGAGCACTAACCTCGATTACGGCCCATCTTGCTGGTGATGGCGGTGGTTTCTCTGCCAAGCCAGCAACCATGCAACCAAATTACTGAGAGACACTCGACTTGCGCCGTGCACAACTAAGACGGTCTTGGATGAGCAGGACGAGCAGGCCGGCGCGGGAAGGTGACGAGGATCCCGAGGATTCGAGGAATGGGCAGAGATGGGGGCCTAATATGCGCTTGACTGGGGACTCTATGTTTCGGAATCGAAAGGGTCTTGTCTCCTGCCTAGCGCGTTGCGTACCGAGTACAGGGCGTGGGTTTCGTGGATCTTCAAGTTAAATTATCGTATGGTGGTAGTGGATGGTGAATGACATTGGGCGATTCGGCGGGAAGTAATCCGAGCCTTCAAGGGTGAGCGACTGGAGAGAAAGCAGGGTCGTCGTCGGAGTTCGTCGTCGTCGACTTCGTGCGTGCGCCGGGTGGATTAATGTGGTTGAACGAATGGAGGGCCCGACCAAGGACGATACAAGAGGAATTAGGATTCGGACATGGGCATGTATGCCTGCCTGTCTTGGGGTCTGTCTGTCTCTTTCCAAGACTGCCGTAAGGAACAGTCTCTCTCCCTCGTCTGTATAAGGTGATGTGTGGACAAGTTCGCACAGATGGGTGAGGGACAGGCAGTTGGTTAGTTTTGGGGTAGGGCGAAGTCGAGGTGATGGAGCGGTGGAAAAGAAGCAGAGCAGAAAGAGCAAGACCAGGAATTCCCAAAGATGATGTATGAAGTCCGCATGTGAGCGAGGGACGTGTCAAATCAGAAAAGGACGAGGCGTACGGGAGGCGTATTATGCAACAAGAATTGGCAACACCGCCTACCTGTCTACGGGCCAGATACTTTGGGACTGGATCTGAACCTGAACCTGGCCTGGCCTCACTCCGTTGCGGCAGGAAGGTAGCAGTCGGTAGGTGTGGTCCCTGGACCAGAAACCAGTCCCAAAAAGACCAGCTTACAAGGCAAGGCCGGCCCTCCTGTGCTTCCTCCGATATCTGCTGCTGCTGCTGCTGCGGTGAGCTCAACCAGGGCCTGTCTACGCTCGTATCCTGCAGTAAGAAAGAGTGGGAGCAACATGCAAAAGTGACCTCTAACCACCGACAAACGGCGGCAGCAAGAGCAGCCAGGGCCAGGCCTGGTCCCAGCCTAAGCCAGGTAAAGGAACAGACCAAGGTACCCCCCGGGAACGAAACCCAACGACGTAATGGCGTTATGCGGAGAGGGGGACTTGCTTGCTCTCTGCTTTAGGTTGTCTCTCTCACGCAACTCACGGCTTTGGCGGTCGCTTGGGCTAGCCTGGGCGACCGTGGCGGTGGTGATGATGATAATGATGATGACAATGATGATGACTTTTTTTTCCCCTTCCATCTACGCTTGGCTTGTTCGGCGCTGGCGGTGCTTTAGTGTTCCCCGAGCAAGCGCAGCGCTATTGTCTGATTGTTCTACTTCGCAGCCTTGAAGGGTCTACGGCGAAAGGTGACTTTGTGCAAAGTATCCTTCTTGGTTTTGTTTTATTGAATTGTTTCTCCTTTCGACCTATCGGTTTTCAGATCCGGGTTTGCTTTTGTGTACTTGGACCTTGATGATGATTCCCGCCTCTCTCCGGTCCTCTTGCAGTACTCAAGACACTGCAAGTCAGCTTCGTAAAGAAACCGAAATGTATTCTTTCCACTGCAAGGGGTGGCCGAAGGAAATGCGCTATTGATCCATTCTCCCATCGAGCGGCCGGGGAATGAATCAGCAGAGCGAGAGAGAAAGATGGGCAATTTGTTCAACAAGTACTTGCAAATACCTCGTGGATCACGCAGTAAAAGCCCATGGCGTGCGGAAGAGCCGGACGACGCAGAGATGCACCACGTCAGGGTTCCTTGGCCCGCCTTTTTGGTCTAAAAAGCTCTCTAGACTCTGCAAGACACCCAAGTCCTTGGCCGCCAAGACCAGCCAGCTTCCGACCGGACGCTGCGGGCTTGGTATGAGTTTTTTTTTTCCGTTTTTTTTTTTTTTTTTCCGTTGCTGGATGCGCTCTGCGTTCCCGCAACTTGTTTCCTTGGATTGGTCGGTCAAAGTCCCCTCGGCTTGTTCCTTTCGGGTTCCGTCAGAGAGGCATCTCGGTCGTACCATTGGTAGTCACGACAGCTGGACGAGCCAGATGTGACAGGGCAGGGCGCGTGTGAGACGGAGAGCCTCGAGCCGCCCAACCGGCTGGCGCTACATGAACATCAGCAACAACCGCAAGCATTCGACACTGGCTGCAATTGCAGTTGATTCGATATCCGCAAAGAAAACGGGCCAGGGTACGGCGCTGTGGTGCACTACACACTAGGTACATACCATAAACCACCTCACCTGGGGAGGGGGCCGGGCAGGGATGGTGGGTGGGGGGATGGACGCGCAACGCCTGCCACATAAAGTCACAGAAGACTGACTAAAGAGATCGGGTGGATGAGGCGATCGCTGGATGAGACCGACCGACCGGAGGACTGCATACGGACAGATGGAGACGCTTGGAAAATGCGAGGTCGGGACGCGGGCTGTGGCTCTGCTGTCCCCCCAGCGTCCCATACGAGTGAATAAGGTAAGGCGCACTAGTAGTGGGACCAGGGGACTTGACAGCGCAGGCGCCGGCGTATTCGTGATTCGATAGGGAGGGGAAGACCGAGCCCGCCTGTGGCGGATACGGCATTGCAGATATATCGGGTCAATGTATCCGCATCTCAATGAGTTGTAGCTAGTTGTCGACGGTCTGTTGTGTCTCGTGCATTCCCTTCTCTGCTGCTCTCTTTTGCTTGATGCTGTCTTGTTTCCGATTTCCCACCTGGGAGGCTAGTGGTTGTTGCTGTTCCTGATGTGGTGCCCAGTATCTTCTTTCGACAGCCGTTCGTGTCTGAACTGATCAGTGACAAGACGGAGAAGGCTCCTCGACGCCTCCCCCCTGAGAAGGCTGCGGCGGCGGTATGAATACACCGCGGGGGATGCGCCTCCTGCCTACACACCAGGTGTCCCCTGGGCCCTGGGTGGCCACACACCGTGGCTATCATGTGGCCGATCAAGGCACACCTGACGCCTTGTTCCAGAACGTGGAGGGGGGCTTGAGGGTTTGGCAGAGGCTAGGGAAAACAGTGTCGGGCAGAAAAAAAAGGGGGGGGAGGGGAGGAGAGGCCGGATGAACTGCAAACTTCCAAGGCGAGTTTCCTTCGTGCTTGGCTCGTTATGTTTCTCCAACTCCTTGTCGCCAGAGACTTAAAGCGAACACTCTTCTCAAGTCGTCTGGGTATACCTCGCCGCCAAGACAGCCCGTCCCCCAACCCCGCGTTTGGCTCGCTTGCTGCTGGGCAATCGGTTCTGGGCTAGACTCCGTATATCCCGTTTGTGGGATGCTCGGGAGTCGGAGAGACGGGCTCTGCAGAGGACGCAGCTAGTCCACCCGGCAGGCCTGACCTACTGTCATTAACTGCACTCGTCACTGTTTCCGGGTGGCTGTGCAAAAGGTAGAAGGGGGCCAGAAGTGGAAGTCCAACAGCATCCTGCCCTTTCGGACGGATAGTCGATATTGTGCGGGGGGTCTTGCGATCGGGGTCTCGGGTGTTACTTTTGCGAGTCGGCCGGATCGAACTGCTTGCCGCTGTTGCAATCATCGGGCCTCACAGGCTCCCAGTATCCGTTTCGGTCTCGGTTGTCTCGCCCCTGTCAGTCCGTGAATATCGATATCCGCCCGTCGCCGTCGTCTTGTCCTGGGCATGACAGCTAATGTTCCAGAACCTTCACTCTGCTCTATCCGTCTCTTTTTTGCCGAGCCCAACCTCCGAGTAGAGATAACCACCAGCAGCTGTCAATGAGATAGAGGCCTCGGACTTGAGCAGCGTAAATCAGTGTTGCGGGAGGGGACCGGGCCCCGTGGCTCAACCGTCAGCTGTGCATCAAAGTCGCAATCTTGCAAGAAGTTGAAGAAGAGTCTGACGCTGTGGTATGCCATAGTTCTGCCCATACGCAACACCACCTCAGCCTAGGAACAACGTTGTTCTGTTAGAGCCTTCCCCATCATTCTCCCTCTACCAATCGAAATTCTTGTGTGTCTCAACCTCTTGATGAAGGCCGCCTGCCTCCATCGATCGTTCTCAGGTCACAGCGACGATGGACCAAAGATGATACCAATATAGAGCAGTGCACTCACTACCTTTTCTCCCCGGCTGACAGCCCTCATGAGACTTCCATCCGATGATTCCCTCGCGAACTTTGTTGACCGTCCATCCGACATACTGCGTCCTGGCAGGTTCGTGCGGTGCGTCACAGTCCCAAGACACCTCAACACCACCTGCAACTTCGCGCCCTGTACCAAATTCAATTCACCCTATGCTCAGGCCTGGCTGCGGTGACTGGGATCACAGGCACTCCAGCATCCATATTGCTGCCCCATGCAGAATGTGTACGTACCGGTGACCATCATCTCCCCGAAACCCTCAACGCTCCAGTGACAATGTGGCTGCAATTTGAAGTCGGACCCACGAAGGACTTTCAGTGCCGACTTGGCTTCTGGGCTTTTTGCCAGCCGTCCCGTGAAGCTTGGGAATCCCGGCCCCGTAGGCTTCGAATGCAATTCTTTCTGATCCGTGCCCGCTATCGTGATACGCCCCATCATCTCCAGCGAAGCAGCGAACCCGCTGCCAGCCCTTGGACACGTAGTCCCTTGGGTACAGCATGGCGTGAGTGGTGATTAAACCCAAGTGTCATGCCCGCCTGCCTCATCGAGGTGCTGGCGCCAAAAGTCGACAGGGTCTCCCACGCGGACTGGGACTCTGAGAGCTGGGCTTGGATGGGCTCAAGGATCCTGGAGGGGCCGTTAACGCCGGTCACCCTGGTCTCTCCTATGTTCTCCGTGAAGCTTCCGTCCATTTACTGTGGTAGCTGCCGCCGCCGTTGACACTGCCTCTCGGCACATCACAGTCCAGTCTGGTCTGAGAAGATCTGCCGTAAAAATTGTGTCCGATATGAAACCTTCCGGTCGGGTCATCGCTCACACAATTACCAATCCCTTCCGAGTCCAGTGCTGGGGTGTGCTGTTGCTCTGTGCATTGCACACCGCAAGGCCAACATCAGACGAAAGGCTGAACGCCCTACCATCTTGAAGACAGTGCTGTCACCGCTCTCAGACTCCGCTCGCATTGGCTTGCCGCCACCCCAGATCAGTACCGAAAACGCGGACAGAGAGGGGGTCTTTTACCCAAAGGGTCTACAGAGTATGTTGGGGCTTGTATAGCATGCATCAATACCACCGCGCCCCTCTCTTTGTCTCCATTATCATGCAGTTCGCGCAAGGGCCTTGGCACCCTCAGCGGTTACCTTCACTGAAGGTGGCTGGGTCCCTACCCACTGCTGAGTAAGAGTCGAAAATAATGACAATCATGGGTTTCTCCCATATGCTCGGCTGTGATGCAACAACGAATTACTTGTCATTTGTGTGAATGATCCAGAAAGTTTAGGGTCTTCTGGATCTTCTGCGAAGGCGCTTCCCGCCCGCTCTCCACACAGTTCGAGAGATCCGGTCTATTGACTCAATGCCAGACATAGCAATGCGGCGAGAAATGAAGTTCCCAACCTCCACCTTGCGTTCTACGTAAGTACTATACCGGTCTAGGTTGAACTAAAGCAAGGCAGCATCTCGAATCTGGTGGTGCAAGTCGGACGATGCTACTATTCCCGGACTCGACCTCTGTCTGGTGATGACTTATCAACAGGCGTAGACAGGACAAGAGACGGACCGGGCCTTGAATACACGTACCCACGCTGCTGTTTTGCCTCAGAAAAACCCTAAAATCTACCAGGGTGAGTTTCTCACTCAATACTCTCGCCTGGACACTGAATCAAACTGTTCAGAGGAGTCAAGAGAATGTTTGCGTTGACGTAAGACAAACATAGTCGGAGGTGGCTTTGGCGCTAACTGAGACATCATCCCGGGCGGGACGGTTCGCTGGCGGCTTATGGTAGGTCCTCTAGATGACGCGCGTTGTTTGTCCGCGAACGGTGACAGCACGATTAAGAGACATGCGGCGGCCGAAATCTCATGTCCATTAAACGACGAATACTCGTATAATAGGAATGTTGAACCACCTGTTGGTCAACGCTGAGCGTCAGCCCCTTTACGTCATGCCTAGTAAATGGGGGCTCTGGGCACCCCTGCTGAGCTGGCGTCAGGTTGACACAACCCGCACTCAAGAGGCACGCACCGCTAGGTAGTGTGCGTCGGCACGACTTTGGATATGTGCGCTTCGGCCGCAGACACGTCGAATGGCTGGCCTGGTTTAGTGACTGACCATGCACGCACAAGCAATTGCGGTCAACCAGCTGGTTGACTATACAATGTCTCGGCCACGATAGTACATGAATCACCGACTCGCCGTAGGAACGTCGGACGTAAAGCTGGGTGAAGAATGGCCGGAGAGCAGAGGCCGCGATAGACCGGACGGTTCGTCAGAAGCAGCCGACGATCCGAACTGCCCGGCTAACGTTCCATGTCATCCGTGCTGTCGAGGTGATATTGCTAGAAAGAGATCAGCGCAGATTGGGATTTTCTGGAATCCGCCGTGCAGCTCGTATCATGCCGTTAGAGCCTTCTCAGCTTTGAGATGCTGTCGGAATGATACACTAGAAGCCAGCCATCTTTTGACAGACGTGTTACCGATGATCAGATTTGCTTTCCCTGGCAAGATGACATCTGCTGCCTGTCTATCGAACGAATAAAGTGCTTGGAGGTGACGCAAACTGCCCCAGAAGGCAGGCTTCCAGGTTTGCAGCAGGGCGTGGTGTTTATTTTAGCTCTGTTACAGCCGCAAGAGCTGCAGACAAGCGGCGGTCACATCAGGCGGCCTAGCTGTTGTCGATCCCGAATGTCGATCGGCCGGTAAGCGTGTGTCCAAGTTTTGCATCCACGGAGGCGGAAATCCGTTTGATCAAGGCACGGGTGGGTGGGCATTGTGTTCTATTCAGGTCGGAAATGCCGATGGGTCAAAAGGAACAGTGAAAATTTGAAAAGCTTGTAGGATCCGTCAATGTCGGTCATGCTTGCTACTCTCCATGATGAAATGGCAATCTCTGCAGTCGGGTTGCAGCGATTGCCACTTGTTAGCCCCATCGACAACCCGCTATATTGCAAGAGTTTTCAGTCAGAATTTTCATCCGACTTGTCGATTGTTTGTTGTTGTTTGCTGGGTATCGTGTTTGATAAAGGGTTATGCCAGTGAGAAGATTGTTCTCCAGAGCGCGGTCAGGCAGGTAACCGGGGAAGACCCAGACAATCAGCCTCGACTTGAAGAAACGTGAAGTTGTGGCTCAACCGGCTCTCCTTTTTGAGGCGCGGGAGGGGACTGTTGGGTCTAGTGTCCTTTGGTGGAGGGGAAAACATGAGATGGGCGAAGGAGCACTTTGACCGTGCTGACCTAAGGCGAGCAACATGACAGTACATTGTCGGGGCTCAACATCACTGGCGAAAGAAGGTACTGTTTAAGTACCCAGCCCGCCCGCTGAAGGCCCCGTCCAGTTGCAACTCTACAGCTCAACGCCATTGCGCTGTCCAAACGCGTTCGCACGTGTACCCCCAATTTAAACCCCGGTTCGGAGAGCCCCCAACCAACACATCGACCCCCGGCCATGCCCATGCCCAGCACCCAGTGGCACCTTTTCCAGCGCCAAAGATAACGGCTCCAGGCCCAACCATTTCGTCTCATTGCGATCCAACATCGCAAAAGGCGCCTGATCTGCCTCATAGTGGGAATGAGGAGGCTACCTGGGCCCTTGTTGGCGACATCACCCTTCACAGCGCGGCCACCGACAGCGCCTCGAAGCGCATTATGGCCGCCGCAGTTGCGACCTCAGACTGCCTCCCTGTCGACTACGGCACCGCGAGCAGAGTCTTCCCATGAGAAACCGCGAGCACAACCCTTCCGCTTCGAGACTGGAGTTTCGCTTTTCGCGAAACGAGCCCCGCGACCGTTCCCGCCGCCGTTTCTCTCCCCTCCCTCGGGCTCCTTCTCTGATCCCCTTAGCACCCATCACCGAAGCCGAGACCGCCGTGCCAGAGTCAACGGAGAGATCATCCTCGGACAGACGAACGGAGACGATGCGGTGTTCGCCAGTGAGAACTTCATCTGCGCAAACGATGGCGTGGGCGCTTGGTCAACACGCCCGAGGGGGCATGCTGGGTAGGCACATTCCTGTATTCATTGTCGCTGCACGAAGCTGACCGAACCAGTCTCTGGTCGCGCTTGATACTTCATTTCTGGGCCACGGCCATGCAGCAAGACGTCGCCAATCCTCGATCGCACGAAGAAGTCTACAAACCCGATCCAGTAGCCTATCTCCAGATGGCATACGAGCAAACCCTGAAAGCGACATCGGACCCTGATTGGCAAGGCACGACAACGGCGAGCGGAGCGCAGCTTCACTACAAGTCCGTCGATGGTGGCAGAGAGGTTCCTCAGGTCTACGTGACCAATCTGGGCGACTGTCAAATCATGGTTTTGCGACCCAAACATGAAAAGGTTGTCTACAAGACCAAGGAGCAGTGGCACTGGTTCGACTGTCCGCGTCAACTCGGTACCAATAGCCCCGACACGCCGGAGAAGAACGCGGTTGTGGACGTGGTGGAGCTTCAGGTTGGGGATGTGGTTCTTGCCATGTCGGATGGCGTTATTGACAACTTGTGGGAGCATGAGATCGTCAGCAGTGTTCGGAACAGCATACTACGCTGGGAGAACGGAGAAGGAGGGGCAGATAAACTCGAGGGTGACCGGACGGGCGGCGCAAACGGAGGCATGAAGCTCGCTGCCGAGGAGCTAGTGGCTGCCGCGAAGAAGATTGCGACCGATCCCTTTGCGGAAAGTCCATTTATGGAGCATGCTATTGAGGAGGGCCTGGCAAGTGAGGGAGGTAAGATGTGTTGGCTTGAGCATCCTGCAAGAAGCCCTGTACTGACAACGACTAGGTAAACTAGACGACATCAGCGTTGTTGCTGCTCTCGTAAGGAAGCAAGACACACAAGACTGACATAATCATATGAAACGATCATCGGAAATAGATTTATGGGATGGGGTTCGCAAGGGCAAGGTTGCAACATTTTGGCATATGCCCTGTCCAAGTTTGACAGTGGCCATTTTTGGGCGACGTTTGGCGTTCTGCAGGCCGCCGACTTCGGTGAAGACTTTAGGAAAGCCAAGGAGAAATGAAAATCATGTTTAATCAAGCAAGTAGATGCCAAATCAACTTTCCTCCGAAAAGTAATACATGCTAGTGTGCTCTATGGGTGACGTTGCACACGGTGGTCGCGGTATCTGTTTGACTTGTGGTGGGGTAAAATCGGCGCTCATGGGCCCGGCCTTCTTATCTTATCGCAATTTTTTTGGGAGAGAAATTTCGCGACTTCAACGCACGCATTGCTTCTACTTACCACCGCCTTGCAACACCAAGCGAATCGCCTTCAGCCTCCCTCGAATTACGGCACGGCGCCACTCAGCCGCCCAACTCCAAGATGCGTGGAAAACGAAGCAAACAGTATCGCAAGTTGATGAACCAGTACTCGTTGACTTGGGGATTCCGCGAACCGTATCAATGCCTGGTCGACGCTGAGATGGTGGTTGACTGCCATAACTTCAGATACGATCTGCTCGCTGGACTCGAGCGCACGTTGCACGGCAAGGTCAAGCCCAGTATGTTATTTCTACACATTCCGGGTCGTGATTGCCAAACTGACTGCTCATAGTGATCACACAATGCGAAATCCGCAAGCTGTACCTGCGCAAGAACGAACCCGACATGAACAAGATTATCGACTTCGCAAAGACGCTGGAGCGCAGACGATGCGGTCATTTGCCCGAGGACTACCCCGAGCCTTTGAGCACGATGGATTGTATGAAGGCCGTTGTCGATCCGAAGGGAACCCTCGTCAACAAGCACCGCTACTGCGTCGCAAGCCAGTCGGTCGACGTGCGCCGAATGCTCCGCGAAATCCCTGGCGTCCCGCAAATCTACATCAAGCGGTCGGTCATGATTCTCGAACCCATGGCGACGGAGAGTCTGGCCATCAGAACCAAGGAGGAGAAGAGCAAATTCCGCGATGGACTCGTCAGGCCAGAGAGGAAGAGAAAACGTGATGAGGAGGACGACCATGAGAGCGGGAAGGAAGGAAAAGCGTCAGCCAGTGGGATCCAGGAAAAGAAGAGTCACAAGAAGAAGGGCCCCAAGGGACCAAATCCCTTGGCGGTCAAGAAGCCAAAGAAAGCCACGGAGGGCGATGCGAAACCGAAAACCGAGTCGCGACCGGCAGGAAGCGGAGGCGAGGGTGAGGGTGAGGGTGAGGGCCCCGCGAAGAAGAAGCGCAGAAGACGGCACAAAAACCAGACTGGCGACGCGGAGTCGGGTGCGCCAACAAACCAGGGCGAGGCTTCGACAGAGCAGACGGCGGAAAGCTCGTAAGGGCTTGGGGGAAAGCATACCAAAGGAGGCGTTTTGGGAACTATGATTGGAATGTAGGTACAACAAAAGCTTTGCGATACCAATTAATGGGGGTTTCTTGCCACATCAACACTCGGAGTTCTCGTCAAGGAGGGTGTGTTTCTGATTCGTCTCATGGTTTCGCCGTGGAATCCCTCATGAGTTGGAAGTTGGCCCATTGGTTAAATTCAATGCCTAAATATTTTTACCCAGCCCTTGCTTTCTATGGCAAGCGGCTGAGATCCAAGGAACGGGTTCCTACATCAAGGTGTTATTTGACGCCAATTTGAAAATACACGAAGTTTAGTTGAAGACAAACAGGGCAAGGCATAGCTAGAGCTGTCCATGACAGGATTCAAAGGGTGTCGTCAGTCTTCCCGAGAAGTCATCCATCTGGAGGTGCGGCAGGGCTGGACAGAGGTCAGAGCTCTCGGGCACTGAAACGATGGCTGTCGTGTTATGTTGGCAGCATGCACCCAATACAGCGTAGAGCCTACAGCACCTGCAGATGAGCACAGTCCTTCCTCGTTGCTAGAAGTATAGCCCAATTATTCTTCCATTGGACCGTCCTCCCCTCACTCACGTCCGATTCGCATGGCTCTCGTCAGTACAGTGAGATGAGGCGAAGCGTGACATGGGTGTGTGGGTGGTGTGTTGCGCCACGCCGGTCGGCCCCACAGGAAATCGCACTCTGGCGGATCGTCATGGGGGGATTTGATCTCTTTCCCTCAACGGTCAAATTCGCTAACGACCCCTTCATCCCTTTCAAGCCCGCGGGCCCCTCAAGAACCACCCTGCCAGACATAAAAAACACGTGGAAAGCCTCCCTGTCTCCATTCCCGTCTCCTGTCCACCCGTCAGATGTGTTTACAGTCGAAGGCTCGATATCCCAAGCACGTTCAACTACAGCGAGCTGCTTGCTTTCGCGCGCGTCCGCATATCGGGGAAACATAGGTATTCCACAGTAATCCTAATCTTAAGCTACTTTACGGAGTCAGTAGTTGGCTTTCACACTACTAGGCTTGTCGCGCGTCGTCTTACCCACGCACGCCTCGACCGGCGTAGACCCGCAAACCATTCGTTTCCCAACGCTCGAAACGAAAAACAAAGCAGCCACCACCCTCTCTCCGTGCCTTGCCTGGATATATTGGCACGTTTGACAGCTCGTATGCTTGTGTAAAGTACGACATCACCTTTCAACATGGCGGGCTCCGGCGAGTCTGCCACTACCAACCCCAACAACCACCCCTCACCGACGACTACCGCCGCCACCGTCGATACTGAGGCAACCCAAAAGCTACCGAATGGTACGCATACACCAGATGCAACTGCACCACAGCAATCTTCTGCGACTCTGGTCATGAAGAACGAAAAGCCTGAATTCGATGATTTCGGCCTACCCATCAGACGGTACATACCACCGTCGCCTGAAGAGACCGATCAGACGACCGACCCTCGACCTAACTTGAAGCAGCCCGTGGCCGAGCCATCACGAGACGAAAGGAAAGTGGATGATGCCAAAGATACGAAGGCGGCCAAAGACAAAAAAGCACATGGCAATGACGCCGAGTCAGAAAGCGACGATGATGACTTCAAGGATGCGCAGTCCGCGCAGCCCGATACTGCCGCTGCCTCAGGAGCCAACTCGAATACTCCGTCGACCCCTGTGACTTCGAATCTGGACAAGGACGAAGGCAAAGACATGTCTATATCGACAAGTACGAGGAAAGACGGGAACAATGGTCAGAGTGCCCTGAACAACGGCGAAAAAAAGGAGGCAGCGGACCAGCCACCAGAGACAGCCACCAACAAACAGGAGGCAGACAAGCAATCAACAGTGGAAGAGGAGTCCACGGAAGAGGACACAGACAAAAACAAGAATATCGCAGTCAACAGGCAGGCAGATCCGGCAGATACAACAGAGCCACAGCAATCGGCCCCTGTTGCTAAGCTGAACGAGGAGCGACCGGAGTCTCCTGTGAAGCTAATCGACAAGGCAGATGAGCCAGGACCTAAAGCTGCCGAGCCAACTTCTCCAAAAGCCCATCATAAGAGAGACACGAGCACTGCTAGCAACGTGGTCATGTCTGAATTTTCGCATCAGCAGCTGACGTCGGATAAAAAGAAAGAGGACGAGAAGGAGGATGCCGATTGGCAAACGATGCCAGCATATGCACCCTATGACATTTACGACGATGACAACAGGCTGGTCGCAAAGGAGTACACCGCCGAAGAAGAGGACCAAACATACGGTTACGGTGGGCTCGGAGGCGCAGGGAAAGGATATACCCGAGTAATCATGGACGACGACGCCGAATCAGCGACGAGTATGGACGACAATACCCAGTATCTCTTCAAAGAAGTCAAGGGTACGAGCATCGGTGAAGATGACAGTGAGGCACGTGATGCCGTTTCCCAGATGCAGGCGACTAAGGACCTGCTCACCGAAGGGCAAAGAATCGCCTACGTGGGACTGACAAGACTGGAAATCCATAACATGGTTAAAGAGGCCGAGAGCGTCGAACACACAAGGTCTACGAAGAAAGAGGTCAACATGTCCGCCGAATCAACCAAGATGTGGGGGCAGAAAATGATGGTCCGCCTGTACTCTCACATGGACATTAGTTCCGCGGAGCAGATCATGGTTGAGCAACTGAGCGACCACGGCGTCGTGCCCTCTGACTTGACGCCGATATTAATGGCTAATGCACGAGTCAAGAACCCCATGGCTGAGGATGAGTCCCGGAGCTCGGTTTCTCTCTCGTCGCCGAAGTCGCTCCCGCCTCCCTCACCGGCTCTTCCTCAGGACGAGAAGGCCGCCGAAGCCCCGCCGCCATACGAAAGGTACGAGGGAGAAGAATTGCCCCCTGTCAAGACTCCGGCCCAGATGGTCACATCTGATAAGATTGACATCGACCTGCGGTGGACTGTGCTATGCGACCTCTTTCTACTCTTGATTGCCGACTCTGTGTATGATTGTCGATCTAGAATACTACTGGAGCGAGTCGGCAAGAGTCTTCAGATTGAATGGTTGGATGTCAGGAAATTCGAAAAAAAGGTAACAGATGCGTTGGAAATGCAGCAGGCCGCCGAAAAAGAGAACTGGAACGAGGATGAACATATGGAGCACAGGAGGAAACAAGCTCTTAGAAAACGATACATGATGATGGGCTTAGCTACAGTCGGCGGCGGACTGGTAATCGGTTTGTCAGCTGGCCTACTTGCTCCTGTCATCGGTGCTGGTTTAGCAGCCGGGTTCACCACAATTGGAGTGACCGGAACTTCAACCTTCCTAGGAGGCGTGGGCGGAGCTGCGATCATCACATCCAGCGCAGCAGCTTCTGGCAGTGTCATCGGCGTTCGAGCCGCGAACAGACGAACAGGAGCGGTCAAGACCTTTGAGTACCGACCGCTACACAACAACAAGCGTGTCCATCTTGTGGTGACAGTGGCCGGATGGATGACAGGCAAGGTGGATGACGTCCGCTTGCCCTTCAGTACCGTGGATCCCATCATGGGTGACCTTTACTCAGTTTATTGGGAGCCTGAAATGTTGAGAAGTATGGGTGACACCATCAACATTCTTGCTACAGAGGTAAGTCGAGTCGTTTTCTGCCCTTTACCGGCCGTGTTCTAACCACTGCTAGGCTCTCACCCAAGGCCTCCAGCAAGTCTTGGCAAGTACCATTTTGACAAGTTTGATGGCCGCCCTATCGTTGCCAGTCGTTCTGACGAAGCTGGCGTACTTGATTGACAACCCATGGAGCGTGTCGCAGGACAGAGCTTGGGCCGCTGGTCTGATTCTGGCAGACTCTTTGATTGACAGAAACTTGGGAACACGCCCAGTAACGCTTGTTGGATATTCTCTTGGATCGCGAGTGATTTTCTCCTGCCTACTGGAGTTGGCTAGAAAGGGGGCGTATGGTGTGGTGCAGAACGTCTACCTGTTCGGATCGCCCCTTATCATCAAAAAGGACGAGTACTTGCGAGCACGCACTGTCGTTCCCGGGAGATTCGTGAACGGATACAGCAGCAACGACTGGATTCTCGCCTACCTCTTCCGACTGACCGGCGGTGGCCCTCGCAAAGTGGCTGGCTTGGCCCCTATTGAGGACCTCCCTTGGATTGAGAACTTTGACGTAACGGAGTTCGTCAAGGGCCACATGGAGTACCGAAAGGCCATGCCGCGTCTCCTCCGAGAATGCGGGTGGCTCGTGGAGAGCGACGAGTTCAGCGAAATCGAAGACCCGGACCCGGAAAACCACCAGGAGCGCCAACGCGAACTCATCAACGAGATTGAAGAGGCCCGCAAGGAGCTGGAAAGGGAAGGGCAGAAGAAGAAGAGCAGATTCTCCATCTTTGGCCGGGGGAAGAAGGCTGACAAGGAGAAATGGGAGATCTACGAAGACTCGGCCAAAGACGGAAGCAAGCCGAACCCGAGGACAGAAGACAAGGAGGGTAACAATCACGGGGTACTGTTCGATGTGGAGGCCATCCGAGCGGAGCTGGCGAAGGAGAAGAACACCTCGACGCAGGAGGATCCTGAGGAGTTCCAAGTGAAGGAATTGAAGTCTACGCTTCCGCCGATGAAGCTCGATTTGAATTCGTCAAGCTCGTCGCTGAACCCGCGGGATACCCTGCGTGAAACAAAGAGCGCGTACGCCGTGCCGGGCCGTGCCTCGTACGAGACCACGGGCTCATATTCGTACACGCCGGAGCGGACACCGACGTTCCACTCGAGCCAGACGTTCTCGCCGACGCAGAGAGTCGTGTCGCCCTACCACGCGGCACCGTCTCCGCTCGAGGAGGAGATCGAGATGACATTCGACACCTCGTTCCACGATCCGCCCGCAGCCCCGCGACCCCCCCCGAAAGACGATCCCCCAAGCCGGCCAGAGATGAAGTCGGCACAAACGGCCCCTAATATGGCGGCGCCAAATCCGTGGGCGGACATTGATGATGACGATGACTTTGGCAAGGAGAAGGAGATTCAGATGACTTTTGCATAATGGAAGGATGAGGCGCATGAAACCCTTTTTTTTGGGGGGGGGGGGGGATCACGACAGTGCAGCTTCTGCCTGCGAGAGCCATTGCTGTGTTTGAGAAAGTAAAGGCACACCGCGAACGAAGCGTATACATCTGCTTTGTTGTGTACGAATGGGATGTTGATGTTGTTTTTCTGGGGGTCCAGCGTTGGGTCATACTACAAAACCGTGGACCATTCAAGTACATAATTTGTCTGCAATGACGCGGAAAGTAATACTACAGTCGGAGATGAAATCTCCCATGTCTACATTGGAAAACCGACTGCCAGTCCTCGGTATATGCACCGTATTAGTCAGTAGCGATGAGTCGCGGGGTGGAGGCAATGCGTCGTGATATCTGTCTGGCAGATCAGTCCAGTCCAACGCCCCTTTGCACTGCGTGCTTTGAATGACTACTTGACCTGGCCATCTCCCGTCTGGTTGGGGCAGATAGCCGCCCTGGGTTTCGTATGCCCAAACGCGAACAGTGCTCTTGTCCAGGTGCTCTCCTGCGACCTCTTTTTGTCAACTTGCGAAGTCATGGAAGCTATTCACGGTGTCGGTTGTTGGTGTGGTCCCTTTGTCTCTCTGCATGTACATGCATGCTGCAGGGGGGGAACGGGGGGGTGGAGGCACAGGAACTCGCGGGCATGGAGTTTGACGAATCGGGGACCTGAGAATATCCAATGCCGTCGTCCATCACGCCCAACCGTGAGATAGAAAGAGAAAGAGAGAGAGGAAAGACATTCACGTTGCCTGTGACGGGCGAATCGCCCGGTCAGTGGGGACGGTATTCTCAGAAGCCGGTTGTTGGAACTTTGGGGTTGTGGGACGTTGGATGCGATGCTCGATGGCATGGACGAGGAAGGATCACTTTCGAGAATCAGGCAGAGGCGGCCGGGGGCCGGATGGGTGGGTAGGTTTGGTTGGATCGGCAGGCAGCAGAGGGAAGGGGTGATCGGTGCCAAGGGATGCGACACCAACGCAGCGGGACGGGAAAGGGTTGGACGGGACTTTGTGCAGTGATGGGATGGGATGAGCAGAGAGATAGGTTGTGTTCATCTCTATTCCAGAAGAAAGTTGACGGGCTTTGGCTGCCGCTCCTCCGTCTGTGCTCGAGTCTTTGCATCTTCTTTTCGGGAGACGGGGTTTGCTCTGATGTCAAGGGATGGATGTTGAACTGCGCTTGGGCCGGGGACTGCGGACGAAGACGGTGCGTGCGAGGAGGGTACGGGGATGCAGCTCGAGAACAGCTCGAGCAAGCCTACTGCTTCGTCGGAACCCACTGTGATATGTGTCTGTAGTGTATACGTAACCCCCCGCCAACACCCTGTAAGCCATGTCAGATGCTTCTCCGTCAGGCCAGTCGGAGCAAAACGGCACCAGGAGCAAGCACAGAAGGACAGCACAAAAAGGAGAGGAAAGCCCCGTCCGGGCTGGAGTCGGGAGAAGAAGGATTGGCATCGCCCCCTAGTCCAACATCAGCCGCAGCGGCACTAGCGGCGTAACGCTAGACCGCTGGCGGTCGAACGGGTGTAGGGGTTTTTCGTCGTCCAGTCGTTTTTCTCTGCTGTCCGCCTCTCTTAACCTGTTCTGTGGCAGACCTGCGACCTCCTGCCTCTCACTCGGCATGTCTGCAGGAGGCGAGCGCGTCTTTGTTTCAATAAATAGCATCAAGCTGCGCCCGCGTTCCATTGGATGGTGCTTATTTGCTGACGGTGGGGCTGGGGTGATTTGACGTCTCCACTTCTGTCCAGCCTTACCACGCGAGCCACGACGGGCTTGTCACTCGAGGTGCTGCTCATCTTAAGGTACACACAGATGCTCGTGGTTTCCCATTCCTCCCAGTGTGTACTCTGTATGTTTCATTTGAGGGTGAGAGAGAGAGAAATAGGCTACAAGACAGGAAAACTGTCCGTCTTGTTAAGCCTGCTTCTTGCTGTTCCTCAAGTGATTTATACACACACTCCTTACCTCCATTGTGTTCCGCTGGCTTAGCGTCGACACAATACCGGTGGCGGAGCAGACTGTTTGGTGTGACTGCATCTCAGCACTGGTTGCTACCGTGGTGTAACAGATTACTGAGTTCTTATGGCGAGCCTGGGATCATGCACGGGTGGTTTGACAATGAGGGTCAGGAGTGCCAGGCTGCACCTTTTCAAAGGGATTATGAAAGGAACGGTTGAGGGGCTTCTTGAGGATTCATAACCTGGGGCGTGATGCCTGCTGAATGGGTTCATGGATGGCACGGTGGGCCTTACCGTCTTTTTGCTGTCAAGACGTTTTCGATGTTCCAGAATCGCCCAATTCCCAAATCCGCCTGCGCCCTTACTCGCAGCTTATCACCGAGGATACGGCTTCTATCTGGGGAACAACAATCACTTGAACCCTCAGCCCCGAATGCTAACAAAGGTGTAAAGGGCTAAGCTTCGCAAGGGGCTCGACAGCGCCTCGCCGCGATCAATTCCTTCAGAACCAACCAGAGAGAAAGACCGATGGAAAGTGTAATGGGTGAATCCTTCTTTCCCACATTTCTCTGCGCGGCGTAGCCTTGGCGTGTGGCTTGCTGCAGTTGGCATAGCGCAGATCCTCAAATCCTTGCACGTCAACCCGATCCAGGAGATTGTTGTGTGTGTGTAAGTTGGTGCAGCTCCGCCAACACCAGCGACCGGGCGTCTCCAGCTGAACGTCTCGCAGCACCAACACCACCACACACACGCCAGCCCCAGTCAGCAAACCGACCCGACGCCCCCGACCTGTCCAACAGAAAGAGGGCAGAAACAAACCCTTGTCCGCCTTGGGGGGTCGCTTCGTCCTTGTCTCTGTGGTTTGCTCTATCTTATTCTCGTACCTCACCCACGGTCATACAAGCCGGGGAGTACTGGTGGCTTTTTCTCCCACTTTCCTACGTCCTAACATTCTCCCTCCTTCATTCTTCCAATTCTCGATTCCCAACTTCAATCCTTGCGTTCCTCCACGGTCTCGCTTTCCGAGGCGACGGAACCTCGACGAGAGAAAGGGTTCTGAGGGTTCGACGATAGCAGCCGACGAGTTGCATCACAACTTACACGGGAAAAGTGGATATTATACAGGCTCAGAAGGACACTCGCGCCCGACATTCGAGAGTGGCGGGCAGGGCCACACATTGAACATTGCGAGAAACAAGACGATAAAACGCATCCAAGTCATTGAAACGCCCGGAAATACAACGTCTTTCGCAGATATGGCGCTCGCAGTGAATACGCCATTCGTTGCACCGTCAGGACCTGTGTTCGTCGATGAAGCCGACGGCAATGTCGCCTTTGGGGTTGACGAGTCTTCTCGGCCTGACTGGTCGGCCACGCAGAAGAGTCCGTTGGAGGGGACTACCAAGAACCTCGACGAAAGGGTAATTCAGTTCGACCAGGATAGTTTCAGCTCGTCCGGCGAAGATCGTGTCATCACGACTGACGCTGGCATCCGCACTATCACGTGGACGACGAAATCCGATAGAGTGAGAGTTGACAAGGCCATCTGGCTGGGACGAATAAATGAAAACCGCGAAATAATCAAACAAGTGGACAATAAGGAGCCCAGTTCCTTTCCGAAGTCGTCTACCACAAGTTCCTCCAACAGCGTGCCGAGTCCGCCGAGCACTCGTGCAAAGCGTGACCAAGACAGTAAGTGATCATGCTTCTCGCGCTAGATGACAAGCGCCTTGATTGGCAAGCCTCTGTGTCTTCCTTTCTAACCGCTGGCATCGCAAAGTAGTGGTTATATATGGCAATCAACTTAACCTGCCGGTCCACGAAATAGTGTCGGGTTCGCAGTATGCTGACTCTGACATGTACATTCAACTTGAATGGACACTCGATGCTCAATCCGGTACAACAACGAGCGGCGTGTTTGCCGTCTTCGACGGCAGAGTCTCGTCCCTAGGATACAACGCCACGGTAGCTCGAATCAGAACCCTAACGACCAGCAACGCTGATGTCGAACTCGACGGCGTGGAATCCGACGACGACTCGGCGTCACCCGCAGACGCAGTTTCTACAAAGATACCAGCCCGCCCCTCATCGACTTCCACCGGCAGCGCATCAATCTCGACCATCGACCCAGGCCAGAGCGGCGGCAGCGGTGGGTCTAGCCTGTCTGCTGGTGCCATCGCCGGTATTGTCATTGGCTCGGTACTGGGCCTCTCTCTCATCGCCTTCGCCATCTGGTTCTTGCTCCGTCGTCGCCGTCGTGCGGATCACGCCTCGCACGGCGCCTACGACTCCGGCCACAACCCCCGCGAGTACCTCGCCGACAAGGAGACCCACGCCCGCGTCACCGAGTCGCCGCACTCCCCTTACTCGGACGATGGACAGCAACCTCAACACCAGCCCGAGCAACACCACCGCCTCCGGCGTGACGACCCGGAAGCCGTCATCCCCGCCTCCGCCGTCAGCGCTACGGAACGCCGCCCCTTGGCGCCGTATGGCGAGGAGGAGCACACGCCCATCGCCGCGAGGTCGGTGGAGGACATGACGCGGAACGGCGCACGCTCATCAACGCCGAATGTTAACACAAACGTCTCGCATCTGATCGAGGATGGCATGACGGAAGATGAGATCCGGCGCCTAGAGGAGGAGGAGCGAGCGTTGGACGATGCGATCGAGCAGGCTGGCCAGGGCCAGGGTCAGAGTCAGGGGCAGGGGCAACGTCGGCAGCCGTAGTTGCCGTCCCACCAACGCCGCCTTTTAGTTCGCTAGAATGCGAGTTCTTGCATATTAATCTTTTACTTTTCTTCCCTTTTAACCGAATGTTGCTGTGGTGGATTGAGGCTTCATGTATTGGATGCCGCATTTGCGTTTCGAGACGTTTTGTACCGGAGCACCTCGGTTATTCGTTTCTGGAGGAGGGTTGTTGATACCCCTTAGCGCATGGAGAGGAAGACTCGATGCCTTGTGTGTGTGTGTGTGTGTGTGTGTGTGTGTGTGTGTGTGTGTGTGTGTAAGATGGGAGGTAGCGCTGTTGTGAGAATGGAGTAAAGAGTCTGTTGTCTGACACGTCTACTTGAAGTATCGCGTTAACGTGCAAGGTTTGGGGGAAGCTCAGCATTGCCCACCTGCGGAGCTGTAGTGAGTGAAGGTAAAGATGACCCCGAGTCCTTTGAGTACACACATGGCCGGAGAGGAGGAGTACGCATAAAGCAACTTGCGTTGCGAGAGCCCTTCCGTCAACTCGTGATCAAGGAGGTATGACCTAGACACGCGCCGCCCAGGCCTAGACGTCTGCAACGCACTCCGAGCCGGAGGATACGGGGTCGACTCTCGTTTCTCATACACCACATCACAGCCGAGAGGACAGGAGTGTCTCCAAACGTTGCGGGGACTTGGGACACTCGTGATAACATATCGCTTTGTTCGAAGCCAACGACACCGCCCTGCCAAACTAAAAACAAAAAGGAGCCTTGATCATTCAAAAAAGATACAAATTTCCCGGGTCATGCTTACATATCTAGTTTACAGCTGGGGGGTATAGCAATATTCCGCAAACCACCAATTCGTCCGGCCTCGCGGCGAACGGCTACGCTCGTTTTTTGATGTTTTGTGTTTCCCCCCTTTATTCCCTTTGGATTTGGTTTTTTCCTGGCTTCCCGCGCCGGTAGCAGTACCAGTGTGACATGTCCTGTGACCGCAGCGGATCATATATAAGAGAACAAGACCTCTATCGTGGTATACAACGCAAAGCCTATGGCCAATTCCATTGCCTCCATCCTCCGTAGCCAACTGGCACAGCTCAAGAGCAGGAACGTTGCTCAGCCGCGGTTGAACAGCCGGCCCACCATGTTGCTCGCGATGCTGCCCGCCAGGCCGCCAGAGTACAGGGCGCTTCCGGCCATGTTGGACGCGTGGCTGAACTTGTCACATCTCGAGAAGGCCATGGCATTCATGATGGTCAGGACAAGGGCGATAACTGCGGAATCTGAGTTAGTATGTCGTCTACCACTTCGCATGAACATAGTACGGGCCACCCCCGCCGACCATAATGACTGAACCATGATGCAGTCGCCTCTGCCCCCATCTCAAGGGATAGACAAGGACGAGCATCAGGAGAGGGGAGATTCAAACTCACCAACAAGCGGTAACCACAGAAACTGCAAGCGCACGAGCGCAAAGATGGCAAGCAGCACCCAGAGGATCGGCTGAGTGTACAGCGCGAGCCAGAAGAAGCGGCTGTCGGTTGGATTGATCGTCTTGGTCCCCGGCTCGCTGCTCTCAAAGACCCACTGCGAGTCGCCCGTCTGCGCGTCCACCTCGTTCCACCACCGCAATCCCACGAGTCGACGGCCGGCGATGTTCTTGAGGTAGTAGAAGTCGGCAGCGAGGAGGAGGATGGTGATGATGAAGATCATGATCCTACGAGCGAGCGGGTCAGTGTCCCGTAGTGTGTTAGGGCGATGAGCGCCTTGAGCACGTGGGCTCCAGGTTCGATGCATTCCCACCCTTCGGATGGTCCAGGATAGAGCAGAGGCTTGTTGAACAGACCCAGTTGGGGGCTCAAGGGGAAGGGAGTATGCGACAACGTACATGCTTCTGATGATCCACAAACCGAGAAAGTACACGAGAACACTTGCTGTTCCCCAGCGCCGTGTTAGCCTGCTACTCTTACAACCCCTCCGTGAAGCTCACGGGTCGACTCACATATCCGAAATGAAAGAAATGTCAACAGAGTAATAGGATGCGAGCTCAACCGCCAGCTCAGGGAGCCCGGCGCATCTTGTTGCTGTTGCGAGGGATCCATCTCGGGCGAGATTGTTCGAGCCGGCGCAATAGTCGTAGGTAGAGTTCGATGTCTTCAATAGTCTTGTTGCTCAATTCCGTTGGCGATTAGGATCTTGGACTCGTCTGTTTCGTTGTCGTCGTCGTCGTGTGCATGCCGTGGCCTCGTGGGGGAGTTGTGCTTCCTGGTGTCAGGACGAGAGGGATGCCTGTTCGAAAAAGGGCCAGAAACTCATTACGGTACAGCTGTCGTAATGCGCGGGCCGCAGGCGTGGATTCAGCTATCCTCCCACACCTCTCACTGGGCCAGGCCTGTTGAAGCTACGGTAAGCTGTTCGGCGAGTGGAGGCTGAATTATTCCGCCAGGGGGGGCCGTTGGACCATGAGACCCACTTGCCTAGCGCTCTTGGGGTTCCAGGGGTCCAACGACGGTCACGCGCGGTAGAACCTACAAGCTCCCCAACTTCTAGACCCAAGCTCGCATTACATCATCAACAATCCCCAGCTTCCTGAACCAATCCTGTCCCAAATAGCCGACTCGGTGCCAACCGCTACAAACCCAAGTTACCGAGCGCCGTCCGCAAAGTGACCACGAACTGCCGGCCCCGGGGTGTTAAATAGCTGGGCTTGTGCATTTCGGCCCGTGTACATCATACAACTTCACCGCGTTCCGTTCACTCTTTCAATCAACGTTCAATCAATCCCAAGGTGACACGCTAGAACTACACAAGCCGAGAGGGTATATCTACTGTGGGCAACCTATCCATCATGGCGGCTAGGTTTTCGTCGGTTGTCCGCCGAGCGCTGCTTTATGGTGACTTGAGCCCAATTAGACCCATGTGGCAACTCCGACTAACATTTACCCAGTGCCCTCGTCTTCGGAAAAGATGCTCACCAAGTCGCTGGGCCTCAAGTCCGATAACGTGACATATGATCTGGAGGACTCGGTGACGCCTTCATTGAAGTCACAAGCCCGAGGCCAACTTCGGTCTTTTCTGGAAAAGAACAATTCACGACCGCCGTCCATCTCCGAACTAGCTGTGCGAATTAACGCAGTAGAGACCAAGTTTGCTCTGGACGACCTGACTTCTCTCGGGTCTCTACCCAACGTCGATGCTGTTGTTGTTCCCAAAGTTAACTCCGCCGCCGACCTGACGTACGTTACCGATGTATTGCGTCACGTAGCCCCTGAGAGACACACATCTGCGTCCCAGAATCCCATCAAGATCATTGCCTTGGTTGAGTCTGCTCGCTCGGTCATGAACCTTTCCGAAATCTGCAAGGCGTCACCGTACCTTAGCGGCCTGGTATTTGCTGCCGAGGATTTCGCCCTGGATCTATCTCTGACGAGAACGCCTTCTCTTACCGAATTTCTGTATGCGCGATCCGCCATTGTTACCGCCGCGAAGGCCGCCGGTTTGCCCAGTGCAATCGACCTTGTCTGTACCTCCTTCAAGGGGGATGAAGGCTTAAGGCGGTTAGAGGAAGAGTGTCTCGGGGGGAAATCGATGGGTTTCAATGGCAAACAATGCATCCATCCCAGCCAGGTGGCCCTTGTCCAGAAATTATTTGCCCCTGGCGAAAAGGAGGTGGAATGGGCGGTACGTGTTGCAATCGCAGACGAGAAAGCAAGCAAAGCGGGCCGTGGAGCCTGGACACTCGACGGCTTGATGATCGATGCCCCGGTAGCCGGAAAGGCGAATGCCATCATTGCGAAAGCGGAAAGATGCGAAATTGATTTGGCAAGCCTTCGGGAGAAGTGGAAGGGCCAAGAGCCTGAGTAATTGTATCAGTAATAAAAATAGTTGTGCCGCCAGAATGCATTCATTTCTTCCCTTTCGTGTTCTGTCTGATCGATGGACTTTTGCCGGCCAGAATATTGGTAGTTCCGTGGTTGCGCATTGAATTCAGTCTCCAGAAACGGCTCTGCTTTTGGTCCGCTGACACTAGCATCTCTCAGGTAGTGCCAGTCCAATTCTCTAGGGAGTTGGTCGAAACAAGCAGTTCCAGCCATTGAGGCGCGCTTCTTGACAAATTGGTCCGCTGGCGTCGGGGAATTATCTGCTCTTTGCTGGTAGGCTATGTCGTCACGGATTGGTCCCCACGCTGGTTCGCGGTTTTCGCTCCGCAGTATATCTTGTTCAATGCGCACGATGAAGTCGGCCATACTCTCCGAATGTTGGAAATGAGACGGCTTGAACCGCGATGCGGACCCGTACCCTTGTACGGTAAGGGCAGGATGAAGAGCTTTCGGTTGGCTTCCTCGTGAGGTCGTTCGAGAGTAAGTGTATAGGTTTGGAATCGCCCTTTCCTCGCAACCAATCTCGTTGCGTAGTTGGCTATTTGAGCCGCTCGTCAGGGGTCTGTTCTCGAGGAGGTTTGGCTGACAGTAAGACACGCTATCCCGAGCCAGAAGATGGTCGATATGCCTGTTTTCGTTTGCCAAGGGCGATGCCCCAAACACACCAAACATGGCAGACTCTGTTTTTGGTATCTCTTTGTTTTGGCATTCGGCCGCTGTCTCTGTTGCAACTTTGGAAGTTGATGTAACATCGATATGTGGCCAGGCAGCATTGGCTGATCGCATCTCAACCTTGTTGAACCTTGGTGGTGAAGGCTCATCGATTTTGGTTGTTGCTACCGGTGTTCTCTGGAATACTTTGGGTAATGCTTGAATAGGTATGTCCTCTCTGGACTGCGGTCCCAAGCGGGCCTGTGTGGCGGCGTCGGCTCCTGTCGGGGGAGTGTACGTCTTGCGGTTGATCTCTGCAGAACAATCTGTCTGTAAATTATTCAACCCTGTGTCGTTCATCATTAGTTGTGTCGGCAGATCCGCTCTCGCCACTGCCTCTGAATGTCTCGAGGTCTCTGCCGTGGTCGTACCAGGCTTATATCCTAAACTCTCGGATGTCTTTGGTCCGCCTAGTGGCAGGAGATGCATGTTATTCGTCATGACTACTTTGTCTGCATACCGAATGATTATAGGCCCTTCAACCGAGGCCCCGGGCAGAGAAATGTGTTCTTGCCCTTGTTTTAAGTCTCGGTTCTGGGTGCGCAAAGTGTTAGCCTGGTGAAAGCTGGCCTTGGAACTGCGATCCTTTCCCCGTAACCCAGTTCCGGCGAAAACACCGGTCTCCCAAAGGGCTTGTCTAACCGGCTCAGGGGTGCTGCTCGGTAAACGACCATTGGTGTAGTTTAGTATGGTTGTTTGGCGATTGCTGCCTGTGGACCATGTCACATAGCTTGTAGCTCTGCTGTTCGACTGGAATCGGTCAGTTTGTCTGATATCAACCTTGCTTTGCGACGGTTGTCGTGTCTCGTTTCTTCCTGGACCAGCCTCGTTTGGTATGGTTCGTGTCGACCACGTCTGGGGTTCAATCGGTCTGCTGTGCTCGTCGAGAAATTGTTCCCCTATCTGCCGATTTTCATGGTTGCATCGGTGCCGCCCTTGCCCATTTTCTGCACGCTGTTCCGCTGATATCTCTTTGCGACCAAAGAAAGCCGTCATCTCCTCCAGTTCCTTCTCTCGACGCTGGCTTTGCTTGAATTCGGAGCGTTTTCGCTGCCGCCACGAAGACTGGCGCGATAGAGTATGCTCAAGAGAAGCTATCGAATTGTAGGCCAATTCTTCGACTTACACATGTTAGCAGATGTTCCGGTCAACATAGCCATGGAGAACCGACACACCGGGCTTTGGTGACGACACGCGGCCATTTCGGAAAAGCCCAGGCGTAATGCAAGGTTGTAACTAAGATCGTTAACGAAAAGCTCATCTGTGCCTATTGTTTGCTTACTGTAAGCCTGTCATTGAGAACGACTTCCGAGCGGAAATTATCCATCACCTCGCGGCTGGAAGAAGTCATCTTTTTCGGTGGTTTTTTGGAAGGCGCCGGTCTTTCCTCTCGACATTTTTTGCGTTTCTGCCGAACCCGTTCCTGGGGATCATATCGATCTTCTCTCGTCTTGTGTCTTGGACGCTTCTCAAACCTTGGCGAAGGGGTGTCTGCTAAGACGAATGGATCATTTGGCTTAGTTGGGTCTATTGGTTGATACCTTCCTGTCCTTGAATGCAACAGGGCTGCTACCTTGGCGGGGCTGGTGATGATGGAGCTGTCCTGTGACCGAGTGCGTTTATGGCTCCGTCGAGGCGCGTCCTGGAGAGAAATACCGTGAGGCCACCAGGGCAAAACTTTCAAATGACCTTGACCTTGATTATTTCTCTCCATGGGCTCCAGAGGAACTGCACCTCTTCGACTGACGTTGGAAAGCCAGTTTTCCACCAGTCCAGCACTGTTTTCTGCATCTGAAGCCAAGGCAACCCCCGAAACCCGATCTCCTCGTCTTGGATTGGAGTAAAAGTGGTGCCCTGTTGTTTCCATCCCGTCGGAGAGACCATGACAGCGGCCATGGTGATCACCGCCGCGGTGTTGGGCACGACTTTGATGGTCTTTTACAGAGCGGCGTTTCATCGCACGCTGCTTCTGTGGTCCTCGGCGCGATGGCTGGATCGTAGCCTAGAAGAGTTCGGCGGTATGCAACGAAGACGAGGATAGACTGATGGATAGCAGACTTGGATTGAACTGCGGAGACAGTACTGGTTGGTTGCCCGAGGCAGAATTTTCACTGCGGGTGGGTGTCGCGATGTCCAGGTCGGATATCTGGTCTATCCTGAGGTCAACGCCATCAGCCATGTTTGGCAGTTTATGGCCTTTGACGGCCTCGCTCTTTCTCCGTGCTTTGATCTTTTCGCCATCGCTTTCTGCCATTTATTCCCAGAACACCTGAAAGAAGGAGCTCCCCGTGGGTCAGAACGCAGGCAAAGGTGGAACGCGCCTGGGTTGTGGAACATTCCGGCTGTCGTTCCACGACAATACAAATAAAGCTTTTGATGACAGCGCTAAATTTGCTGTGCAACCAAAAAAGGCAAGCATGAGTCCCTAAGCGAGAAACCAACATATATATCCCCGGATCGTGTGCCGACTTCCATAACTGTGTCCCCCTGTCCACTTCTCCGCGTCAACTTCCACAGCGTTGCTACACATCCTCGTCTTCAACTCAACAACACGCCTATCATGCCCGAGACAACAGATGCCACTGGAAGACGCTTTCTACGATTTGCTCTGACTTCAACGGTAAAAAGGGTCCCCTACTTTATCTCAAAAATCTTCCCGATGAGAATGCTAACTTGACAGCAATTATCTCGTCTAGGGCCTTGGTTTTGGTTTTAACATATAAACACTAAACAGCTTCCAAATAATTACGAGGATGCCATCATAGCGTTCGCGTACAGCACCGGCATGACAGTTTCAGCCGTCTCCTTGGTTGGATGTTCAAAATTTACATCAACAGACAAATTCTCCATTGCCAACCTCTCTCGCGATCACTGGTCATGGTTGATGCACCATCTTTTCTCATCGCTGGGAAGTCTTTCGGTTATACTGCATACCGCCGGTTTTGCCAGGGACATCGCAGCGCGGTTGGCCCCAAGTAGACCGAGCTATGACACGACGCAACCTTGAATGGTCGCGGGGCACGAGGCGAAATAGAAAGCTCTGGCGTCGTATGGAGGGACTCGTTGGGCATTACAGCATCGCTGCCCAATTTGGCTCGTTTTTTGGACCCGAGAAGAAAGACAACGGCTGGTCGGCGCAATGAATATGTCGTCTATGCAAACCCTAAGTTGCGGCCGTCTCAGGATGTCAAGAAATGGCTGGGTGGTGACGGAACGCGTCTTGTGTCGAATACACGGCCGGGTGCTATTGATAGCATCGTCTTGACTATGGGGAAGCCGCACCGGATATGAGCTGCCTGACAGATGATTGACAACTGGATATGCAGGCTCTTACCGATGGCTTGCCCATGACCACGAAATGTGTCCAAGCTGTGCCCTCGCCTGTTCTTCGATCTTGGCTTACCAACGAAGTCGTACTATTTCGACTCGGCCACAGTGAGACCATGTCAAATGATCTCTGCATCCATCACATGACCTGGAAAAACTGCGGATGAAGTGTGTTACTGCGTCTGCGAAACGGTTATTTTAGAGACTGCGACAAATGGAACGACTAGAAGTTTTCGGTCGAATTTGATGACGACAACGCGAGGGAATCTTGGCCATTCCAGAGATCCGGGCCAGACGCGGGTTGAGGCTGTTGGCATTTGAGATTGGCCCAACCGACATTTTGCAGGGTCGTATCGTCCGTGACAACGCACGTTGCTGCAGGAGTTTCCCACCCAGAGCCGGCCAATGTGTGGTATCTGGACCTATGTCGAAGACAACGTTGCCCTAAGCTCCGTGAATATGCGGACAACAAAGTCTTGGTGGACCTGCGAAGAAGGCGCAGCAAGTTTCATCTTCGTCCGGTCAAAATCTGATAATTACAGACGGTCACTGGCAGTTTCAGATGTCCTTGGGATCTTCAGAAGAGCAGCCCCGTGGCCCTGCATGCTGATGGCCTTGCCTACTAAACACACAGACGGCATCATCAAGATGGCAATTTGACGAAAGCCAAGAAACCATGATCAGAGAAACAGCCAAGCGGTGTGAAGACGATATTGGAACATGGAGCTGTCTTCACGCCTTGGTGTCTCCGGCTGGATCGCGGCCATGTGCATTAGTGTAGGTTTCCTGCTGGTAGCATCCCAGAGGCTAAGTTGCCCCTCCACTGCTCAACTGGAGATCCCTAGCTGTTGGCCCATGCGGCATATCATGGCGGCTATACGGTCAAGGGTACGGACTCAAGGAGGTGGAAGGTCCCACTACCTTAGTCCCTGAAAACGGGTTGGTCCAGTATTCGACACATCGTTGCGTCACGTTTTGTGATTGTCAAATTCTTTCGCCTGGCGCGCCGTCCATCCCCAGCCATCGAAACTCGATGCTCGGAGCATGAGGGCGGCGATAGCACCAGAGCATGATAACCTTAGCTGCGTGTCGGTGGCCCACCAGAGTGGTTGTTTGATGTCGAGTCGCACAAAAACGGAACGGGCAATTATCGGGTGAATCAGGTAGCAGATGTACTGAATTCATTGAGGGGTCGTTTGTGCGCCGTGCGCAGCTTGGGGGAGGGGCTTTTCATCGCCAAAACCAAGTTGACGATACGACAGAGGGGTTATGGCCATCCGCGTCTCCACTGGATCGACCATCTCTCCACTAGCATGGAGGACAGGGAGGACATGGACCATTGGCCGCACCCACAATGTGAAGTTGTCAACATCACAAATTCACCCACATCGCAACATCTGCTCCTAGACCTCCTCCTGGTCAGTGCCGACCAGGGGATGGAGCTTCAGTGGACAGCAAGAGCGGTTTGTGCGCCAAAAAAAGAAGCTGCTTACCTACTCCTCGTTCGCCGCTAGCTCACACGTCGAGCTCTCCCTAAACGGAATGTCTCGCGCGTCCTCTCGCATGAGTATTCAATGCCCGCAAAGGCAGCTCGTCCCAAGAAGCTGATTGGTCACATCTCCCACACGAGGAATACCACACAACATGACGGAGGCACAAGCCGAGGACGACGAGGGAAGCGTGTCGGAATAAGAGGTCGGATCCTTGAAACGCATTGGACGATATCTAGGCACGGACTACAGGCCTGATGCTACCACGATCAATTCAACTGATGAAAGAAAAAAAGAAGAAAAAAAGAAGAAAAAAAGAGGACGAAGGCTGCCCTGGCCCTTCTGTGACGCCTGCGTGGGATGAAGACCGCCTGGACAAGGCCATGGCGATAGACAAATGGACGGTTGCGCTAAATACGCAGCAAGGGCGGCGGCAAGGGGATGGCGAATGTCGCAATTCGATGGCTGGACTAGATCAAACAGATGAAATGCACCTTCCATGTAACGGAGGTCTATCCGTATCCTGCCACCGGCTATCAGCGTTTGGCAGCCATCCCGGAGCTCATCACACAACACATGGTGGAATGCAAGCCGAGTCAAGAACCGGCGCTGCAGGCTCTGCAGCGACGACATGGTACACAACCTAAGTCAAGGACTAGGGGTCCCCACTTTCAGGAGAAGGTGGACGTTGGAGAATGATGTTGCAGCTCCAAGATGTTCATCTTGCTTCAAACCGGACATGGTGGAAGGAGGCTGTGCAAAGTGTGGGGTCGAATGGGAATGTCACTCTTGGTCCAGTGCGTCCGCAAGTAGGCAGGCCAAGCCTGTCGTCCTGTGCAGGTGTTTTCCAGCACCAGCCCTGGCGGATGGGATGCAGAGATGCCAATCTGTTTCTGGTGTCAGGACCCCACCCTCTCTTTCTTGTTCTTGCCCACCTCTGTCTCTCCTCTCAGACTTTCTCTCTCAATCGCTCTCTCACACAACATGCCGACCTTCTCTCCTACATGCTACCCCTCAACGGCGGTCGCGAGCCTTTGTCCCCCTCTTGTCTGTATAAATTTCTCCGGCGCCTGAGTCTGTGCGCGAGCATAGTCTCGGCTTACTGCCACCATGATCCAGGCTACATCGTCACATCAGACACTAATCCAGCGTGTCCGAATTACGCTCGCCTGCAACCAGGCAGTAAGCCTTTTCGCCTGTCAATCCCCTGCAACGGCTAGGTTCATGGGTTCTAAGAAGCTTTCCGTAGTCCCTGGTTTCTGCATCTCATCCCACCACACTTGCAGGCGCTTGGTCAGTCACTTGGACTGCGAGTGTGAGCAGATTGGGCACGATGATCCGTCTCGACTGACGGGCAGCAGTGGGGGGATTGCTTGAGAACCGAGGCTGGTGATGATGTTGTTGATGATGATGATGAAGAAGACGTTGGGCGCCCAGCGAGGCTCAAATCTTGCGTGTGAACAGGTTTCGAGAAGTGGTTGCCTAGAGGTAGAGTACGCAGGTGCGTGCGTCTTGTCGTGCGTTGCCTGCCTGTACCTGTCACGGAACGCGGCAACGTATACGACGCCGGCCGCGACGACGGACGCCGACGACGACAATGACGATGTTGCGACTCCTTTCAGAGCTGCGTCGTACCTCAGGCGGCTCCCACCCGTAGACGGAGGCTACGTAATCACAGGGCCGAATTGGTTTAGACAGACCAGAGGCAGGCAGGCAGACGGGCAAGCAGTCGCGCCTTGCCGTGTCTTGTTCGTTGAGCCTGACTGCCAAACTGCGTGTTGCAACAGGAAGGAAAAAAAAAAGGACCGGGTTCGACACAGAGGTATCGCGGGCTTGTTTGTATCTGTACGGAGGACAGGCGAGGGTTTTCGTCTGTTTGATGCTTGTTTGGGAGGGGACGCTAACCCTGCTGCCACACTCATGCTCTGGTCGAAACATTTGATGGGCGTTGGGCCCTTTCTGCTCTTCCTTTTCCCTTTCCTTTTGGTCGTCTTTCCCACCCCCTTGCGCTGAAAAGCCGAATTTGGGATGTGGGCAGTCCCCTCTTTGCAACCCCCTCCCATGACACTGGATGTTCATGGATGGATGTATGTACCTATGGATTTTCATGGGTCCCTCTGTCCCGGGCAGATCTCCCAGATGCCTTGGCCCTTGCCTCGTGTGCCTGAGCAGCAGCAACAGAAGCGGCGGCGGCAACGAGCAAGGAACCAAGCGACCCTGTAAGGTGCGGCGGGCATGTACTTCAAGGTCGGCAGAGGGCCAAGGCAAGTAAGGTACAGTACTTTGTGTGTGTGTGTGTGTGTGTGTGTGTGTGTGTGTGTGTGTCTTACCGCAGGCAAGTCGTTTTCCCCCTCCCCTTCCTTCGTTTCTTGATCTGGTATTGCAGGCCAGGTATCAGACGCCGCTGCAACAGAGTTGTTCGCCCTGATCTTGTCCTTGGTTGCGGGTTTTCGCCGCCGCTGTAGGATGGAGCCCGTGGCAGCGGACTCTGCGTCCATCACGTATAAGACGGAGGGACCAGGGACGCGATTCGGAGGGCGGGACGCGAAAGTCGAGAAGGAAGAAATAAAAACCAAAATAAAATATACAGGGGAACAGAAAGAGAGAAAAAGCGCGATTATTCAAAGGGGAAAAAAAAAAAGGAAAAATAACTCCCGACACTGATTGGCCTGCACCTGTTCTTGTTGAACCTTTCTATCCCCCCCTCTCTCTCTCTCTCTGTGTCTCTCTGTGCCTGCCGCTACCACCACCACTACCTTGTCGTCAGGGATCGGTACTTATTTTCCCTTCTCTCTGCTTCTAATACTCTTTGCGCTCTTTGCCGCATCGTACTTTTTCCCGCTCCCCTTCCGTCCTTTGGTTTTTCTCATCATCTTTGCATCAAACAACAAAACAACAAAAGAATTCCGCAAATAGACATCTGGACAAAGAACCCAGACAAGACAGGTATGTCTCCGAGTCCTTTGCGCCATTCCCATCTTTGCTTTTCTTTCTTTTACTTTTACCTCTTTTTACTTTCGCCTCTCTTACGGTGGTTTTTTTTTCTTTTTTTTTCTCCCCTTGTTCTTACCTCCACGTTCACTTGTCATACTTCCTACTGTCGCGTCAGGCCTCAGCTAGCCCAGACCGTGGCTCGTCCCTCCAGGTACCTTGCTGGGTAATTAGTGAGGGGGCGGTACATGGAACCGTCATTCTTTCTTGCCTTCCCGTCATTCAGAACAGAGACGGTTACCACCCCCCTCTCCCCTCTCCTCCCCTCCTCCACTTGCCCCGACTCGCTGGACCCCTCCGCGTCCCGCCGCCACGAGCTCTTTTTTACCCATACGTGCCTGTTCCACGTCCCCTCCTCCTCCTCCTAAGGCCCGATTGCAGCAAGAAACCGGCGGCGGCGGCGACGTCGACAAAACAACGGGCAATTGCTGGCCGGGCAGAAGCTGGAGGATGCTGGAGCTGTTGCCTCCTGCTTCTTGCTTCTGCAGTCCCGCGGTCCCCCGTTCCGCTCCCACCTTGCCTTGCCTTGCCTTTCCTCAACCCACCCCGCCTACCTTTACCGGCACGCAGCTCGTCCTGTCCTGTCCAGTCACTTGCCTTCCACTCCCACTCCCACACTCATACACCACAAACCTTAGCTACCTTGCCTTGGGGCCTATTTTTTTGCACTGCCTCAACGCCCTTTCCTCCATCCATTCAAAAATTTCCCGCTAAGCAAAGCAGCACTCACTTCCTTTCTTTCCCCTCAAGGTGGCCTTTCACATTCCTCTCTTCCTCACACTCACCCCTCCTTCCTTTTTTCGATCCATCAAGCCCAGAGATCCAAACTTGACGTCTGTCAACCACTCCCACCAACAGCCCACCTTATTCCAACCACCAGGTCCGTATCTTGCCCTCGCTCTCCTCTCCTTCTCTCTCTATCTCCCCCCATAACCACAATACACAACCTACATATACGCGCACGTCAACCTTTCTTTGTTTGGCACAGCCTGCAATCTCCCGCTACTGCCCTCTGCCTCCCCGCGTTGCCATCGCCCGGCTTGAATCTTGTACGTTTGCTTTGTCGCCTCTGCCGGTCCTCTTTGCGCGCCATCATCAAGTGACAAAGGCAGTCTTCCAACACTGCCTCCTCCCCTGTGCTGCGCCGGTGGATGCAGGCCCGCCGGAATCGCCTTGCCTCTTCGGCTGGGAAGTCCCAAAAAGTGCCTTTCCCGTCCCTCATTTTCTTCACCCGTCCAGACCCCGCTTGGCGCCACTCGAGACCACTTGCATTTATGCATCGCAGCCTCCCTTGGACTTTCCCCTTCAAACAAATCCTAATCCAACCAGACAGACCATCAAGCTCTTTCGCAAAAAACAATCAATCAAAATGTCCAAGCTCTTTATTGGGTACGTTTCCCCCGCATTGGCGCATCCAACAACGTCAAACATGACAAACAAGCTTTTGCTGACAAGACGTCCTCTAGCGGCCTTGCATGGCACACTGAGGAAGGCACCCTCAGACAGAAGTTCGAGGAGTTCGGTGCCGTTGAGGAAGCTGTAAGTACTGATCGTCCGGTCCGCGAAGAAACTTTCTTGAAACTTTCTTGAGACTGGCGCTGCCATGGACCTTGAGGGACACTTTGTCCCAACCGTCCAGCAAAAGAGAGAGAGAAGAGAGAGAGATCTGACCCGTGTTTTCTTCCGTTCTTGAAGGTCGTTGTGAAGGACCGCGACACTGGCCGCAGCCGTGGATTCGGCTTCGTCCGTTACACCCAGGATGGAGATGCCCAGAAGGCCATTGCCGCCATGAACAACGTCGAGTACGCTGCCTTTGCCAAACTGTTTTCCATTGCTAGCTTGTCCCGGCGCAATGATCGTGTGAGGACATCACCCGACTGACACGCGAGATCGATAGGTTTGATGGACGCACCATTCGCGTCGACAAGGCCTCCGACAACGGTCCCCGTGGTGGCGGCGGCGGCGGCTTCCGCGGCGGCTTCGGTGGTGGACGTGGCGGCTACGGCGGCGCCCCCCCTGTGCCCTACGGCGCTGCCCCCGGCGGATACCCCGTTGGCGTTCCCAACATGTACCAGCAGCAGCAGCCGGCCTACGGCCGTGGCTACCCCCCTCAGCAGCCCTACGGTGCCCCTCCCCAGGGTAAGTCGATTCCGTGCATTCTCGTCGTCGAGTACACCGCTAACACTCCTTCGTAGACGGCGGCTACGCTCCTCAGGCTCCGTACGGCTACCAGGACCCGTCTCAGCAGCCCCAGGGCGGCCGAGGCTATTAGTGCTCGCTAGATTTCGGAGATTCGTTGCCCGCTGGTTGTCGATATTCACAACTCGGGAGCACGCGGCCAAGAGATGTTGCCGACGATACCTCCTCCGAGTCTGACAGACGTTCGTGTGCGCGCCCGTTGGTTCGATCGAGCATTGGTGATATTCTTCGCTGCAACACAATACCCGGTTCTTCTGTTGCACTGGATCTCTGGAAAATTAAAACCCCAACCCACGGTCAAGGGTTGGTAACGGCCTAGTCTTCTCTCAAATGGAATGGTTTTCTGCTTCTGTCTTCATTGACCTTACCTCTCTGTTCGATATCGTTGATTGCTGCCAATGGTTGATCTTGATTGCGCTTGATGATGCTTGTTCCTTGTGATTTTGGGTGGAGTGGAGAGGAGGTGAGAGTTCTCGAAATCGTCTCGGAAGCCGACGGATTTGTGGTCTAATGCTACTTGTCTGTGTGTCTGTCTATGATGCGTTTAGAATAAGGGCGTTGGTTGACATGGCTCTACGGCGGGGCATGATGGGGCAAAGGATAAGAAGGGCAATTCCTAAGGGAAGAGGTGAAAAAGAATGTGCCGAAAACTCTTCAATCTGTCTTCTCTGTCTCCTCCTGCTCCTTGACGCTGGTTTCGTTTTGGAAATTATTGCTGATAGCGGATGGCGGAGGCGGCTGAGACGAAACCACATCACCGTAACCCTCTTGCTCGGCGGCCATGATGGCCCGGACTCGGTTGGAAAGGTCAGTGATGTGAACGTCGCCACTCTCGGGGCTCAGCTCGTCCAGGGCTTTCTCAAGGCCGAGGAGGTAGTCGATGTTCAGTCCACTGGGACCACGGCTCTTGCGGATGTGGCCGGCGAGAGCCTGGGGGTCCTGGGGGCCGACAAACTGGTCGTTGTCCGGAGTGCCGATGTACACGAGAGTACGGATGGGCTCGGAGCCGTCAGCCGGGTAGAAGGGGGCGTAGTGAATGGTGTAGCCGTTGATCTCGCGGATGTCGAGGTAGTCCTTGACCTCGGCAACCTTGTCAGCCTTGATACGGTAGGCGACGCCCCATACACGGTCAGGGGCTGAGTCGTGGTGGTCGGTCAGTTGCTCCCAGAACGAACGCTCGATAAGAGTGACGACACGGCCCGGGGCCTCGGGTGTGCCCCTGTGGTCTTGACTGATGATGGAGTTAGATGTCTTAGTGGAAGGACAGAGAGCAAGCATATCGTGGCCCTTTTGGGGTGAGATGATTACCTTGCCTGGAGAGGAGTCAATCAGATGAAATAAGACCAGACGAGAGCAGAACATGTAGTGCAAATAAGCATTGGGGACAGCGGGCACTAGGGAGGCGAAAAGAGCCTCGCGTCCCGTGGGGCCGGGTAGGACGGGTGCGTCAGGGGAGGGGGGAGGGGGAGACGAACTTGCCAAAAGCGACGGACGTATCCCGTCACCCAGCCAGGGATTCTCCTATCTGTGGGGTGTAAGATGACACAGATCAGCCGACAGCTCGGATAGCGGCTAGAGAGGGAAAGGAAGGGGGGCGGAAGGGGGACGAGGCTAACCGAAGTGTGGCGGAGGCTTCCATATCAAACTCCTGGAGAACGGGGTTTGCAGCGTTAGAACCGACATGCGTAAGGCTTGTCTGCAGCAGGGATGTGTGCGGGAGGGCGGGAGAAGGTGAAGGACAAGAATCGACCAAGAGGGAGACCGGCAGGGATCGGAGATCTCAATGGGTCGAGGACGTACCCGTAACCGTACAGCCAGAACTCGCCGCCGTTGGTGGAGAGGTCGTTGTCGGCCATGCCGGATGTCGTAGGTTTGGCAGGTTTTCGGAGATAGTATCCACGCGAGGGAGGCGTGACAGACGAGGAGAGGATATGAAAAGTGACGGACAGCCGAGTTGCTGACTTTCCGTTTGGTTCAGAGCAAGAACAGGGAGCTTTGCGTCTGGGCTATACAATCTTCTCGAAACCTGGAAAGGGAGTTCAAGCAAATCAGTCCTACTGTGGTCTAACTCACGCGCAGCCTGCACGAAACACTGGAAGCGGTAGAAGCAGCTCGGTGATCCATCTTGGATCTCTTAGGCACTTGCCTGGCTGCGAGATGGCCGAACGTTGTGAGAGCCGACGGTGGCACCCATGAGCGGCAAATCACAGCGGCCGAGGCGTCGTGGCGCGAGGGTCCTGAGAAAACCGCGTGCGTCCATGCTAGACACTGACAGATAGACAGCCTTGTAGGTAACGGAGGGGAGAAAGGAGAAAGGAAAAGCACGAGAAGGGGTGGTTGAAGGTGGTGGAGGAGGAGTCAAGAACGGAGCAGACGGAAAAGTCAAAGGGGGAAGGGATTTGTAATTTGGAATGTTCCGGGGATTCGCTTGGGAAGAGAAAAGGGATCAAGGTACATACAACGAAGAGGAGAGAGAGAGAGACACGGGGGACGGAGGGGGGAAAGTTCGACGTGTTCGAGAAGGTTGGGCAAGAGACGAGTTGAGGGCCGCGAATCTGCAAAAGCTGGAAAGCATACGCAATCCCGCTTGCCGGCGTCCCGTGCTCGAGGCTCGGCGTTCTGGGGAGGGGCGTTGGTGCCGGGGCTCTGGTGGGGCGGGACTGGAGGGGAGGGGAAGGGGAGGGGAGGGGAGAAACGCTGGGAGGGAAGGACGTTGGGGTGGTACGGCTGGGTAATCTTCATGGTCACGCTTCGCCCGACTAGACAGGACGAGATGCCCGTCCAAGGTGTTGAATCTGCTAAATCACCCGTATGAAAAGGAGCCACCGTCGACGTTGAGAACGGCGTCTGCCCACTGGCCAGATCGTGTTAGGTGTGTTGGTAAGTTGAATTGGCCTTGACGAAATAAGCTTAAACGGGGATACGACAACCAGTCGAACACCTCATGCCAACGATGTCATGCCGTCCAGCCCGGCATCCAGGTGTGTGTGCTGGATGGGTGGATGAATGGAGGTCTCTACTGTAGATACGTACCGGTCTAACGCATGGTCCAACGTATCGTGTCTGATGATCGGGCGTGAGGGAGTGTGTGAGACCGTCAGTCAGTGAGACGGCGGGTAGGAAGAAGAGACGCCGGACCACTGCAGCGGTTCCAGGCTGAAATAAAGTGCTCAGGACCCCTTTCTACTTCGCCATCTGTATCTGCAATCGTATCAAGTACCCGGTCCCGAGACGATGAAAAAGACCCCTTGGGGCCCCTTTGGGCATTTAGTGGATACATCGTACCGATTCGAGGGCCGACCGACGCATGTCACTGTTGAAGATACAGATACGAAATAATTATCCGGACGCTAAACGCGTATATCGATGGTACGGGAATGAATGCTAGTGCAGTATTCCACACCTGGGCCAAACGGGCAAGCTATTGATAGGGGGGCTGACTGGTCCCTTCGGTTGGCAAACCATTCATTACTGTAGCACCAGCAACAAATGTCCTCCATGTCAATCTTACATAGTCCTTAATCGACAGCTCGCAACTCTCCCAGTGCTGCGTCGACTTTTGTCCACGACGGGACGGACGGCGTGGCGGGGTCACCAAACCGAGCTCACCCGCTGCCTGGCTGACAAGAGAACTGCTGAGAAGATCAGGGAGAGGATTCCGGACCCAGTCCGCTGTCCACTTCCCGGTCCCCTTCCCCTGCTGCTGCTGCTGCCTTGTGACTTACGTCTGGGTCCCGAAGAGCATGAAAGAAGGCCCAAGAAGACTGGCGCGAACATCGATCGCCGCGTGGGATTACACATTTGATACCCATCATTTTTTGCCTCGTTGGTTTTCCGTACAGTTTCCTTGGCTGGGACTCTCTTCCTCTTTTTAGCTTGCATCCCCAGAAATGCAATTTCACAAAAACCCACCTCGTTCCCAGGTCGGCTGTAGACAATCGCCTGTTCATCCCATCCCGCCTCTAGTCTCGTGTTTGCCATCTTCGCACTCTCTTAAGGTGCAGCCCATCTCGCACCTACTGCTGTTACAGCGTTTTGCGCATTACACCTTCTTTCCCTTCACCTTCTTGACGTAAGACGCAACGCCCCAACGCCCCGACTCATACATACACCGAGGCCCTCTTCGACATTATTTCCCTGCGTCGTTGCCGCCCGTGCCATCCTGCGCCCTAAAAGCTGCCCGGGTCCGTTTACCGAGCAGGATCCCAAGGCCAGATAAGCCTCTCGTCCATCCACCCTGCCACCGCATTCCTTCCTCTCCAAGGAAAGAAAGCCTCGTCCTACCCCAAACCGACGACGAACAACATTACACCAGCAAAGCAAAAGCAAACTCGCCCTAAGCCTCAGTTCATACCGGAGCGTGCGGCTGAACTCCCCCCTCTGCTTATCACGTTGAGCTCCGAGCCCGATTGGCACTTTCACAGCCTCCGCCGCGGCCTAACACACACACCTACCCGCGTGGACCAGCCCAGCAGCCCTACTACCTGTCTTGCCTAGCGTGCCGACTGCCGCCTGACGTTGAGTCGTGGTCCCCTGTCTTGCTTCGCTTTCCTGCCTTTACATAGCTGCTGCGGCTCCCCTCTCTCTCTCTCTTCAGCCCACAGTAATCCCCCACCTCAGCAACTTCATATAATCCAGGAGCCGCGCAATTGAATCGTCTCCAAATAACGGTTTTCCCCTTTTCCCTTGGCCTCGATCGCTCTCTTTTCGCATCGAAATCACAATGGCCTACAACAGACCCTACAACCCCGACGAACTTCCAAGGTACGTTCCACGAGCCCTCCTAGCCCCTCACCCAATTTATTTTGCCCCGCCGTGCTAACCCCCTCTCAGGTTCGCGGAACCCGAGCAGGTACGTTACCTACCGTCCTCGGCCTCCGGGTCAACTGGCGCTTCCCCGCCCTCCATACCATCCCATCGGCCTCGTGCGCGCAACAAAGGATAGTTCATCCGCAGATAAACTGATACTCCTATCACAGAAGGGCGGCGCTGCCCCGAAGCCTTCTCAACCGCCTGCTTCCCAGCCCCGTTACGAGAGCAAGCCCCCTCCACCAGTCCCGCGTGACGACTACCATCGTCCCGATCCTCGGAACGACCACCGCCGACCGAGTCCTAACGCCATGTACGGCGTTAGCTCTCCTCCCCCGACGGGCGGCCCGCGCCCGACCGCCCACCATCGACCTCCGCCCAACTCGAGACCGCCCCCGTCTCCTGCCCCCGATGCCTCTGCCGATGGCGCTGACCCGACTCTCCTGCCTCTCTTCCGGGCTGTCGACAAGGATGGTAAGTGCTGCTGCTGCTGTTGTCACTGCGCAAGAGCCGCCAGCTAATAGGGCCCCACAGGTACGGGCCAGCTTTCCGAGCGCGAACTGTCGACCGCCCTCGTCAACGGTGACTGGACCGCTTTCGACCCGCAGACGGTGCGCATGATGATCCGCATGTTCGACTCGGACCGCAGCGGCACCATCGGTTTCGCCGAGTTCTGCGGGCTCTGGTCCTTCCTCGCCTCATGGCGCACGCTCTTCGACCGTTTCGACGCCGACCGCTCTGGCAACATCTCGCTTCCCGAGTTCAGCAACGCCCTGGTCGCCTTTCGCTACCGCCTGAGCCCCGGCTTCGTCGAGCTCCTCTTCCGCACGTACGACAAGCGCGGTGAGGGCGTCATGTCCTTCGACCTGTTCGTTCAGGCCTGCATCTCTCTCAAGCGCATGACAGATGTGTTCAAGAAGTACGACGACGACAGGGACGGCTATATTACCCTCAGCTTCGAGGACTTTTTGACGGAAATTCTCAAGCAGCTCAAGTAGGGATACTACAGAAGGAGTTAGAGGCACAAGATAGCAGTGGGGTTCAAACGAGTATACAGCTGGATGCATGAACTGAGAGGGAGAATGAGAGGTCTATACAGCTTGAAGCCAGCTGAGTTGGAATGAAGAAGCGGAAGCATATTCGGAGATGGATCTCCCACAATGAGAGGCATGCCTCGTTTTGCATGGGAAATTATAGATACCCGGGGTGGAATGGGTGCAGGTAACGGAGGGCGGGATCTTTGGGATTGGAAAATGGCACGCTGTCCACAATGGGCGGTCTCATAGTATCTAAATCGCATAGTAGGAAATTTCATCTGGAAATATCAAAGTCTGAAAGTCTATCGGTTCGTTGTCAGATGCGTCAAGCGGTTGATGTGGAAGGGGTTCGGAACATGATGTAAGAATTTGTAACCATGATGGTGAGTCTCGGTTCTGGATGTTGCCTATTCCGATGTCTTCTGTCAGCCAAGGCCTTCCGGGTTTTTGATGGAGGTTCGGCTCATTGGTTAGCCTTCACGACACAGCGAGACAAGGCAAGGCCATCAGTGTCGACACTCACAGCCTCTTTCTCGTATGCATATAAAAACACTAAGAAACGCAGAGACGAAACGCAGTGACAGTTGTTAAAGTGTGTGGATGTTTTCTCATCAGTCACTGCCTCTGTGTATGTCATGATGCGATGAGAGCAAATCAGTGCTGTAAAGCGCTCCTCCCTGTTTAATTTTGTTCCGGTGATGTCTTTGGTCATTGAAGTCCTCATGCTCACAATCAATACCCCGGGACCAGAAGCGGCGCAAAGAGACGATGAAGTGCCGAGCCCCAGGCTTCGGTGATCTTGGAGGCTGACGAGCCCGCCAAGAGTAGCATCATGGAACTGACCACCGCGCTGAAGTCATTTTTCGACATGCACGAGGGCGCCCGGGACAGTAAGGTTACTCACGATGCCTACACGCTGGCATGTCCGCTTGGTCGAACGATATCTGGGCGTTTGTGTCGGGGCGGTGGTCGAGAAGGAGATGTCCCAAAGAAGCAAACCGCCGCTGACACCCCGGCGTTCCTCGATCCGACATTATATGCCGCCTACTCTTACTGATGGAATGCCAGCCTCCCAGAATTCTCATGCGGTCACTCCTGGTGTCCCCAAGTGCGCGGGGGCCACCGCTCACGCTTGAAGAGGTGGAAGCCTGGAATCAACTCTTGAAACCACGTTCAGTGGAATGGTGTCAAATACTTGTTTGATAGCCCGAGAAGAAGAAATGCACGTTGAAGCCGAGGGCCGTATTTGGTATATGGTAAACTTACCTATAGCCGCAACACTGCCGGACCTTTGGTTGTTCAGACACACACCGACGCGTCGTAGCACTTGATCTTACTGTTCCCGTCAGAGATGATGCAAATTAGAAATGAGCCCAAGTTGGGTCTACTTCATGTTGTGAATTGACATGTATGCATGTGCTGAGACGCGATGCATCCACGAGGACAGAACATATGACACTATAATACATAATCAAAGCTCTACTGATCATACAGTAGCTTGGGGTATATGAAGTTGCTACATACATATAGATCGAAGGATGTCTCATTCACTTTTTTTTTCTAGTGTCGTCATCGCAGCTTGCCTTCATGTGATATTCGGGAGCACAATACTAAAGCCGCGGTTGCGTTTCGTAGCCTCACACCCTGCTCCGCCAGCTGAGCAGTCAAGGGCTTTTGAAGGTGAACCTACCTTAAGATCCACGAAAGGCGTCCAGGCGACCATCCTAGGCTTACTGAAAGGGGCTTGTTTCTCCCGAGTCTTCGATCCAGCCCATTTCACATCGTTGGCCATCATCTCTATAGGGCTGGCATGCCCGTATCCCGGACGCAATACGACAGAGAAGAAGGGGAGGACGGGGGGACAGTCGTTATAGCCACTGCGACTGTTGTGAAAAGAGAAAGTCCCGAACGTATACTGGGTGAGTGGATGCACCATATTCAGCCGAGGATGGTGTATCCTACCTGCGAACGACAGCTCTGCCGCCCAGCACGTTGGCTTGACTTACAAAGGAGCATCGCCGTAACTTTTGAATATGAATCATGGAGAAACGAAATAGAGATGGGTATAGAGCCTTGCTGTAGTATGTCTGTCCTCGTGAATCGAAACGTAGGGGAAAAGGTACCATCGCCCCGAGGCGTAGCAAAAAGGGTGGTAACCCCCCCATATTTCAAGCTCAGACAGAAACGCAGCCTCCAAGGCTCACACGGGTTGACTGCCATGTGTAACAACATCCTGCGTCTATAAACAGCATAGGCGTGCACATATGGACCTGGTTTTTGGCGGGCCAGTGTGCAGGGTGCCGAGTTATATGTCTCTACTACTCGGCACAAGAAACCAAGCAGATGAGGAGGGAAATAGACGTGGGCGGGTCTCTGTAGCAAAGTACGCAGGTTGGGAATCGCCTGCCCGTTATCTAGCATGCGTCGTCACCTACCAGAGTCCAAGAAAAATAGAAAAGGGCAGACAGTAGTAGAACTCAAAGTGGCATGTCTCTTGTCGTAGAGTGTACTTCATTGATAGTATTATCCAGAGACCTGGCCATCTGTCATGGCTCCTCAGGTCAATGTAGTCTTATTGAAATGTGCTTATCCATATAGCCCAAGGAAGGTATCAATCATATTCGGAACGCCGGAGCGTGCCGCCACCCTGGGCAGACATCGTCGGTCTTATTGACACGAGAAGCCATCTAAGCTCCCCCTTCCCGTCATTATTCTCAAGAACTTACCGACATGCGCCATACTACGGCTTCAACTGCTCATCCCAGGCGCTTTTCGTTCCCGCGGGTATATCCATGCCGGCCGTGTCCCGACTCACCAGCCCCTCTGTCAAACAAGCAAAAGACATGAGCAACTGCACAGGCCATGATCCACCAAAAAGGGAAAGAAAAAGAAAGAAGAGAAAAAGAAAAACCCTCCGGTTTCATGGGCGAGGTCCGTACTTGGCCGTCGTATCAACCGGCGCCAACCCCCGTCCCCTCGCCCGACCCTTCAGTTTCCTCTCGACATCAGGCAATCCCCTGGAAGGAGGTAGCGCCCGCGCTCCGGACTCAACGTTCCACACGCCCTCGCCCGTCATCGCAACTTCCTCGCCTACCCCGAGAACAAGCACCTCAGTTCCCTTGTACTCCTTCTCCCCATCACCAGCCTTCACCCGACGGCTGTATCTGTCACCGCGCCTCTGACCGGACGACGATGGGGCCGCGATCTGCTTCTGTGTGTACCTCTTCGTCTTCAGCATCTTTGTCACCAGCCCCTTCACATCCTTGTCGCCGTCATGCGTGCTGACCCACGCTTTGGCCCCCAACGCCGCCGCCGTCTCCTGACCCGCCGGCATACCCGCTGAGATATTCCCGCCAAGCCACCACGGGTTTGACACTGTATCGAAGCAGTGCAAGAGAGCAGTCAGAGGCAGCGCCGCTTCAGCTTTCAAATGAGTGCTGGCATATTTCTCGAGACAGCGGTACGAGATGCCGTGTGGCGAGAAGATGATGGAGACGGCCTTGTCGCGGGCGTCCGGGGCCGGCGCGATGGAGGCGGCGGAGCGAACGGAGCATAGAGATCTGCTGCTTGGTGTCTCGGGGGGTGTTGTAAGGCTGAGGTAGGCGGATGCCTTTCTGGGTTTTTGTTGCGACACCACCGCGACTTGAGGCGTGATGAGGCGGGAATGCTGCGAGACTGGCGTCTCCGGGGGCGTTAGGAGGTGGGTGAACCTCGGCCACGTCGGCGGCGGTCGGTATGTGATTCCAACAGCGGCGTGTAAGCCCTTGAAGTCTCTGCGTTGCGGAATGAAGGCGATCGACACCTCGCCGGGCTCGCCGCCGGGTAAGAACGGAGGCACTTTCACCCTAATCACCGACTGCTTTCCAGTCGCATGCGGATCCTCCCATCGCGGAATCGTATGCACCTTGTCCTTGTCGAAGTACTTCCAGCTTCGGATCACTTTGGCCGCTGCGGGTTCCGCTAATATTAGCGTTCTTGTCCCGCTGGCGGGCAACTGTCGGAGTGTTGCTTCGTTGCAGTGGTCGCTCTTGTGCTGGCTTATGATGACGAGGTCGGGTTCCGGTAGATGTTGTAGAGAACAAACGCATGGGCACTCTTTATGTGTCGCGGTCGAGAGCATGGAATGGAATATGGTGGATGGTCCCGTGATCCATGGATCCATGAGGATCCGGAACGACCTTGCGGTAATACCCGGTATTGACTCAGGGACGATGGGTTCAAATGTCAATAGGAATGAGGCGTCAGCATTGAGCTGCTTCACAGTCAATGCCATGGCTCAGACTCATCAATGAGGAGGAAATGTATAAGACAACGGGAGCAGTCAACCGTACGAGGATGAGTCGCATATATTGGGTTGCCGCCGACCTATCTTCTGCTCTTACTAGAACACGGTCGTGTAGGTCGTGTAGGGACAAGAAGGCGAGACAGTTAGATATGCCCATGATGACGGCAATAACTGGGGTCAAGGGGCGCGTCGGCACGCAACTCTGGGGATATGCTACCGTGAACGATTGGACGCGAAGGAGGCCTTCAGGGCAACGCGAGGCGAGTTCAGGAAACTTTCTCTGTACAAGACTAGAAACATGGTCCTGGTAACGCCAATCCTGTAGGCCACGACCGCGCCGATGAGGAGGCCAGAGCATCGCGGTCGGATCCTTCAATAGATCAACAGCCCCAAGGGCAGGTAAACGCGAGGTGCTTAGACTTCCGAGGGCCCAACCGATGATAATATGACGACCATTCTAGGCGAATGCTCGGCAAAAGTCTACAAAAGAGGTTGCCAAGTTCGGTCAAGGTCGGAGGCTGAAACTCTAGAGGCTGTGCCACGCCTTGGTCTAGAAACCTGAACTGCGTCCCTTGCAGATTTCGAGGAGACGATCTCATCAGTCCAGACCAGTTGCGCGAAGCTTCGTCAGTAGCCCCTTGTTTCTGTCACCTATCACTGGTCGAAAAGCCACCGGCGCGCGCCGAAGCATTCAAAATTTCTCTCGAGTTTCTTGGTAACCAAGGTGTATCTCGAACGTCTGTGCGCCACGCCTCGAGGGGCTGGTCAACGAAGCTGTGACAAGTCTGTTTGGGATCCTGAAGATGGATGGCTGTGATTGGAGGAGGCGCATCTCGGACGAATTTAACAATTAAAACCTGGGGCGGGACTGGATAAGCCGAGTCGACTTGGTAGTTAATAAGATGGCAGCCAGTCGCCACCTGTGTTGTAGATTGTGAAGTCATGTTATCGATGAGGCCTTGCGTGGTACCTACTGTGCAACTCATGCAAGATTGACAGCCGGCTGCGGCGGCTCTAGCGGTTCCGACTGCCCCCCTAACGAAGTAAGGGATGACCCATTGTATCATGTGCCTGGCGAGCTGTCTGGACTGAAAACACAACTGTCGCTGGTGGTAAGTTGGAGTGAAATGCCTATTCGAGGCAGCAAATGACGATGACAGTCGAGGTCTCTTTTGCTCTGAAGTCGGCGGCTGAAACAGAGCTTCATGACGTCGAAGCAGAGATTTGTCTGCAACCAGGGACGCACCTTCTCAGCGCCGAGTCTCGATTCAATGAGCATGGGTGGGCGATGACCATGGGGGTCTGTTCACACGAAAGAGTTCCGCGCTGTCGAACAAACCTTTCAGTTTGTTCTCCAACTCGTTCGAACTGGCCTCTAACAGCGAATTGAATGTTACCAGGGGCTGTCCTGTGCCTCGAAGAACGAGACTAGTGAGTCGAATAGGAGTTTGGTGTGGGAGGCTGTTTGAAGTACTGCCCCGATTGCACTGTGTTTCGTGTGCCTCCGAAGACAGACGGAGCACAGTGCTTGCATCCGAAGTTGACGCGGTTCCTCCGACTTGCCCGTAATCCCTGAGGCTTGGCCAAGCCCTTGGATGCGGCGACTGTGACGAGGTTGCGAGGCTACGGCAACAGTCGCAGACGCAGTCGGTGTCTCCGACAAGACAGTCTCTTGATTGACCGCCATGTCTCGGAAGACAGGGAGCCAGGCGCAATCAGAACATAGAAGACGATTGTCTGGTAGGCGAGAAGCTAGTGGGGTGATTAGGAAACGAAGCCAGCATGTGACAGACACGAGAGAGGTGGTAACGCCCGATCTTACCTCGCGCCCTTGTACTCACTAGCTATTCCTGCCAAAGAACCCGGAAAGTGATAAGGTGGGAAGGGTTTCCACGGCTACTCTGTGGGCCACTTGTGCCGATACCAAATATCTCTGACCAGTTTTCGTCGTGTCAAGGACTAGTGAGGACGACTGAATCGAAAGAATGAGAGGAGTTAGGCGGAGCAAGCCTTCGTTGGGAGTGTGTCTAGAGGGGTCATTCGCAAGCAAGTCTTTTTTGCAAGTGCATGTTACGTTTTGGTTCGGACAAGGTTTTGGCTTTGGTTTTTTTATTTATAAAATTTTCTCCTTTTATAAATTCGAACTGTAGAGAAAAAGGGACTGAAGAGCGATAACCCCTCCCGCAAGAACCACTGTGGAATTGAAGATTCGAAAATTCGGCTGGAAGGTAAACTTACTGCGCTAGAATCCTTGGAGGAGCTTTATCGTCAAAGCTGCCCTTGGCTTCTGGTTGGTGTAGTCTCTTATCAGCAGCGATTGAGCTCTCGTTCTGGAGCTTATCCCCCACACCCTTTTCGTCCTGCACCAGCCAAAAAGAGGAGCTGGACAGAACAGGCGGGCGGTGAAGATGGGTGTATCACGACACGCCGCTGCCGCTGGGTGCGGCAACAGTTCGCAGGTCTGTCTCTCAGACTTCGGGCAGGCGGCAAAGAGGCAGAAAGGTGGGGTTGATTCACCGCTTTCTTAATTCTTTTTGACCACGCCAAGCTCAAGCTCTTTGCTCTCGGTGAGGTTGGTCTCCTTCTGGGCCATCTCGGCATTCGTGAAACCATTTGAACTCCAGCGGCAAGATACCTCGGGCAAGCTAGCCAAAGTACCTACCTAAGCAGCACAGCCGCCAGCGGTCTAGGGGAGGCGTTCGTGTAACGTTCCGTGGGCCATCACGAGATGGACACCCCCCAATTTAGTCCGATTTGAGGGTCTCGACTTGTCCTTACTTGGAGATGCCTGCATGGTAACCGTGTCTATTGCATCGAACGACTGAATGACTCTGTATCCGTATCCATAGACGAGTCGAGATTGATGTGCGACAAATTCAGGGACCAATCACTGCCTCTTCCTTGAAGAAATCAACGAAAACAAAGGGCAGAAGGACGCACAATCCCGGCCAAAACAGGGTGATGTCACTCTTGGTGCTTTGAGAGGGGATGGCTGCTGATAGATATCCGCTTTTTCTGCGAGTGTTGTCTACCAATTTTTTTTCTACCCGTCGGCCAGGGGTCCAAGGGGGTGGAAGTGGCAAAAACAAAAAACACAAACTTGAGGACTGGAAACGAAGTGCAATTGGTCGGTGATCGCGCAGCTCGCCAGTTCGTTGATTTCCGAGCTACTCAATGCTGACTAGTTATCCGCAATGCCGTGTTTGATGACCCATAGGCCTATTCGAGAGAGGTGAGACATAGTCTGTTGTGGTGAACTCAATGAGAGGAGCCTCGATAAAACTCGGGAGAGAGCGAGGGGGAGAGAAGCCGAAAGAGATGAGGGCGCAAGGGCGGTCTCTGAACAAGGCTCGGGGCTCGGACTGGAGCTGTGTTCTTTGAGCAGATGCCGCCTCGGTGAAAAGCCGTGGTTTCGGGTTGTCAATGGCAGCTTTGGCTTATTTCCAAAGAGGTTGGTCTGGGGAGCAATAGGAAAGGTGGAGCGGCTCCGACTGTTTCCTTTTTGACGACCTTCAGCATCTGCGTGCTGGAGACGGGCTGTTTTGGAGTTGCATAGAAAATTTTGTGGCCTCTCTTTTCGGTTTTCTCCCTCTCTTGCTGCTGCATCGCAGTCGAATCTGCCAAGTGGTGATAGGCCGAGGTGAAGATTGAACGCGAAGGAACTGGAGGGTCCCCTCGTGCCGAAAGTGGGGACCTTCCCTGGCACATGCGGTACGTACCAGCCTTGCCTTAGCTGTGCTCACCACCCAATCCGAGGAGCGGAAGATGAAGAAGCGAGGGCACAGCACAAGAGGAAAGTTCGGAGAGAAGGAAGGCAGGTACATTTCAAGCTCGAGTATCTAACCTAGGCGGGCAGGAAGTATCGCTTCTCTCACGTGATAGACATGGCAGCCTCTGGGCAAGCAGGGTAGCTTAGGAGAAAGAGGCAGGTTGGCGTGCTGAAGAGCCCCTGGAGCTCTGCGGAATCCTAGCATCTCAACTTCGCAGGAGCATCCCAACGGAAGGGGGGAAAGATGAAGAGAGGGAAAAAAGTACGGGAAAAAAAAAAGCCCTTGAAGCAGCTGTTCTGCACTTGGCAGACATCCCCAACACCCCCCTCGATACCACCAAGTTATCCACTTACATCCGCACCCACATCGTGATCCACATCCACGCATCACGCCGTCGCCCTCCAGTGTCGTCCCCTGCTTCTGGCTCTCCACCCCGTCAAACCCGCCCTTCCTCTCCGCTTGTGGAACAGACGATTCGGCGCCAATGGCCACGGGTCGGGGGTAAAAATCTCCACCGGTGCGTGCCTTGGAGGCGCTGCAGACGCTACAGACACTGCAGCCCCAAGGGTCACCTCTGCAAAAATGCCTTCAACTTGTAAAGGCAAAGCAAGGGCCCTGCTTGCGGTGGGCGCCGTGCTTCGTGCTTCGGGCTGCCTGGTGCCGACCCGACAACAGCTGCGGACTGCAAACAACACAGCAGGAAACCAACCTTGTGCTGCTGGCCCGTGTTCCGGTTCTCAATGCCCAACGGCAGCCCCGATCATGCCTTTCCTTGCTGAGGACTGTTCGTCGCTTTTACCCCGGAGATTTGGTCTCGACCTTCTCATCTTGCTGTAGCAATGCCGTCGCGGAGCGGTTAATTTAGCTTGACACTGGTCGGGCCAAGCAAGCAAGCAATTACCTGACCCAAGATATTCAACCAATTTCATGCATGAGGTCGAGCTTCCGAGCTGCGCAGTTGAGCGCATCTTGGCCACGGCGGCGTAACGAAGCAGTGAAAAGGGAGGAGGGAAGGCTTCGCTTAAGGTACCTTGCCTTGCCTTGCGCACAAAGCTATCCGCTCCTACGGGGTACTGCTGCAATGTGAGCTACCTTACCTGCTGTGCTTACCTAGCACCCTTGGGCCCCTACCCGTCAGCTGGGATGTCCAACGTGACGACCGGCAGCGGGGATCCAGTGGCAGGCAGATGTTGACCGAGGCCAGGACTACGTCCGACCAGTGGAGGTGACAATCGAACCAGGGGTCCAGCTCCGCTGTCCTGTCGCTAGCGGAACGCAGACGCAGGTGAGGACGGAGGGAGGAGAGATGGGCATATGCAAGCAACCGGAGCCGCAGCACACGCAAGACACGGCAACACAAAGCCTGAAGCAGCAGCAGCAGCAGCAGCAGCAGCAGCAGAGCTGACTGAGCTGGGCCGAGCAGAGGTGGTCCCGGAAAGTATGAAGTTCGGACAGACCAGGCAGGGGCGGTCGGAAAGGTAAGGCGGCAGACAGTCGAGAGAGACAGGGACAGGAGACAGTGACAATGGCTGAGGCAAAAGGCAGAATCAAGAGCTCCCCTGCAATGCGGCAAGGGCCTCTTCTCTCTTCCAACCACTCGCAAGCTCCGAAAAGAAAGAGCAAAGCAGGCGCGCCCCACTTTCTGCCTTCTATTGTTCTGCTCACCCCCCACCCCCCTTCCTTCCTCCTTCTCGCTGCTTGCCTTGCACTTGCTCCAGTGTCCGTCCCCTTTCCCCTCCCCCTCCTCTTCATCCTCCCCTCCCACCCCCTCCTCTTCTATTGCTTCCCTGTCGTGCTTTGCGATCCTTCTGCCTCTAGCGCCCTCTCGTGCCTCTCTTCTTTGCACTCTTCCACCTGCCTTGACTTGTATCGAGCCTTGCATGCATTCACGCCCCTCCTTTATCATCCTCGTTCTTCCTTCCCTTTAACCCTAGGATCAACCAACCCAACGTGCCAACCCATCAGACACGCTCCGTCCTCGATCGAGTCATTCATGTTGTCCATCGACGTCAACCAATTGCCTGGCTCTGGACCTCCTCGGCGGGTCGACCTGCCGACCTACTTTTCTTTTCCTTTTTTTTTTTTTTCCTCCTTCCTTTGCTCCCTTGGTGGACCAGGCCTTGCCATTGCTGACCCCGAGCTTTCGGATTGCTGAGCTGCTATTGGAAGATGACGACGCCGCCGCCGTCTTGTACCTCGAATAAGCACCAAACTGGTCAGCCATGTGTGGTGTGCCGAAGCATCCAAGCACCAAGCGGTACCAGACCTGAACCAAAGTGTTCCCACGGGCGTGCCTCTCAGCTGGTTACCGCCATTCTCGGCCAAGTCAGGCACCTCGTGCTGCAATCTTTCCATCGAACAAAGAGAAGAGGCGGCACGACTGACTCGAGAGGAAACATCTTGCTACTCGTCTCTCGGGCAATGCGTTTAGCCCATCGGACTTCTTTCCAGGATTGAGGCAGGATTCATGGAATGCTCGGCCTTGGCGACCTGCCGGCGCTTCTGTATGCCACAAAGTTGGCCGACTATCTAATGTCGAAGCTGGTGGTGATGAAGCTTTAAAGCATTTCTCGTCTCTGCTTGGCCAGCCACTTACACCACCGCATCACTGCACCGACCAAATCGCCGGCGCAGCGGCCATGTCATCAGCAGCAACCAACCGTCCATGTTGACCACCTTTAGCCGCAACTTGCACTTGATTAGTGACATTGACACCGTCTTGCCACACACCATGCTCGAGGTGGACTTATTCCGTGGGTTCACCCAACCTTGCGACGAATACCCAAGTCTCAGCTCTGAGCTTGTCAGCTGTTCACCTCAGTCGCTCCCGAGACCTAGCTACCACTCACTTCCTTGCTCCTCGTCTTGCCGCCCATCCCTCGCTCGCCCCGTCATTGCCTCCTTATTCGCGGCTGCTATTGTCACTCTATCTGCATCTTTCACCTCATCTATAGTACAAGCAAAGTAAGCTCAGGGGCAGCATAGGTTCAGGCACAGGACAGACGCAGAACAGACAGGTACGAGCGCGCGCGCAACTCAATTCTTGCAGCACTCTCGGTGCAAGGTAGCTCCCATAGCTGGTCACTGAGCATGATGTAGACGGGTCTTCGAGCTGTGTTCGTCAGCAGCTCTTGCTCCCACCCTCTCGATCGATTCACTACTCAAGGCCCAACGTCAGAGAGACCAGGGCGGCTTGCCAGATCCAAGCTGCCTCCTTGCTCGCCCACCTTGCCGTTGGCCGTACCTTATACTCCTCCCATCCCCATCCCATCCCATGCCTTACCTAGTATTTGTGACTAGGCAGGCCTACCAAGTCTCCTCCTCCTCCTCCTCGCTGGGTTGCGTGTGCTGCGCAAGGTAGCTGGCCCTGTCCTGTCCTGACTTGACCTGGACCTGTCCTGGCTGGGTACTTCATTACCCACCAGACCGAGCCACACCCCTACCTAGCCTGTCGAGTGTACCTCTCTCCCCCATTACCGCTACTTACTGCTTTCGGTCAACTTCCCTTCTGCCCCCCAAAATCAGGTTCCTTCTCTTCCTCTTCCTCCCCGTCCTTTCCTCCCCCTCCACTACACCTTGTTCTTCGAAACACTCCTTGTAACACGCCCGAGAGAGAGAGAGACGAGAGCTTCCAAAGCTCTAAACCGTTGCTCACCGAGTATCGCAGCCTTTCGTCGAACCCTCAAATGGTCAAGCTTCACCACATCGAGTCGCATTCAATTGACCTCGCTTCCGCTTCGCGATACACTACTGCCGTACTTATCGCACCTCACCCCGCTCAGTATCGATACCAGCCCTCAAGCGCATGGTGGGGTCAAGATGCCGCCCAGATCTTCTCTAACGTCTTCTTTCTCAATCACCGACTCCAACAATGAAGTCGTGTGTCCTCTGCGAAACCAGGATGGATCTAGCTGTAGGAAGAGATGCATCGGTGTAAGTGCTGTCTGCATTGCTGCATTGGTCGTTTCTTCACGACGTCTCCTCCGCCACAAGCACCGGGCGTCTGCACATTCTGTGACCCCAGCGCAGAGCTTTGATTACGACAGCCAAACCCACCCGACTGAGTGAAAGGAAAAACCAGAGCTCCTCTGACACTCTTGATTAAACCGCAGGAAAAACGATATCGTTCCATGCAAGAACACATCCGCCGAGCTCACCCAGAGCACTACATTTCGAAACTTCCAGCGACCGAGGAAAGCTTTCTGCTCATGATCAATACCCCTCCGTCTGAACGTCCACCGATGCAGCCCAGCGCGACTTCTGTTCCTCAGGGTTGGTCCCTCTCAATCCAGGGTTTCTCCTCAAAGATTGACCATCTTCAAGGCTTCAGTCATGACCGCCACATGTACGATAACAGCAACCCGGGGACGCCCCGGGCCATGGAAGACCATGCCGTTGGCTCTATGCTTCCCGCTGCCAGTGCTGCTGCTGCGTTGGCTCAGTTGCATGGTCACAAGGTCGAACCCGAATGGGAGTCCGAAGTGGTGAGTTAAAACGCCGTTGATTCTAGTGACTGCCGGTATAGAAAAGATAGCTAATCAATCTCCCTTCAACCAGGGCTGGCATTCAGACAGCGAAGGACGTCGAATCCCTAGGACATCTATTGAACTGCCGCCACTGCACTTGTCAAATAATGACATTACTAGCGAGCCTTTCCCAGCCATGAACTCGAGCAGGCCGCGGGACATCCTCCCGTCAATTCTAGCAAATTCGCCTCCTGGTCGTTCCTCGACACTGCCGCCAATCCAGCGACCCGTGGGACCCGCGCGACCAAGGAAACAGTCTGTCACCAAGAGAGGCAGAGAGGCACACCACAAGAAACAGAAGTCTCGCGGATCGGCAGCAGACTGGCTTCGACGCATCCAGAACGACGAACGGCTTAGACCAGGTAACAATGACCGTAAGGCGTTATCGGCTGAACCTTCTGCAGACTATGGAAAGAGATGGGAAGATCTCATCGACGCCGCCGATCAGGCTGCATCTGCCGCCGGCGACATCGATGAGGACAGGACTCCCGTAAGACCGCTTGACACCCTACCCATGCTTACTCATGCTGACTCGTATCAAGATGCCTCAATCACCAGTTTCCATTCACAGGGCTTCGTTGCCTCCGTTTCAACAACACCATGGATTCCAAGCAGCAACTGGAGGAAGCTACCAGGCTTCGCCATTGCAGCAAGCCTTGACCCCACCATCCTACAGCCAGGACACGATTGACCCATTCCCGTCGGTTGAAAGCGGTGAAAGCGGAGAGAACTTCCACATCGAGTCACGAGGCCTATCAGATTCTTCGCCGAGTTATTCGTCTCAGAATACTCAAATCTATTGCGCAGCCTGTCAGAGCGTCTCACTGCTCAAGGACTCGTACGCCTGCACAGAATGCATCTGCGGCCTGTGCCAGGCGTGCGTCGACGTTCTAATGGCAGAGCAGGGGGCTCGTCGCAAGTGCCCCCGTTGCGCAACAATCGGCGGCCGGTTCAAGCCATTCCAGCTTGACATCCGGTGATCATGTCCTTCTCATCGACCGTCATGAATACGTTACGCACGAATGTCCAAATCTGGGGCTGCATACTGATGTGACATCACACACAAACACACACACACGGCGTCTTGGGAACCAACACGCATACAGAGCATCAAGCTTGACATGAGGAATCACCACATCGTTTAATACCCCGGCGTTACAATTTCGCGAGAGCTTAGACAGAGAGCTTTTCACGAGCCGGTTTCTACACATTCTTTATCTAGGGATGAGTGAATTATGACATTCTTATGTGATAGGAGCGGCCGAGACTCCTTTTGCTTTTCATTTCTTACTTCTTCTGGGCTTTAACACGGGATATCAAAATGGCTACAGGATCAAGGGTTGGCTAGCACGTCGTCATGACCTTTTTCTCTTTATCACTTTGGGTGGGTATGGGCAAACTGTTTATTTTATTTTTAGGAGTACTCAATTGGTTTATAGATGCCAATTATGAAATTCAATCATTTCTACTAGTTTGTTTCCTTACTAACGTGGGTATCATTAAGTGTATCAATTGTCCCTTTCGACTGCCGAGACACATACTTCCATCATCTTCGTGACTCCTTCTCTTTTTCCTTTTTGAGGAGCAAGTCCCGCATGGCCGCTCTGGCGTTCCGACTGCCTCCCAGCTTTGGGCCCTTGAGCACCTCCTCGTCCGCCTTGCGGGCCCCCGCGCGGGCCGGCGCCGCAGCCGTTTTCTTCTTCTGTTGGCGCTGGACCATAGCGTCCATAAACTCGCGCCGGAACTCCTCGGCAATGCGGTCGTCCGCGTCCCCGTCACCCTCATACTGGGGTTGTTGGGTTTTGGGCACGTCGTAGACGTCGACTAGGGATGTTTGTTAGCATGCCGTTGCAGCAACTCGGACGCAGAGAAGAGAAAGGGAGGGGGCGGGGGGCATAAAATTAGGGGAGCTTACGTCTGTTCTCGCGTAGGATCTCCTCGACAAGCTGGTCCCGTTTGATGTCGTCGCTGTTGCGGCGGTTCCGGGAGCGCCAGGGCTTGCCATCCCTCCCGAGGCGGGGCTTCTTCGCCCTCCGGCCGTCTGGGTTGTCAGCGTCTGCACTGTCGACTTCGCCGAGAAGGCGGCGGGCGGCCTTTTCGGTCATGGCCTGGTTGCGGGCGCGCACCTCGTCGCCGAGGTCGACCTCCATGAGCTTGCCCTGCATGATGGGGTGGTTCTTTGGGTCGGGGTCGGCGGCGGGTGGCGGTGGTGGTGCGGAGGAGGGCGCGGATGCGGATGTGTGTGACACCGTCGACGCGAGTGGTGGTGGGTTTGTCGTGGGTTGTGCGGCGGGGGATTTGCGGTTAGAGAGGTGGGATTCTATGTATTCCATCCTTGCTTGATCAGCCTCTGGTCAACGGTGGTGGGGGTGTGAGCTTTCTTGCAACAACCCTCACCCACTCTCCCGGGGAACGGAAAGTGATGGTACATACATGTGTTTGTTGACAATGGTAGCGGCAGCCGTACCCGTCTGCGGCGCGAAACGCTTCGCGATAAGAGGTTCGTCTTCTGGAGGGGATGCTACGGCGGTGACCAGCGCGCGCGACGACGATGTTGAGGATAAGGGATCCGTTTCATCTGTTGAGGCTGCCGCGGTAACTGTGCTTCCGCGCGCGGAGAAGCCTACGCCATTGAGGCGCTTGCGGGAGCGGTGGCGGAGGGCGGAGGGGATGTGGGATTCGGTTTCGTCATCGGCGGCGGGGACTGCGTCGGGGGCCGATGTCGTCGGTACAGCGGCGTTGGATACGTTCAACGGGGTTGTTTTCGGAGATGCCGAGGAAGAAGAGGCGATGGCGGTGCTGTCGGGTGATGCGGCGCGTTGGCGGAGGCCTACTTTGCGCTTCTTGTTTGCGCGGAAGAGAATCGGGGCCAAGGCTGGGGCGGAAGCCGGGTCGACGGCTGCTGTTGATTCGCTTGGGGACGTCATCTTCGAGTTGGTGCCCAAAGACGCGCGAAAAGTTTACTGTTTCTTTCACTGAGTTTGGTGTTAACTGTTGTTGTTGGTTTGAGGTGTTGGATGTGGTTGCGCGTGAGGACAGATGGATAGATGGGCAAAAAGATGCGAGGCACAGCGCGGGATCACAAATTCGCCCGAGGATTTGGACGAGAACAAGTCCCCGATGTTTAGCCTATCGATAGCACCGACGCGCAGGGAAGTGTGACAGGGGTCCTGGCATGTCATCGATGCGTGGCACGGCGTGGAACCCCCACCTCACACCAGAGGTGTTCCCGCTTTTTTTGGCTCTCGAAAGCTCGAGGGGAGCTCCGAGCTACTTTTGACCTCCCCTGCATCCCACCTCTCAGCACTGCAATCCAACATCCACTAATTGAAAACGAGAACCAGAAACATCATGGTGAAGAGAGTAAGTTGCTCCCCTCTGTCGGTAATGTTTGCATCGTTTCTGACGAAGCCAAGATATACTTCCTGGCCCATGGCGGCCAAGTACAAGGTACGTGAACCCCTCGTGTGTCTCCTCCACATGAGCTCCGAGCTTTTATCTCGGTCTGGATAAGGACGAGGGGTGATACTTTTTCAACACGCTGACGTCACACGTAGGCGTTGGATTCCGGTTCGTGATACTGTTACCCTGCACGACTTTTCTTTGGTCTCACGGGCGAATTGAGGCCAATTGGGAGAGATTTGGCATTGAGCAAACACTAATGGTTTCGTAATGGCACAGCTATTTCACGCAGAAGAGAGCGACCGAATATGGTCTTACGGGATGGTGTCGTAACACGGACAACAACAAGGTGAGATCGCATGCACTGGTTGCGATTACTGCGATCAAGTTTCATAACTTGACGGATAGGCTTTTGTGGTTCTAAGGGGGTGTAAGGGCTAACATGTCTGCAACACAGGTTGAAGGCGAGGCGCAGGGTAATGAGGACGCGCTGAAGAAGCTGCTCAAGGATATTGACGAGGGTCCGAGATCGGCCAAGGTTGTCAAACTTGATCAGGAGGAGAGGGATCTCATCGAGGATGAGGAGGGCTTTTTGGTCAGACGATGAGCGGCGACTGGCTATCGATTCTGTAACTCGAGCGATGCCCGTGAGCTCCTGTGAGATGGGGACGAGAAATGGGCTCGCAACCCGTTGTAGGGTTGTTACAAGTATATACTAGAGCAACAAAGATTTATTCATTGTCAACTTGAAATCTTCTTTCGATGAGTCGATTATGAATAGACGAGACCATGAGTTGATCGGGGCTGTGACCTTTGATAGTTCGAGACGCAGTGGCCGTCATGTCACTGATTTGAGCGTTAACAAGCATGCCGTTCCGCTTTCTGCGTATTTGATAAAGGTTCAACGTCATATTTTCCATCACATCGAATCAGACAAGAGGAGAGTTGTCATAACTAGCAAAAGAGGCTGCTACAAAGACTGTTGGATATTACAAACCCAATATCGTGCCAGCAGGTCTGTTCATATGAGGAGGAAACATTACCTGAATTCCGCTCTCAGCCAGAAGTACTGACACATGAATTGAAGACATGTATAGAAAGGTGTATTGCACAGCATGCATGTCAAGTCAGGAACTGCCAGAATGTACTCGTCTATGGCTTTGAGGCTCTAGACCTCTCTTATAGCCGCTTGATCTAGCCATGCACTGGTATTTCATCTTGTTGCTTAGCAGATTTTGTCATGTCCTATCGAAACCAGCACACGGACCTAAAGTCTTCCCATCCGCCGTCTCTCAAGCTTCGAGATTACGTTAGAAATGGCAGAAATTCATCGTGATAACGATGACTAGAGTACATGGTTGGTCCAGACTTGTCCTAGACATGCTCTTATACTATGGCCCGCGTGATGATGTCGAAGACAGCCACGGATGGCAAGTGAGAGCCATCGGCCTTCAACAATGATCGCTAGTCCAATTGACCCGAAAGTACTGGAAATTCATGGTCATACATTACATCTATGTGCCCCTTTTTTCGTTCCTTTTTTTTTTCGTTTTTTATTTCGCGTTCTTTCTTTGCTCTGAGGTGTCGCCTTGCTCAGTTTTCTGACATTGATGTTGAGATGGACGTGAGTCTGGAACGGGTTCTGCCTAGCGAAGCAGTGGCAAAGGTCCAACGGATCACGTACAGACCCGGAAATCATCGCACAACACAAAGCCGAGCCCGCACACTCAAGAAGAGTGAGTTTCAGAAATTCAGTGAAATTTTGGACGATCTCATACAATGTCCAGGCTCCAGCCGGCCTCGAATGTCGTTCATGAGGCTCGAATCGGAATTGAGTCAAGGATGAGATTGCACCAGACAGGCAACAGCGGGCTGTGGCGGTCGACGGCGGGAGGAAACAGTGGGGACGCCCCCGATGGTCACTGGACTTCGTGTCGAACACCACCCGCGATTTAGGCAGCACGCACCCCTGCATCGTGTCTTTTTTCTCTTGTCCCTCCTTTTCAGCGCGTCTCCTGCCTAGATAACACGCCACTCAGCGATAGCTCCCTGTGGCATGTAAGCAATTCCTGTTTGGCCATGCGGCCTTAGCGTACCGGCCATTGGATGTAGCTCCATGTCGCTTTCCGCATCAGCCAGCGGAGTCGGGGTACGCACATCCCGACGCATTCGTAATGCTTAGCCCAAGTACCTATCTCGATTGGAGCAAGTGGGAAATGGTACTTTCCATCTGACTTAGCTCTGCCTGCATCCTATCCCCCTCTTTCGTGGAGGAAAGCAGGGAAACAAACGGTGAAGACTTGAGCTGGCCCGAATGCCTTCGAAATGTTATAAGATAGCTTCAATTCCCCATTGTCCTTCCTCCATACCCTTCTCTCCTGTGTCCGTACCGATTCTCACCTCTATTATCATCTCGTTGCCTGCCAATTGATCCAAGTCTGTTGTCTGTTGTTTGCTCCTTCCTGCTCGTTAACACAGCTCCCTCCTATTTATCCCACCTCAAGAGCTGTCGTACTCGAGCTCCTTGTTGCCAATCTCGAAGTCAACAACCCGATTCACCCAGACTGCTGTCAGCAGCACAGTTGACCTCTTTTGTTAGAGAACTTCTCCAACACTCACTCATTACCCTGAAGCCTTATCATTTGCCGAGAAACAACTGGATGATAACCCAAGAACTCACCAAAAATGTCCGTTCCAGAGCTTCAGGAGTTGCCAGTTCCTCACCGGGACCTGGCCAACTACATCCACAACCACCCGGAGAAGAAGATGGTCGAGATCTTGGACCCTTACCGCAAGTATGAAGCCCAACTCCGATCCGTCTTCGCCCAGGATCGCAAAAATCCCGCCCTCAGCGACCCGCACATTAACCTCTTGCCCCTCTTCACCGAGGATACCAAGAACATCAAGACCCGTGCCCGATTCTTGGCCGCCGAGACCCAGGAGGAGAAAGATCGCTACATCATGGCCCTCCCGGACGACAAGCGCCGTGCTAACGGTTCCCCTGCCGTGGTCTCCAGCATCAAGGAGTTTCAGAAGAACTTTAACGTCTTTTCCGAGTCTTCCCTCGTTGATATGAACTGGGATAACGTCGTTGCTGCCGGATCGTCCGTCATCAATACCCTTCTGCCAGTTCCGCCCGAGTTCAACACCTCCAAACGCAAGCTTCGCGAGTACTACCACGAGAAGTTCTGCCCGGCGTCTGACGTTGATCTGTTTCTGTACGGTCTCACCCATGAGGAGGCCATCGAGAAGATTAAGGAGATCGAGACTTCGGTCCGCGATGCCATCCTGAACGAGGTCACAGTTGTACGCACGAAATATGCCATTACCATTGCTTCTCAGTATCCTACCCGCCACATTCAGGTAAGCTCTACACTTGTCCTGCACCAGATCCAATTACTAACCAGAACTGCAGATTGTCCTGCGTGTGTACAAGTGAGTGGATGATTTACTAGGAGGAAACTCACAATAGATGTAGAGAGATGAAGACTAACACTATCCTTCAGGTCTGTGGGTGAAATTCTCACCGGGTTTGACATTGACGCAGCCGGCGGCGCCTACGACGGGAAACAGGTTTGGGTCACACCCAGAGCTCTGGGAAGTTTCATCACTCAAGTTAACCAAATCGACCTTACTCGCCGAAGTCCCTCCTACGAGAATCGTCTTTCCAAGTACAGCCACCGCAACTTCGAAGTTTACTGGCCGGAGCTTGAGCGCAACCGTATCGACCCTACCATCTTCGAGCGCAGCTTCCAGAGGACGCTCGGCCTCGCAAGACTTCTTGTCCTTGAACGACTTCCCACGCAGTCTGTCCGGGATACGTACCTCAACAAGAGAAGAGAGGAGAGAGGCCGTCCGACGGCGAACCGCTTCAATCCCCATCGTCTGCATGGAAACATCAAAGACAGCTATGAGGACGAAGTTGCGGACTGGGTTGACGAGAACGATGTCTCCAACTACCATACTTTCACTATTCCCTACGGCCAGCAGTACGTTGAGATCTCCTTCCATTGACTTTCTCTACTGATCAAAACAGCTTCCATGCAAAGAAGATTGAGAAGCTTTGCTACACTCGAGATCTGCGTGAGTATCTCAGCTGTCAAATTCCACGCTCGTACTAACAACTCTGTCAGTTCTGAACGCCGAATGGAACCAGCCTGAGCAGAGAGAGGTGTATCTCCACCGGCACCCCGCCTTCTTCGGTCGTGTCGAGGACGTCATTGAGGACTGCTGTGGGTGCTGCCCGAAGCCTGTCACGCCTGAAGAGGTCGAAGTGGCCGAGAAGGAGGGCGAGATCTACATCTCTGGCAAGGTCTCCTTTCTGATTGACGACCCTGGTCGACAACAGATTGGGTCCTTCAACCCCCTAACCGAGGACGACTGGACTGACATGGCATACGTTGGAAACACTGCTCGCTTATGCCAAAGCATCGTCGATGGCGATATCGATGAGGTTCGCGACTGGCTGTCTCAGGAGGACGCTGACCCCAACAAGCGAGACTACACCGGACGTACGCCCCTTCATCTGGCGGTGGTCAGCTCGACGCCCGAGATTGTGCGTTGTCTCGTCGACTATGGGTCTCGCCTGACTGCTCGCCTTGCTGACGGCAGGACGGCGCTGCACCTCGCAGCCGAGCGCGGCAATTCCGACATGATCAAGATCCTGATGGACAAGAGCATCGTCAACGAAGAAGAGGTAGAGGAGAAAGCTGATCGCCGCCGCAAAGCAATCCAGACCAGGTTACAGGAGAGTTCTGGTTCGCAGAAGATGCGTAACCAGAACGACGAAGACATGGATGCGGAGGACGATGACAAGTCGGATGAAGCTTCCGACATTGAGATGGTTGACGCGGGCAATACCGAGGCAGATGCAACCTCAATTGCCACTGGGTCGTTCGTGAACGTCAAGGACGAGAACGAGAAGAGTAAGGAAGACCTCGTTCTGGAAGAGTCGACCGATGAGCCCGACTTCTACAAGATCGATGTCTTGGCTTGGGATGTGCCCTGCTCGCCTCTTCACCTTGCCATTTCCGAAGGACATGAGGATGCTGTCAAGGTTCTTTGCGATTACGACAGCGATGCTCTTCTCCCCGTCAAATTCCTCGACTCAGACAAGCAGCCCACAGCAGCTATCCTAACGCTGGTACTTGCGCTGTCGCTTCCCATCGAAAAAGCCAAGTCAATGGCTCTCCTCTTGATGAAGCTTGGCGCCAGCTCATCTCAAGCTGACATGAACGGTTGCACCGCTTTCCATCGGTACGTCAAGAACGGCAACCGGGAGATGGTTGACACGCTGTGGGAGAACGACAAAGTTGGCCTCAAGACCGCTCTCAACCACATGGTTTTTGCCAACAACTACTGGAATCCCGTGGCAATCGCACCTATTCATACCGCGATTGAGAACGGCGATTCGATTCTTGTTCTCAAGTTACTTGAGGCCGGTGCCAACCCTCAGATCAAGTTCGACACGTGGTTGAAGGCTGCCAAGTTTTCCAAGGCGTCCAACAGGCTTGGTTCATACGAGGACAATAAGAAGCAGTTCAACCTACACACTGAGCAGCCCCTGATTGTGGCTATCCAGAGTTGCTCTGATCCTGAAGTGGCCCTAAATCTGGTTGAAAAAGGGGCCGATCCTAACACACTGACAACGAACTCTCATCGCGCTATCGAGAATGAGTACCAGCGATCGTACTACAAGGGACAGACAGCTCTTGATCTTGTCCAACACCATCTGAAGCAGCTTCGCCGCTACAAGGGTGAGAAGTTTACACAGTCGAAGCCTGAGCTCCCTTCGGGTATGGACGAGTTCATTCAAAAGTACGAAGAAGGATCCTACCAACACTGGCAAGTGTCAGAGAACATCCACTGGCGCAAAATCAACTACAGGAGGCAGCAAGAAAATTACGAAGAGGCGAAGAAGAAACACGAAGAGCTCAAAGGCGTTGCTCAGAAGATGCAGGCCATCAAGGAAGTCATCACATCGCTCGAGAAGCTGGAGAAGGCCATCGTTGCGAAAGGAGGCAAGACATTCCAGGACTTATACCCTGATATCAAGTTCCCCGAAAACAGCTCCTCGAACAGCCATGCATCAACGGAGAAGAAATCTAACAACTACAACTATGTCTTCTCCTTCCGAGGTGTCACTGATGTCACTGAGGCCAGGAAGTCTGCTTACTTGGAGCTGTAAGTACATAATGCGACTGACGTAATCTCGTGGATATGCTGACTTTGCAATAGCTTCGAGGCTGCTTGGTCTGGAGACGTCGAGAAGATCAAATCATTGACACTCCAGGCCTGGGGCAAGGACCAGGAGGAGCCGCCGCTGAAGATATCCGTGAATGACAGCAAAGATAACACGCCGTTCTCACTAGCTTACCTCCGAGGTCACCACGACGTTGCCTCAGCCATACTAGAAATTACCATGGCCCAGTACGCCCCTGAGGATCAGGAGGCAACACGATACAAACTGGACACTGGCCACTCCGACGACGACGACGACGAAGACGACGAGACGTACGAGAGCGGTGCTGACTCCACCGACGATCCCAAGATCATTTCTGAAATCGTTGACAAGAAGTTCACGATCGAGAACATTGGTCAGGTTTCAATGCAAGTCAAGTCCACTGTCAAGCCCTTGGAGTTTCTGGCCAGGAATGTCCATACTTTCACGATCGAGGACGGCAAGGCCAGAAGTTGCAAAGAATCCAACCAGACTTTGTTCAAGTTCGTTTTGCAGCACAACGACCATGCCGGGCTGAAGGCGCTTCTTGATATGGCCAGTCATTTTGCTGGCCAGAAGCTTGTCGACGGGGTTCCCGATGAGGAGACGGGTGGGCGATTTCCGTTCCCCGAGGGCGATTTCCTTTGGGCTGTCCAGCATGGGAAGACTGCAGCTCTTGCGGCGATCATTAGTCGGACTGGTGCCGGAATACCGCTTGACGACTTGGTTAAGAAGAGTGGAGTTGAGATGAAGCGGAAGCCGAAGTACTACCAGGGTCTTACGGTCTACGGCAAGAAGAGGTAAGTAACTACGCATCATATCGATACAATAATGTGCTGACCCACATGTTAGGAAGGACTGGGCGACGGCCGGAAGGAACATGGTGGTTCGGTCAACCGGAGTGAAGACACCGCCCCTTCTTCACGCTGCCTCTGCTGGCAACATCGAGAGCGTTGAATGGTTCCTTGGCGATGCCCCTCATCGACACTATGTGGAGTTTGGAAAGTCGAAGACAGCCCGCGACGACCCGAGGCTGAAGCACCTCAGCCAGGCACCTGGCGGGTTTGACCGAGCTATCTCCAAGTGGCTGGGAATCCAAAGTGAGTCTTTCTTCGCCCCTATACCTCACCAAGTCCTGACGTGAAACCAGATGAGCTTGTTCTCCATTGTGCTGTCATGGGTCCCCCAACAGAGAAGACCAATAACGTAATCAAGTACCTCGTCCAGGCGTGCCCCAATTCCCTCGAATACAAGTCGACTCTCGGCGACACACCCCTCTGGCTGGCGTTCTACTTTGGTAGACTCGAGTTTGCAAAGACCCTTATTGAGGCCGGAGCAAACCAGATGACACGCAATAACTCTGGGGAGAACATCATACACGCCGCGCTGCAGGGTATGCCGAAAGCTTGCCGCCTCGGCCCCGTCCTGGAGCTAGTCGACTCGGGTATCATCACTCACTTGTGCCAGCAGCGCAACAACATCCACGAGAGTGGGACGACACCGCTGCATTCATGGATTACAGCCGTCTGCAACTCGCGCAACAGGTCGACGTACTACTACTCGGGAAAGAAGTACGAAACCAATGACCAGATCCTTGACGTACTAAACTTGCTTCTCAAGTTCTCCCAGGGTACCGAGCTCGAGATGCTTAACGGCGCAGGCGACACGCCCCTCCACACTGCCGTGATGTCCAACGACAAGCTCTTGACTAAGGCCTTGATTCAATACAAGCCCAAGCTGCTCTACCGTGAGAACGCCGTCGGCCGCACGCCCGCGGAGATTGCCCGTGAGAACGTTACCGGCGAAAAGTTTACTGCGCCGCACCCCATTTTGCTCAATAACAGCAATAACGCCAATCCCTCCGCCTACGTCAACATGCCCGTCGAATCCTTTGTCAAGATAGATGAAGACAAAGAGAATGACACGAGTAATTCAGCCAGGCTCTCTAAGAAGCAACAGGTTTGGGAACGCGTTCGCGGTGTCCTCGAACGGCATCCGGACAAGCGCCGCCTTGTCTCCCTCAACGAGGCCAACGACGTCGCAAAGCGGCTGGGCGAAAAGTACAACGCGGCCCGGTACTTCAGCATCACGGCTCGGCAAGACGAATACGCTGACCCGGAGGAGAAAGAGGCTGGCAAGGAGGGCAAGGAGGACTTTGCGTCCAAGACGCGGACGGGCGGCAGTGGGCGCACGTGGTCGTTCCCCGAGGACAAGAGTAAGGATGAGTGTCCTGGCTGCGGCGAGAGGCACGGTTGAAGGGTTGAGGCGTGTCCTGGGTATTCATGGGGGATGAGGGATCAGCCAGGTTCTCGCGTGGTTGGGGAGGCATGGATGGCGGAGGTATTTACGGATTAGAGGTTCTTGATATGCTGGATACTGAGGTGTATTATTAACGCGATTTTGGACCCGTTTCTCTGTCAGAGAGCTTCGAGGGGGAATTAAATGTAACGGCGCAGATTGACAGGATAATATAATGACAGACAACGTCGCGCTCAATGTTGATTATCAGGAGCCGGTGGAGAGTTGATGTGAGTTGTCGCATGGTTGCCCAAAAGATGAAAAGGGGCAACCGCCAGGACTCAAACGCAGACATCGGTCAAGGCCCAGAACTTTTTGATTCCACTACTACCGTTATTATGTTTCCTGTAGCTCGCCTCCCATGAAAGAAACGAAAAGAAAAGAAAAAAGAACGCTCGGAACTCCATGGGTATCTCGAATCAATCCCACCTCACCCTCCCTTTTCCTCGATGCCTGTTGGCCTATCCTACTTCCCGACATATTCTCCCTTTTTCTCTTTTTTTCTTTTTCATTTCACGACAAGGCATCGCCCCTATCTGACAGGCTTCAAGAGACCAACTGAGGTTCTCATCTTATGTAGACCTCAATCGTCTCCATGTCGCCGATATCAGCGTCCTCGACCGTCATGTCCTCCTCGAGCTCGTCGCCGTCAAACATGAGCGAAATAGGCGCGTCGGCCGCCAGCCCGCGCATCTTGCGGAACAGCTCCATGATAGTGCCGATGGTCGTCGACGGCCGCACCGACGTCTTGAGCGGCTCGTCCGTCTTGGTCTTGAGCAACACCTTGATCTTCTTCTCGGCCTCTTGCTCGACGGCGGGCGTGCCCCCTTCGTGACCGCCGTCCCCTCCCCCTTCATCGTCAGAGTACTCCCCGAGGTCGTGCCGCCGCCTCCGGGCTTCTTGTCGCTCGTGCTCCTCCCACAGCTCGCGTGTCCACATCTGCATGTGCACGTTGGTCCAATCGTCCCGGAACCCCTCGTGCGCATCCCCGCCGCCGCCGCCGCCGCCGCTGCTCTTGCGGAACGTGGCGGCCAAGTCGAGACTGTGCAGCGTTGTCCAGTCGTACAGCTCGTGCCCGCGCCACGTAAGGAAGACGCTCTCAAGCTCGGAGCGCGGGAGGGCGACGCGGCCATCCTGCACATCGATCCAGGCGTTGCGGAGGACCTTGAGCGGCTTGACGAGCGTGAAGCGGAACTGCTTCTCCCTGGTCCCCGGAATGTCGGACGTGACGAAGACGTTGACGGTCTGGCTGGCCTCTTGCTCGAGCGCTTTTTTGCGCTCCATCGCGCGCTGGACATATTCCTTGAACTCGTCGTCTTCTTCCTCTTCGGGCGCGGGAGCGTCTCCGCCTTGCCCTCCTTCGGCGAACGGGTCGTCGTCGTCAATGGCCAAGGGCGAGACCTCGGGCTCCGAAGTTTGCCGCCGGCGCCTGGGTTTGCGTATGGGTGAGGCCTCGTAGATGTCGTCGTCATCGTCTTTCGGCCGATCCTCGTCCTCATCGGGGTCGTCGTCGCTATCGTCAATCGAGATGACGGGCTTCGCCGGTATCACCTCCTGCTTCCGCGGCGTCCGCGACGCGGCGGCTCGCGTTATGCGCTTTGAGGGCGTTTCGGTGCCGTCGCGGCGTTTGGTCTGGGAGGGTTTGATTCTCGACTCGGGCGACTCATCGCTAGTCCGCGAGCGTTTCGATGGAGGCGTGCCGGGATCTCTGCTTATTGTGGCCATGTCAGCGTCGTTCAAGATGCAACATCGAGGTCCCGAGTAAAAGTTAAGTTCGTACCTAGCCTCTTCGTCGTCACTCCTGCCAGGCTCCTCGCTGGCCCTAGGCGTAGGCTTCGTCTTGCCATCTGGTGATCGCGCTTGCGAGCTCTTTTCCCTCTCAGCCTGTTTTCGCTTCATGCGCCGTTCTTGCTCCGCCACCGTGACGGGGAAAAACTCGGCGGAGCGCTTGAAAAGGCTGAGGCCATCGTCGTCGTCGTCTTCGTTGTGGTCCTTGGGCGCTGGTTTTGGGTCCGACTTTTGGCGCAGGGCAGTGGGTTTAAAGGGGAGGCGCCTCTTGGGCTTTGCTGCGTCGGCCATGTCTTTCTTGTGGTGGTGTGACTTTTTTGTACACCAAGCAGAAGTATGGAAAATTTTGGGTTGTCGTAATGCGATGCGATGAGGATTGCAGGGGTGGCGTGGCCGACAAGAAGTTTAACACGGGATGTTGAGACCAACTGAACGTCTTCATGCAGAGACCGGGTTTTATAGCTGTTGGATTGGAAGAGCAATTGTCACACCACAAAGGGAAAGCACCGGAGCCTATGCCCGAAGAAACGAGGCAACGGACAGAGTCATCACGAACAACACGACAGATTGGGAGGGAGGGAAGGCGTCCTCGCGCGCATATATTGGGTTGGGGTCCTGGGAAAGAGCAGTGTTTCCGTGGTGAGAGCAAAGATTGAATCTACTGGACCCCACCGGGAAGCCTGGCGCTGGTGGTTCGCCCTGTACGGTGCTCGGCGGTGGTGTGTGCGCCGCTCGGGTAGCCTTACAGTGCGAATCATCCTGGAAAAGCTAGGCTCAGGGGATGACCCAAGGACTTCCCAGTCCGCCCCAGGGAATCTGCAGTAACAGCCCTCAGCGCGAGACAACGGCAAGGTACTTGTCGGCAAGTACCTTTTCTTCTGCGGTCGACTCCACACGGACACCATCGTCGCCAGCTGCCAGCAATTCTGCGAACATCATCAATCCGTTTGACGTCCGCCAGCCTCACTCACATCAACCCCACGACTCATCTCACAACGACTGAGCAACCAAGAGCGCCGACAACCACCCGCTGCCCACTACACTACGCACAAATCACTGCAATGGAGAACGGAAACATCAGCCAGGGCGAGGGCAAGGACCCCTCCAGCTTCCTTAGCGACATCATCGGCAACCCCGTCACCGTGAAACTCAACTCCGGCGTCGTCTACAAGGGTGAGTGAGCCTAAGTTCTCTGTTGCATCGAGGATCGAAACGGAATGAGAAGTCCGGTCGTCTTTGATGAGCCCGCGCTGACGTGATGCCATCGCAGGTGAGCTGCAGTCCGTCGATGGCTACATGAACATCGCGCTGGAGAAGACGGAGGAGTACGTCAACGGCGCCAAGAGGCGGTCGTACGGTGACGCGTTCGTAAGAGGAAACAACGGTGAGCCAACAATATCTTCGGTTTATGTGTATCTGAGTGCTAAACATATCCCATAGTCATGTACATCTCTGCAGACTCTTAGGGGACGATGGATGGAAATGTCAACCATGGATCGAGAAAGGAACTAGGCTCGGGACAAAGACGTCCTCGAACATTATGCTCGTCAAAAGGCGCTTTATCAACAAAAGATCTATGAAACTCAAACAAAATATACCCTCAATTCCACCAAAATGCTCACATGCTGTCGCCCTCAACGAAGAAGGTAAACACCCTAAACGATACCGTCTCCTCACCCCCTCGCCTACAACCTCGAAGTCCACGCGAAGTAGGTAACCCCATGCAACGCGACCTCCCCCTTCTCGTTCCTCTCCACGCTCTCCCCCGCCAAAATCGCATCAAACCGCTCCTTGAACGACCTAGCCGCGTCCCCCTCCAGCACTGCGACTTGGCTCAACGTCCGCAGCCGGTTCCACACGGCCTCGGGCGTCAGCCAGACCGTGAAGGGCACCTTCTCCTCGCCGACGGGCACCGAGAACAGGGGCATCTTGCGGCCGCCCTCGAATACGACGTCCTTGACGGCGCGCAGAGGGTTCGAGTCGAGCTGGTTATCGAACACGTCCTTCCAGACGAAGTCACGGAAGCGCGGTTGGCCGTCGGAGCCGAGGCTGAAGACGAGCTCGTTGAGGGCGGTTTCCCAGGGCGTGCTGGCCTTCCAGTGCTGCGGCTTGTTGTCTTATTTGCGGCAGTCGTGTCAGGTGGGTGTTGCGGGCTGCTGGTGCAGGACGAGGGGATGGGGATGGAGACTTACAGTCCTCAATGTTCCAGATCAGACCCAGCACGGCAGTCGGCTTCAGGACGCGGTGGATTTCTTTCAGAGACTCTGGCGTCGCGAACCTATGTTCCAGTATAAGCCATGTTCGATTGCATCCATATCACAGCATGCAACTCACCAGTGGAATGCCTGTTCAGAAGACAGGTAAGTCAGCATCTCTCACAACGTTATCCGGCCACCATTTCCGTCACATGTCCCTCCCGGTCTCGAGCAAGGAAAAACCCTCAAAGGCCACAAAGACAAAAGCTCACCTGCGCAATAACAGCACCGTCGCCCCACTCCTCCCCCAACGGCAACTTCGCCGCAAAGCCGTCCTTCACCTCGACCCCGGGCAGCGCCTTCCTCTCCAGCTCCGCGCGCATACCCTCGTGCGGCTCGACGGCCACGACCTCGAACCCCTCATGCCGTGCCGCCAGCACCTCCGTCATCTTGCCCGTCCCCGCCGCGAGGTCTAGGATCCGCGCGTGCGGAACATCGGCGAGGCGCAGGTGGGAGAGGAACTTCTGTGTGGCCTCAGGCGTGTACGAGGGCCGGTAGGCGTCGTAGGTGGCGGCGTCGGCGAAGCCCTTTGTCGCGCTCTGGTGGAGGATCGTCGGGGACATGGCTGCTGTATGTTATGTTTCTTTTCTATGTGTTCTTGCTTGAGGTTGTGGAATGTAGCCGGGTGTGATGTGCAACACCGCCTGTTTAGCTTGCTTGTTCAGGCATGAGCTTCGCTGGCGTGGGCAAAGCAGATCAGAGATGATGTGTTGAGCGAAATTATGTACGAACAAGAGGAGAAACCCCCGAGAGCAAATCGTAGTCGTTGTTTATGGCAGCCGAGTCCCTCCCTCTTCCTTCCTCCCGCACGTCCTTGTCTAATATGTGGGGCAGATACGATGCGGGGAGTTGGGAGGTGGCGGGGTTTCGAGTCGCATAACCGGCGCCGGTGCCGAAGTCGCGGACGGACGCCGAAGGCCGGAGCGCAGAGGTGGGAGCCGAGCACCACTAGCGAATGACGTTTCTCCCCCCCCCCCCCCCCCCCCCCCCCCAACCATTGATTACCCTCCTAGATGCTTTTGCCTGCTTCCCAACGTCCAAGTTCAGGCCGAAGTAATTTAGCATCCGATGATTATGAAATTCTTGTTGTTTATTCCTTCTATATAAATGCTGTTGTGGGTGTTTAAGGATAGTCATTCCCTCTCCTAACATTCTGGGGAGGGTCGACGAGAGATTTCGCATGCCTCGTCATCCATCCCTTTTTATTTGCCTAAACGCCTTCGTGATGCCATCCTCGCAAGGCCACGAGAAAGAGACAAATGTCATTATGCCTTTCCTTCCTGCTGCCACCATCGCGGCAGTCTTGCTAATGATACGGTATATGTAATATTAATCTCTAACGTGTGAGAAACTCGCGGGATAAACAGATGAAGAATCGCTTTCCTATCCAATGCTGCTCCCGACTTGCTCGCATTCCCATCGAAAGCCTTGTTGACTTGGCGTCCACACTAACCATCTCTAATTATGGTGACTGCTGCTGCTTCCGCTGCTACCGCTGCTGCCGTCACTAGGGTAGCGCTGGCTAGCAATGAGCTCATCGGCCGCGAACTTCACATGAGCCTGCTGAGAGGGCAGAAGAGCTCGGTCAGCGCTTGGAGTGTTGACCGGCGACCGAGACTGGAGAGGGGTCGCAAAGGGGTCGGAGAACTCGCCAGCACCGGGCGAGGCCTGAGGAATGGTAGAGGATCCTTTGCCATCTTTGGAAGGCGGAAGGTTGCCGCTGAAGGCGCGAACACCGTTGCCAGTCATGGGCTGCGGGTTGCTTCCTCTGACGTTGCGGACGTTGTTCAGGTGACGGTTGACGGGGGACGCGCGGATGGGCACTCGGACATCGATGCCGTTGTATGAAGAGCGGTCGACAGGGCTGACAGGGCTTCCAGTCTCTTCTGAGGCTTCGGAGATCGACTTGCCGCCTCGGGGTTGGTATGTGTTGTGGGCAGGGGAGTCCTGGGGCTTACCCTCGAGCTGGCTCAGGGCGTCGGCTCTGCTTGTTATAGGATTATGGGCAGACTTAGGGCGATATGTCTGAGGACCGATGCCACCGCGAGACGACGTCGGAGAACCAAAGGGATCGGAGATTGTAGAGGCAGGTGAGATAGGACCCTGCGCGACATACTTGCCCTTGCCCTTGGCTGAGTTGGGAGGTGAGTCGGTGGCCGGCGTGTTAGGGCGAGAGATCCAGATACCGTCAACTTCGATACCAGACTGGATGGCCCGGACGCCAAAAGGGATTTCAGATTGCTTTCGTGGCGGTGGCGGCAGGCCGGTTGATTCGAGCTCTGCAACATGTGCTCTCTTCTCGGCGTCAATAATCTCGAGCTTCGCGATATACCGGTTCGTCCACCATAGCTTGATGAAGCCGATGATGAAGACGACGCCAATGGCGCAGGCCAGGACCTATGCGACGGGTGTTAGTCATGTTGATGTAACTCTGATCAATTCAAACTTACGAAAGTCATCTGCTGCCAAAGCTCCCAGTCGACGAAGAATCTACCCATCTTGAAATATGGATGGGTGTTGATGAAAAAGAGCACAGTATTGATTGCTGGACGAACGTGCTCAGTGTCCGAGTAGGCAGGTGAGAAACGTGCGTGCTATCAGATGAAAAGGTGAGGTGAGTTTAGGTGGAGCACAGCTCTCTTCTTGAACTTGGGAAACAGGCGAACAAAAAGCCCTTTGTCGACTGAAATGAGTCCTTGCGTTGAGGCGTGTGACGTCTCGTTGTTCTGCAATCGGACTGGTTCGCTATCGTTTTGTTCGAATGCGGCGAGGAGCAGTTGGGACGAGCGGTGTCAGTGGCGAGATATCAGCGCGACCCAAAAGGTTGTGTTCAACACAAAATAAACCGTCGCAGCTCTTAAGGGTGAGAAGAGGTTAAGTTCGTTTGTTGTTCTACCTCAGTCCAGTGTAGAAACATCAATATTGGTCGAAGTTGATGCAAAGACGTCGGACACTCTGCGAGAAGAAGTCCGCAATTTCGTCGAGTGCGAATTACACAGGACGCGAATAGAAGTGAACTCGTATCAGGAGGGGCAATGGTGAATTAAAGAGGCGACAAAGGGCTCTCGGTGGTGAAGGGAACGAAAACGCGTATGATATGCAAGGTCCTTGTTCCAGTGGTCGGACGGATGCTGGCAGGTTTTGTATGAAACAGGGCACACACGGATAGCAACAGCAAACATAACACACTTCACTTCAACCGTCCCATCCACGATGGACGAGCTCATTGGAACCCTAGGCCTGGACTTCGATGAGCCACTGGACTAGGACTAGACCGACGAGAGTGGGAGCCGGCGTCCGTCTCGGGCAGAGAGTGTCAGTGGCTGGCCGTCCTCCATTGCCCAAGTGGAGATGGGAGGACGATGGAGTGTGTGGACGACGACAGCGCCGACCGAGGACGTGCGAGAATGAGTATAACCATGTCCGTCGACGACCACCCAAAAGGGGACTACACGTCGGGTGTGGTAGTAACGAGCTCGTGATGTTTCCCGAGCACTGCTCCCGCACTCATCATGCCCGCTGCAGGGCATCCGTCTGGGCCATCCCTGCCCTTCCACCCAGACCCCCATGTCGCGGATCGCGACAAGCTACTAGACCTGTTTGCGTTTGGTCGACGGCGGTTTGGGGAGGCTCCCACTCAGTCAACAGTCTTCCTATTGCGTTGTCGCCATGTCAAAATGCTTGGATTCGGCCGGGCACACTGGCTGACTGGCACGGAAAGACCTTGTGCTGCAAAGATTGAAAGTGCTAATCCGTGGCTTGACGCCACTTTGAAAGAGAGTTGTGGGGGATTGACACAGTAGACGACGGAAGTGGTCTCTATGGCCGTTTGCGGAATGCAAGGTACGGCGCGGGTTCCCTTAGCTCTGCCCACTTGGCGCCGAAGGATGGGCGGAAAGCAAGCCACACCTGATTTCCAGACCGAGACGGTAGTTTGGACAAGCTGTTGTCTCGCTCTCGTTCCCATCCACCTCTGCTGTGTTCTTCTGCATGTTTGCGGCAGCAGTCAAGCCACAATCTGCCACATTCTCATGCTGTTGAGCGTGGTTCGTTACCTGTCCAGAGTTTCGGTGTCCTATCTTGTCGACGTAAACATAAACCCCAGCATTCCAAGGTTGGCGCATGCCTTCTAGTTTCACTAAACTCGATTTATCGGACGTCTGCTGTGCTGCGTTCTGTCGATACAACACTTTCAAACTGTTGTTTCCGGCTTTCGTCCGATGCGGATAGCGGGAGAACGACGCAGGAACAAATTCGATGCGATGCACAGCCTCGGGGTTATGCTGGCCGCTTCGGTCGCGCTGCCCCTGGAGATCTCACTTCCATTCTAGTCTTTCTTCTTTGTTATCGCATACTGTGCGATGCAGTATGCGAGCAGTATGCACTAGCGTATGTGCTTTGCTTCACATACACAGCATCGCATCGCGGGTGGGGCCAAGGCGACATCGACCTGAAAACGACCAGCGGCCTTGGCAAGCAGCGGGAACCGTGGGATCGAGTACGACTTGAGCGGCGAAAGGGTCTGTTTGAGCTTCAACCTCCTTGTGACAGCCGTTAACACTGTGCTGCAAACCTTCATCGTCCAATCTGCTCGGACGCTCGAATGCTGATCATTTCATGTGCTTCTTTTCTTAGGTGCCCTGGCGAGGATGGCGTTGGCCTAATGCACTGCAACGAGGTCTAACACCAAGGGCTAGCGAGAACAGACATCGGCCCGTTGGGCCCTGCGATGAGGCATCGAGGTTTAAGGCCCCGAGAGGTAGGTTGTGTAGACGCTCGGTGTCAATGCGGCTGCTAGGCGCGGCCCTGCTTGTCCTTCTCACGGACATTAGAAATTACGTGCGTCTCAGCAGCATGTAAGCCGTATGGCATATCCTGGCGCGTGAACACCCTTCCTAGCTCGTTTGCAGAGAAATGCCATTGTAAGACTGACAAAACGACGGGTGCTAGGGCGGGGAAGCTGCCATGTCCTCATGACTATATCGCCAAGCGCATTGAGTCGACGAGAACGCAAATGCCCGTCGTGACAGACTGGCAGAGTTAACCGGCAGCATGGTTGGGGTTGTTCATATGTAACTCTTCGATTGAAAGTCCACTTGCGACGCGCCTGTTAGTCGTGATTATTGGGACCTTAGCGGTAGCTGAAGCATTGCCTTATCGGTGTCAAGACAACACGGCCATATTGAGTGAGACGATACATGATCCGTCTTGAACCTGTGTAACTTTACGCGAGCTTGCGCACAAGTACCGAATATACGCTGTCAAATCATAGACACTACGCCCGACGGTTCCTAAGTCTTAGGGATCTTCTGCCGAGCCGACGACTTCCTTTGTCCATGCGCATCGATCAACACAGTAGTACCGAGCCGCGGTTTCGACATGGGTCAAGTTGACGGAACCTTGATTGGACACAACTCGGCAGATTGGAAAACTGCCAGAGCGTTCGCCAATGATGATGAAGTTGGAAGTATTGGCAAAAGTATAGAATCGATGCTGAAGATAAAGGCGCTGCGCAGGCGCCGAGCCAGCTGCCAAAGCTATCCCGTGTGAAGCGCGACGGTGGCGTCTGAACAACAGATGTGATATCTGCGGATGTTCTGGCGATCGCCTCGAGACAAAGAAGATTCCCAAGGTAGGCGTGGTAGATCTGGCCTGATCTGGCGTTCATGATAAACTTCATAATACCAGCAGCAGTGCTTGGCTGACGGCGGCGGCGACGTGAGTACAACAGGGTCGGTTTACCTGTTTGGATCTTGAGCTTCGGGTGCTCGTCGCAGCGCAATGTTGACCTTTTCCGCTATCGTAGAATCAAGCAAAAACAGTATCTTCAGTGGGTGTCTGGCATCGCCGATGTCCAGAACCGTGCAGAATTCTCCGCCGTTGGCTGTTTCGTCGACAGGTGCGTCTCGCACCAACTTGGTGTGCACGCATTCCCGGACATCAACCAGACTGCAACCACCACACACAGCAGCTTTCGACGATGGCCCGATCCGGCATACAAAATCAACCGCAGTAACTCGCATGTGGACATAGACCTGTCGGGCACCTTTTGCTTATTGAACAATTGCAAATATCTCCCACGCTGGCTGACTCAAACCTTCACCGTCCAGATATCAAGGCCGGGATGATGCGCGCCTCCAACTAGCGAAACCATCGTTTGAAGAGTTTTATCGCGAGCGCGACAGTCCGGTGATTTTTAGCAGAGAACCCCCAATGATGAAGCGGGCCTTGCGAGTTGGCGATGAGGCCATGGTGAGTGTATTCCGCATGCGGATGTTGGGTTATGTGTGCCAGATAGTATGGCCGCATCCCTCTAAGCCCAAGGATCTGCTTAAAAGGATGCGAATGTCTTCAATGTTTCCCAGATTGAACACTCACTCATCGTGATCATCGTCTCAACCGAGTCACCTTCCACTCGGGTTTTTGAGAGTCGCGATACATGTCGCATTCTTATCGTCCTCTGGGCCGATTCATCCCACGATGCGTCAATAATTCGACAAGCAGCGTTGGCCGACAATTGACCGAAACTCATCACGTGCGCTTGCAATACTCGTGACGAATCAAACGACAGGCTTTGCCGGAAGCATCCGTCTGGAGGTCAAAGTAAGCGAGCGGTGATAGTAGGCGTTCCCCGGCCACGGCGACGACCGAGCCCGTTCTCCGTCCGGAAAGTCAATGATCCGTCTTGATCGCACCTAGCCTGGGCAAAGCGTCATGTATCGGGCAGACAACTTCTGCGCATTACGTTCCGATGCGGTCAATCAGGGACGGTTGGACGGACATGATGCAGGTCCGCGGAGGGCGGTAGCAGGATAAGGGAAAATCGGCACGCCGATCATTGGGAAGCCCTCTGACGCCGTGGTGCCGAGACATCCGGGGAGCACCATCCATATGTTGCAGTTAGCTGATATTCGCACCGTATGCTGAAGCCCGCGTGTGGTAGGTCGGTACCGTGTTAGTGGACGAGGATTGACGGAGTGCGGGTGTTTCTTGGGGTGTCCGAGGTCGACGCTTGTGACCGATCAGAGGTTGCTCAGTTCTGCCCAGATTTGAAAGAAGTCTCGGCCTACTTAACGACGCGCATTCTGAGTGGTGGGTCCATTTAACCGCTGTAACCATGAAGGAGCGCAAGGATAATCAGGGCAGAAAATGGCAGGCTGCGGCGGGACATGGTGCTGAAGTTTTGGGCCGGACAAGGCGTATGACGGCAAGTGCCACCCCATCTTGTCAAAGTTTCCAGAAGGGAGGGCCACCCTGCCAGCTTGCCGATGGGCGGAGAGTCCAAGCCTACGCTACAAAAACGAATGACGAGGTACCTGACACTTTGCTGCAATCAAGGTGGCGTCCCAAGTACCGATGCAAAGCAATCCAAAGAAAGCTTGGAATCATATCTGGTGGCGGCTGAAGGACATGAACGCCATGGGCACGGAAACATGGGACAAACACATGTCATCGACCAAGGCCCCCTGTCCTACAAAAGCTTCACAGCCGGTTCGGTGTGGCCGGTCGTCCACTGAGTTTGGTGTTTAATCGTGACCCTGGTGTGTTTCCCCGTTGGTGGTTCGTTCCAAGTTTCCCGGATTTCCGAGTCCCCGTCCCGTCACTGTGCTGTGTAGAGCCATCGAAACTCAATCCTCATCGGAACCATCTGCTCTCCCTGTAGTTTGTCCCCACTGATGGACATGGCCGCGCAGCGTCCGCAAGAACGCTTCTGCGATGTTGGGTGTGACGTTGGGTCCTGGTGGTGATCTGCGAAGTCGATGATGGGGAACATCTGCATCTTACACACCTTCACGGCTAAGGGACCTCGGACCAAATCAGGTCCCCTGAACTTCAAGATTCCGGCCCTGGAGATGATGGCAAGGTTCGGTCCGGAATGCCATCCTCAGCGCAAGCCGGTCCCTCACCTCACCACCTCATGATCCAATAGATGCAGCTGCAAGAGGGTCATTCGTCACTTCCAAGTCTGATGCGCCCCCCCTTGCGTCTAGTCCCTGAGGGGCAGTAGCGCGTATCCTTACATATTGCTGTGGATGCATAGGCAAATAAGGAACGGTGGCACATGGGAGGGAAAGAATTGTGGCCGTGGTGTTGGCGCGGGGCGGGAAGGGGAAGACATGGCAGAGACAAGGGGAGGGAAGGGAAGTGCAAGCACAGCCCAAAACCTGCAGATTCCCGCCCGACAAGATTGCCTCGAACGTACTTTACCTGACATCTCTCTGCCGTCTCCCTCGAACCCGCACCTCTTGCGTCCTCAACTTACAACAGCGGCACCCACGTTCTCCATTCTCCGTCTCCATCAGTACCCTGCGCCTCACGTATCCTCCTGCGCCCATCTCTTGCCCAGACTCCAGACCCAATCCAATTAGGCGTCGCGCATCCAAGCCACCATCTCACTGCTAAACCAAGACCGGACCCTGGCACACTGGACCGACTCAACAGCACTGGAGCGAGATCAGCGAACCTCGACCCGACTAACAAGACGGTTAAAGATTGCCATATAGTTCATCGCCATCCCGCGTACCCTACCCCCCGCCTTCTGGGTCCACCGATCGATTTCTTTGTGTCAAACGGTCCAAGCATCAACCTCGAAACTCGACCACAACCCAAAATAACATCGCTCAATTTTTCTCTGCATCCTCTACCGAGATCCCATTCTCGTCTGGCCTCGAACCTGACTGAATACTGTCGCCTGATATTGAACGTTGCGCCTTGGAAAAAGACAACCCGACGATCCCGCCTTCCCACCACCTTCTGCCATGCCTATTCGCAACCCTTTTACCCGCCGTCCGGGCCCTGCTATTCTCTCTCCAGCTGGGGACGAGAACCTGCGACCGGACGACCAGAATCCGTCGCATCCCGGATTCGAGAAGCAGGACACTGTTGGTTCCAAGGCCTCGTCTTCACTGAGCGTAAGGAGCTCCAAGAGCCAGGACAACGGTGAATACAAAATGAGTGGTAGGCGCTTCTGCTCAAACGCCCCAATGCATCACCTCACCACACAAACCAAATGGTGCACATCATGAGACCAATTGACTGATTATTTGTCTGTGATACAGTCGTGAACGACAGCGGAGTCTACCTGCCGGTATGTACCCTCCCAACCACCTTCGCGGTTCCTGAGACATTGCTAACGCATGTGCGCAGCCATCCCCAACTGAAGAAAAGGGCCTGTGGCCGCGCAAGTACCTCGGCTCGGGTCGCAACTCAACAGACACTCGCAATGACAGCGGTGAAATCGAACACTTCTCCATTTCGAGAGAGTCTTTCGACTCTTACAGGCGATCATTTGTATGTTGAAATTTCACTTCGCTCGAGTCGGCGCCACCACTGACCGCATATGCGCTTCAGGATATCACAGCACGGTCCCCCATTCCCCAAAGCGACTTCCCAGCACGCCAAAGTCTTGATTCAGCTCGTTACCCCCGACTACCTCGCTCCGCGATTGACAGGCGAGCCGACCGGGAACTGCCTACCGCCGACGAAGGCTTCGAGGACGTGGGCTTGGACGACCAGAAGCACCATCAGCACCAACCCAGTCGCATGCGCGGCTTGTTTTCGCGCTTCGGCGACTCAGACCACAAGGAGCCGAGCGCCAACTCGCCTAACTCGAGCGTTACGCGCTTCTTGTCGGGCGCTGGAAGAAAGCGCGGCCAAAGCGGGCAAGGTTCAGAATTGGGCACCATTGAGCGACCCAAGTCGGCAGCGTCAGTCGAGACTACTGAGGTCCACTGATAGTGCGCCTGGCTTAGTTCTCATTCTGTGTATTCAACCAGCCGATGCGAGCCCTCGACGGCATGGGATTTGGCGTTATTAGCTGGAGTATGTCTCTATATACGGGACGCATTCGCTATGACATAATTAGAACTAGGGCAACAGTTCCGACTCACTGGGCTGAGCCGCATTATGCATATACGGGTGGCTGCAAGTAGGCCTGAAGGGCAGAGCTTTGAGACCGAGCGTCAAGAAACAAGCTCTTTAATGATAATGATCACGGTTTCGACATCATATGGCTGCTATGCGTTGGTGAGTGCCCGTTTGGGCATATGACAACTACAGATGAAGAGAGGATAAGTCACGTCTTGGCGTTGGAAGTGATTGGGATCAAGGAATTAAGATCCGAATACCGGAGGTCTGGCGGAGACACGCCCGGCGGCGTGTTCCAATCGTCGGGTCGCTCATTGACGTGACATCGAAAAGATTGTGAGCCATCATGCACTCATCGCACCAGGACCCATCTTCGGGGTTTGCTTGCGACCCCACCTTCGGATACGTAATGGAGGGGCAGAGGGGTTCTTCCCGCCGGCCCGCCGCTCTCGTCGCCATTCATGCCGGACGCCGGTGACTCTTTTTTTTTTTTTTTTTTTTTTTTTTTGCCTTTCCTTTGGCTTTTGGATTAATAACCTCTGGACCCCTACTGTGAGCGTCGTTCCCTGAACGTAGATAGATCTCTGCCCCATCAGCCGGTGAAACCTTACATCTGGCTGTAACGCAACACTCACTTCTTCCACCATCTGAGAAAAAGCCTAAAGACAAATAATAGAAACCCCCTCCCCCCCCCGCGCCTACATTCCTACGCAATGGCTGGAGACATCCCCGCGAACGGCACCCCGGCCTCCTCCGGAACTGGGGCCGCCGGCGGCTCGGATCCGTCGGACGGTGTCAGCAGGCTGTCACTCGCCACGCGCACCGTTCATGCCGACGACGGCATCAGCGCCCACCGCGCCATCGCGCCGGCTATGCATGTCTCCACGACGTTCAAGTACAACCGCAACCCCGACGAGCTGAGGTCAGGGGAGAATGTGGATGTGAGTCTCTTCTTGCTAAGCTTCACTCGCTTTACGCTTTATATCCTGCACCTCGTGTTGTTGTCGTGAGGGAACCAATGAGTGAAAGAGAGTCGAGGTCCTGGCAATCCAGATGCTAACCCCCCCTTGACAGCCCTCGGCCCCGGGTGACTCGCACATCTACTCGCGCTACTCGACCCCGAACACGACCCGCTTCGAGGCCATCCTCACCTCGGTCCTCGGCGGACCCTCGCTGACCTACTCCTCGGGCCTGTCGGCCTTCCACGCCATGCTCGTCCACCTGAACCCGAAGCGCGTCGCCATCGGCGGCGGCTACCACGGCTGCCACGGCGTCATCAAGATCCTGACCAAGCTCAACGGGCTGAAGCAGCTCGAACTCGACGAGGCGTCGCTGGAGCAGCTCGAGGCCGGCGACGTGCTGCACGTCGAGACGCCGCTGAACCCGACGGGCGAGGCGCGGAACCTGGCGTACTTCAAGGAGGTCGCGGAGCGCAAGGGGGCGTACCTCACGGTGGACGCGACGTTTGCGCCGCCGCCGCTGCAGGACCCGTTCCAGCTCGGCGCGGACGTGGTGATGCACTCCGGGACGAAGTACTTTGGCGGACACTCGGACATGCTGTGCGGCGTGCTGGCCGTCCACCCGAAGCACGCGGACAAGTGGATGCAGAACCTGATCCTGGAGCGGTGCTTCATCGGCGGCGTGATGGGGAGCATGGAGGGCTGGCTGGGCGTGCGGTCGATGCGGACGCTGGAGCTGCGCGTGGAGAGGCAGTCCCGTTCGGCGACGGAGCTCGTCCGCTGGCTCGACGGGGAGATCCGACGAGACCCCGCGGGCGTCGTGGGCAGCGTCGTCGACAGGGTCGTGCACGCGAGCTTGCAGAAGGAGGACCTGGCGGACGGCAAGGGGTGGCTGGCGAAGCAGATGCCAGGCGGGTTCGGCCCCGTGTTTGCGATCCTGTTGAGGGACGCCGAGGACGCCAAGAGGCTGCCGAGCAAGATGGGGCTGTTCCACCACGCGACCTCGCTGGGCGGTGTCGAGAGTCTGATCGAGTGGCGCGCGATGAGCGATAGCGTATGCGACAAGAGGCTGTTGAGGGTCAGCGTTGGCGTTGAGGGGTGGGAGGACCTGAGGGATGACTTGGTGCAGGGTTTCAGGGAGTTGGCGGAGGAGAAGAAGAAGAGGGTCTGAGGGCCGCCTGTCTGCTCAGTGACATGATGTCTTTAGATTTTTCAAAGGGGTGGTTTTCGAGTGGAGTGTTGGCGGTTGATAGACAAAACACCTTTCAGGGCTCGAAAGGGGGAAACGCATGCTATTCTTCTCCTGGCTTTGGCAGCAGCTGACATGGCATCTGGTCTTCTTTAGCCGTAAATTAGCATACTTAGTCGAGAGGTGATGTGTCAGGGGCCATGCCATTCCTAAGTTGTCCAAGCATAGCGAGAGTCCCCTTGTTTTCTTCGAACTGACGGGAGCCCCTTGAGTGTTGGGGCAATTTGTCTGTTGTTCATTGTGTCGTAGATATCGGCTTTCAACAGAGGGGCAGAGTTCAGGTCGATCTGAGTTTTAATTAAAGCAAGCACAGCTCAGCCAAAGTCGATCGTCGCACGGGGGTATCTGTCCAACGCCTTTCTACCTTCTCAAGTCTTTGCAAAGCCCGCGTCTCATCTCCTCTTACAACAATATGTCCAAAGAGCCGTCTTCGTTCATGCAGCCCTCCAGCTTGTAGCGGGATGATTCGAGTCTGCTAAAGTAGGTCAGTGTGTGCATTCGTATTAATGAGGATGAGCACGTACGTGAACTGGATGGATCCCGTGACCATGCAACGGCATGCGTCGCAGTAGGTTCTCATCATCCCCCGCCCCTCCTCACCTGCCGCCTCCTCCAAAACCATGGCAGCAGCCTCGAAGTCTGCCACGGAGGTGGCCAGATCAGCAAGGAGGGCGTCCACGGCCTGCTGGGGGGATTTGCCCTCGTGCATCATGAGGATGGGGATGGCGTTCACAACACTCTCGCTGCCTTCTTCGGGCTATTAATGTCTTTTAGTACGTATAAAAAAGGAATGATGAAGAGGCGAAGGAGGGATACTTACGATTTCCTTACGGAGGGAAAGGATGTCATTCGTGCTATGAATTGTGAACTGTTCAGTTGCCGTACTGCTCAGCAGAAGAATGAGTATACGTACATCCAAATAGCCTTACTTGTCTCAGACCATATGGTTTGCACTTGTCCCATGTATCGGATGTGCTCTGGAATATTATCTGATAGGCCGAACCTAATACACTTATTAATAAAGTCTAAAGACCTCATGTCCCTGGATGACTGACTCGATGAGAGCGCACAGGGTCCAGACCGCAGCCGTGCCATGGCGAAGCTCTGAATACAACTTAATGCCAGGCAAAGTGCCCTGAAGACGCATCGACTGCTCGTCGTGGCAGCTGTTAATGTAGCGCACCATCTGGTTCATGAAGGTCTGCCTCTGTTCTGTTGATGGGTCAGCTACGTCTTCGGTATTTAGGGGTATCGAGCCTCACCATGGGAGTAGGCCCTTTTCAGCTCGCCTCCGATCCAGTTCAGCTCGTAATTTGCTTGCTCAAATTCTATATCCAAGTTGGCCTTGCTCCCAAGGCCGAGGACATGTTCGAGTACTTTGACGGTGTTATCGCGATGTGCCTTGGCATGAAGGAGGTCGTTGCTCAAATCGCCGGTTCCTTGCTGATCGATGGCGTCGTCCCAGCAAAACAACCAGATGATATAGAGCGCCAGGGTCTGAACTTGTTCCCATTCGGGATGAGGGTAGTACCTACGGAGATTGAGTCAGTAGTCTGAAGAAAACAGAGGAAGGAACACCATTTACAAACTGATGAAGCGGGCATAATTAGACTTGCGGTACTTCTCTCGGAGATCGGACGGCTTGATGAGACTAGTTGTTCAAGATGGAGTCAGTTAAAGTTCTTTTGTCTCTTCAAGTACACATTCATCGGACTTGCCGGTCAAAAGCGTCATCGACGACAGGGATGAGACGCTCGTAATGGACGTTGACTTTGACCGGCCATCCCTTGAAGATGTCGTAAAGATTCGGGACGTGGATAATTTGTCCCTTCAGGGCCTCGATGACGATCTGAGCTTCTTGAACACTTGAGCTTATCGTGTCAGTGGTCGTGTCTGCTGTGCTTTCTTTATGCGAGTTGGCTCGGTCAGGAAGGTCAGGGCAACGGAGCCGTTGGTCGACGCACATCTTGGCGAGAGGGTGTTCGTCCAGATTCGAGTCATACAAACAACGAGACGAATTGAGAGTAAATTTACGTCTGGTTTTTCCCGGTCTGAGAAACAGTCGAGGCGGCAGAAAACCTAAGTCCCTGGTGGAAACTGTGGCGGTGGCCGGTAGAACCCTCAGACGAGCGAGGACCGTTTGATGAGGGAGGTATGATTGCATGGGAGAGGTAGAGTCACAGTGTGGAGAAAAGAATAAAGAAACAGATGGGATGAAATATGACGAAAAATCCTTGGGAAGGGGGGATTGGAAGGAGAAAGAGGGCCTTCGGGCCCCTTATATCTCACTTCCCCTCCATTCTTTCTGACCAAGCCCCGAAGGCCCTTCTGGCACGGAAGTACGATGACCTGATCCGTCAGTATGAACTTGGTGATTAAATCCAACGGAGTTAGTTAGAATGGAGGCTTTCTCCGGGCCGCAGTTCGAGTCTCTCGGTGCGCACCTCCGCTTCCAGTCGTTGTCGTTGTCGTTGTACATGGTATAACCACCATGTCATTTTTTCATTGGTCTTGGAAGCATCAGTCTCTCATTTCGAGACGTCTTGTTTGCTTTGCATAGATAGGTTGGCTCATTGATGTTTGTTGTTATTAACGCGAAGTTGGGTGCTGCCTGCTCTTTCCTTGTGAAATACGAAATCAATTATCCGACTAGCCAACCTCAATGTCGATATTGTTCCCCCCCCCAATAACGTGGTTCCGACTAAAGTGTGACACATTCAGCAGCCATTCAACCTACTTGAGTCGTGTGTTTGCCGGCAGCTAAAAATACCTCCGCTGATGTGTGGTAAGTGTCCCGAGGGTACGGTTTCAGGAGCGTAGACATTTGACTCGCTACACAACGGACAAGGGCATCGTTTTGACCCAATAAGGCTCTAAGGCTATCTTGACTAGCCTTGGTGAAGTCAACACTGGGGACCACGTGTGATGTTCCTCGGCTGCGATGAGACGTGGGTTCTGCAGAATCTTGTACTGCAGTTAACCGATAGATTGGGTTCTAGCGGTTCATATGTGGACGACCACGCACGCCATTGTTTCTGTCATATAGATACAGACGAGACGAGACATTTAAATTCCATTTTTCCGTGGACGAGCGGCTAACTGCGTGGGAAAATGCTGGTACTCCGAAGGCCCTTTTGGGACATGTATTGAAATTCAAAGTCGGTAGAGCACACGTGGCGCTTTCATTTCCGATTTCTCACGGCTACCAGCATGTATTCAATAACCCCTATCGTACAAAGATCCGCCTTGCCTACACCGTAGCCAATACTATGCGTACACCTCAACCTGAATCGTGTATCACCCATCTCAGCCCTTCTCGACGGTCTCGCTTGGTGAAGCCACAGTCTTGTAGGACATCTTCTTTGTGTCGCCTCGCTAAAATAGCAGAAGAGAGGCCATGCCTCATCAATCCACGAAGCCGCGATTTCTCGAACCTCGATTATGCAGCAACCCGACGCGTCGTGTGTGATGGGTCTAGGCTACGCAGATAAAGTCTTTGCCCTGCTCATGCTGCCGTAAGCAACACGGATTTGAACCGCGTGCATCCCGGGCGCATTGACACGCATTCTCAGCGTTTTGATGCTGCAGTCGAGACCAGCTCTGGCCGCAGATACGCATGCCCTTCATGGTTGCCGACACCCCTTTCATGGCTCTCATGGATGCTATCGCAATGGAGGCGGGAAGTGCGTGGAGTTGAAAGTGTAGTCCAGTATTTTGTCATGTTTCCATGTAATGAACGACGAACTTTTGATTGACCGAAGGCTCATCTGTCTGTGTCGACTTCCTCCAGCAGCTCCGTCAAGCTCATGATCCTGTAGCCGCGCCGTTTGAGTTCTGGAAGAACCTTCCGCAGCATGGGAACGGTCCAGCTCCTCCGGTCGTGGCAGATAATAATGGCACCCGGCCGGGCCATGCTCAATATGTGATTGGCGTTCATCCGCCAAGAGCTGATCTGGGCGTCGTGCGGGTACACGCTGCCCAGAACCATTCTGTATCCCATCTTGTCGACCAGTCGCCGCATCTTGTCGTTGAAGAAGCCCGAGCCCGGTCGGAAGTAGTTGGCCACCATGGGCTTGTCCTGGTACTCGTATGCGACCTTGATCTTGCGATAAACCTCGAATATCTCCGACTCCAATTGCCCGTCGGGTAGGGATCGCGAAGCTTCGTCGTGCATAGCATGGTTTCCCAGCTCGCTGCCGGATTCAATGATCGCATCCATGTCTCCTTCGCGGCCATTCATCTGCGATCCGATAAGAAAGAAGGTGGCGTGGGCGTCGTTCTCGTTGAGCACTTTCAGGATCTCGGAGGTATGCTGGGATGGCGCATCGTCGATCGTCAGGCCGATAATCTTCTTTTCCGTCGAGACCTGCCATAGGACGTCAGGCCATCGTCGCGCGAAGTAGTTGATGAGAGACGCCGGCGGTTTGTAGATGATGTAGAAGGGGACCACCAGAAGGACGGCCAGGGCGAGGAGGGCCAGCAGGGTGGCCATTCGGTTCCTCCGTACGCGCCGGCGCAGCTTGTTCGGGAATCTGAGGAGCGATATTCTTGCCATTGGCCGTCCATTCACCTTCGTGTTTGTCGAGGGAAGCAGGGGAAGGGCGGCATCGTCGAGCTCGTCGCGTGGTGGTGAAACGAAACGAAACGAAGTTGAGCTCGGCGCACAGCTCCTATCAACGCAACTGCAGGGGTCGTCGCGTTCCAGAGCTTATCCCCTGACTGGTGCCCGTGGCTTGCTGAGACCGTTAACGCCGATGGGGGAGGCATTGGCCAGGGAGATCGGGGCTGAGACCAATGAGCGATCGCCACCCGCAGATGTCCTTCCGATTCGGCCCACAATCAGCGTCCCCCGATCCTCCACTCTATTCACATACCTACTTTGCCACTTGCCAAGGCCTCAATGTCGTTTAATCCAACTTCCAAGCAGACACACCGGAACCTAAGTACCTTTCTACCAACCATTACTGGAAACTTCCGGACTTCAAGTGAATTCACTTACTAACAATGTGGCCGTGTTGGTTGGACAGTGTCCGGTACATCGCCTCATAGTCCGTTACGCCACCGACTCCAGGCCGCATAATTATCATCCTGGCCTAGGCAGATATCAAACCAGGATGTTGTTAGCGGCCCTAGACAGTGAGACCAGAACCGACATGTTGATTCTTCGGAAAGCTACAATACCCCGGCATTATTTTATTTCGTTTTCTTTCACATATATTGTGCAATCCACCAGAACCCATGCGCGAAACTACGACGCGAGCTTGCTTCGCATGTCACTGACAAGTTGACATGACTCTCCTGAACACCAATCAACCTTAGAAGCGATGGATTGGAATAATTTTCGTCAAGCTGCGAGTTTCATCGAATGAGAATATTTTTGTGAATAATCCTTTGATCCGACATGTCACTTCGTCTTGGTGAACATTATTATCGGAGCAACGGATCTCACCACAACTTATCTGTGCCTAATATTTTGGTAAGTACCGGTGCCTAAGTAAGTCACTACTAATTCAATAGGGAAACATTCAGTTGCATACTGTGCGTGAATTTGCCCAGGTTGTCGATGGAGCAGCTCACCTGCTGTTGCTGACAGCTACTGCTAGTGTCTGGCCTCGCGATCAGCAGACCCCTTAATCCCAGAAGGCATGAATGTAATCTTTCGACGCACTAGCCGCTTCTTCATGGTGTTTCTTATGTGTTGTCATATGTTATAGAAGTACGCCGGTGTTCCAGGCCCAATGGGGAAAGATACTAGCGCACCATAGTCGTAGGGCTGGGCCAAGGCTGCTCCTTAGCTTCCCGGAGCCGATCCCGAACTGGCCATCTCACATTACACCTTCGAGTCTTTCCCGTCTTCGCAACAGCCTTTTTCAGCTACACTCAAGTCTCAAGGTAACACTAATTCCAATATCAAGTTGGAAAAGGGCTTACATTTCCAGCGTCCTTATGAATCCCACGTCATACCCTAATCCAGCCGGTCGGAATCGCATGAAGCTTGGAACGACCCCACATGATCGAGAAGATATTCACCAGGATACTGTATGGGACTGCCGTGGCTGTCGGTTTTCTCAAGGGGCACATCTAGGCTTCCAGATGTCGATGCCCAAAGTTCCTCCTTGGGCGGCCGCTCTGAGAAGACCTTTCAACTAACACCGTTTGGCATTGCATTTGGCAAACGTCGGGCCTGTGCTATAAGGGTGATCATGGCAATCGTGTTCAGCATGTTTTTACGCACCCTAGCAACAGGTTTACCGAAACACGTAGGTCCACAAACATCAGCAGGCTCACCTCTGTCGACCACATTAGTGAGTGTACAGTATCGTCTTCAAACAGTATTCAGAAGAGGAAAAGGTATGGCATAGACCGTAATCATGTTTTCGAGTCTTTCAAAGACAACCGATCTCTTTTCTGGTCTTCTCTCATACGGACGTCTCTGGGGATGCTAGCCTATACTAGACACGCTCGGCAGAGAAGAAGATTCTGGACGAGGAAGACATCGGTACCTGGCTGGACCAACAAGACGAAAAGTCGACAAGTGCCAGCGCCATCGACACCGTCAATGGACTTGACCTCGGTTCTTCGTCGAAGGGCACCCGATCAACGCGACCCAGCAGTCCAGAGAACAGCAGTCAGGCGTCAAGTGGGAAGAGGGCACGTCAAGAGGAACCACAGCAGGCACCAGATGTGCCGAACGCTCTTCGAGAAGTTGGAGCTTTTGCGGACTTTGAAAACGCATCTCCGGCGAAGAAGCAGAATGGTGACTTATCCATACCGGTGCAGCGTACGCGTCCTTCGGCGACAGATCGCCGATGAAGCTACAGGCCGAAACCGACCAAATCGAGACACAGGCCCCTGACGGGATGGTTCAATCTTTGGCTCCAGCACCCTGCAGTGCGGGTCAGAAATTGACCATGCCACGTTGGAATCGACGAGACTCGGCAAAGCGTAGAATGCCATCGGCCGCATGGCAGGAAGTTGGAAGGCAAGATACCGCTTCTCTATATTCCGAGGAATGTGGAACGGGAGACTAGGTGGAACGAGGAAAGCCAGAACTGTATCTCGGCACCGTTTGGCATCAAATGGTCGACCCTACCAGTAACAGATTGTCGTTTCCTCCTTATTCGGGTTTCTCGTATCACGCTTCGCCGATACCCGCTGAAACGTGAACGTGGGCCCAGGCGCCGAGTGTCCCGCTCCGCAGCTTCCGAGTCTCGGCGACCCGGACGCCGTGTATGGGGTCCCCGAAACACCGGGCCCAAGATTTGATCCTCCTGTTGCCGGCGATGTGGGATTTTCCATGCACAGGGCGCATGCGAGCGTGGGCTCGATGGACACGGTGCATTCCTGCGGAGGGAGATCCCCGCCGTGCACCGCGCCCTGTGGTACCGTTTGCGCGATCAGCAATGGGCGCCGGTGGGCTAGACCATGAGATGCGATGAACTGTAGGAGAGAGTTTGTGCTGTGTTTAGTTTTGCTTTAATTTCTAAACCCACAGTCTGCACTCGGGGCCAATGTCGAAACGGCGGCAACCAATAGACATTACACGTTTCTGGGTTCCAGGGCCGCTCAGTCGCACCTCTTCCTCAATACGTTCATTTCCCTCGCGAAGAGGAGTCGATGGACCACCGGTCCGCTCCGGCACTGCATCATCGACATGCACCGTAAAGCCTCTCAATTCGCGAGAAAACAGCCGCATCGCATTGATGAAGCACGCTTCAGAAAAGCCGTCAGAACCGATCAGGAAAAGGGATGCGAAGAGGATAGGGAATATCTCCCCATGACAGCGAACCCCCAAAATTTCCTGTCCCCTCAAGGCAAAACCGACCACGGGTCGGACCCTGACCTCCGATCAAACAGCCGCCCTGTCCGGGGGGGGGCCATCCCGCCCTCGCGGGGATCGGCAGTGCGGTCCCATCGCCCTCTCTTCCCTTGCTGGAAAGGAAAGCATTGTTCATGCGCGGGCAAGGTACCCCGGAAGGAGATCAAACAAATTACGGGGTGGGGGGACGCGGAGCACCGCCATCACCGACTTGACTTCACTCTTTGATCACCGGCCCAACACCAACCGTTTGCGGCCTGGGTGATGTAGAATTTGGGTTTCGGTGGCTGAGAAAGGTTTAGCCCTCGATTCGAGTTGCTGTGCATCTAGACAAGTGCCAAGCAACCTAAACAGGAGAAGAAGGTCGGGTTGAAATGCGATCGTGGGAAGTGTCGCCGCCCCTCCAATCCCACCAACCGAACGAGAAGCCCCATACCCACTTTCTCATGTAGATGAAGTCGGTTGCGATGACGTCCCTTTCCTATTCCGATCCAGATTTCGCAGTGCAGGGCAGTTGTCACGGCTACGTCCTCGCAACCAGTCATTTTTCCTTTTTTCCTTCTCTTTTCTTTCCTTTTCGAATGCCAAAGCGCAGAAACACATGTCTCGCTCGTGATGGTTCCACGTCGCTGCCTTGGAGACGACGACCACATGACGGGAATCTCTCTACCTCGGACACCGTGTCGACCGACAAAACAGAAACACCCATGCCTTGGTGAAGATGCCCGCGTGGTGCGAAAATCGACGAGAACGACATGCTATAGAGCCAATCACCGAGGAAAGCCACTCGACCCGAGATGCCCGTCACATGGGGTCGATGTCGCAGTCGTCAATAGGCAGATGGGCTCTCCCCATCCCGGGCTGCATCCGCCATGCACACCAAACGGGAGGTATCCCTCCGCTCCCACCTATGCCTCCCTGCCTGCCTGTCTGTCGTCTCCATTGCCTCACCTTGAATCACTCTTCCCACCCCTCATCCGCGATCGAGTAGACAATGTCCAACTTGGTGAAGATGATCCCTGCTGTGTTATATCGCTTTGGGTACGAGCGAGCCTCTCTCTCACTCAGCTGGCACGGATAGCTGGACACAAACAGCAGAAGACAATGTGGGTTTGTAAAGTGAGCTACAAAACTCGCGAACCCCCCCCCCCCCCTTCCTCTCACTTCTCGAGCCATGCTGTTTCTCGTGGCCATCATTGTGACTCCATCATTGTCCTAGCGATCTTTCTGTTGCTGCCCTCTCCATTCTCTAACTTGTTCTCGTCGTCCTTGCCGTCCTTGTTTCTTTTTGTTCATCCTTCAACCCTAGATGAGCCTACATGAACCATAGTTGGAACACTTGGCAGTCCTTTTCGTCGCTCCATCTCGTCCACATCGCTGCCTGCCTCCCTAAGTGTGCCTGCCTCCCTGAGTGTGCCTGCCTGCCGGGTCGTCCCTTCCTCAACGCTGTCTCGGGCCCCACAATTCGCACCTTCCTCACCATCTTTGCCTTCTCACCTTCCTCACCTTTCCTCTCCCATCTTTTCATCTCCATCCATCCCACTCACGATTTGAGTCTCTTCCTCTCCTCTTCTGCAACACTCCCTATCCTGCAAACACAAAACAACCGCCCTTCGAGACCGTATACCACAGAAGCAGAACCATTGCCGGCCACGCAGCCTAATCCTTCTCTCGTGCAGCCATGGATGCGTCGCTGGAGTCCCCAGCCGCTATTCATGGCGCGCTGTACAGTCACCTGGTGCTGCCCGCAAAGCTTCCACAGCAACGTGATTCCGATCAGCAAAACCGCCTCCTTGAGAAGACTCTCACCCAGAGGCTGGCTGCCGCTGCTGGAGTCATGTCGTCTCTCCCAGACAACGACAAAATGTCCCGTGACGCTTGGGAATCTGTTCGGCAGACGCTACTTGCGTGCAGAGAGCTCTACCAAGGTGGCCGCATTGACAAGGCCAGCCTGGTCCGTGAACTTGAGCAGCTCGGCCCATCTGGGTCCATCGTCCTCTATTTCGAGACCCAGAACGCCGGTCTGATCATACGCAGGGCTCAAGAGTCAGTGTCTTTCGTCTTACGCGTCACAGCACTTCAACTGACAAGTCGAGAAAAACAGTCCAGTTTTCAACGACAGTGTCATCTTCGAGGCCTTTGAAGCCTCTGCCAAAAACGAGAACGTCCTTGCAGCGAAGTGTGCCTTGATTTGGGACTTCCCCGGCATCGCTGTCGCCGTTCCGTACACTACCTTTACCCAACAGGACTTTCAACTGAGCCTCGCCAATTTCATCGAACAGGCTTCCCTGGAAACCGTCAAGGATTTCGCCGCCTACGCCTTCAAGGCTGGCGCCACTGTCTTTGAGTATCGCAACACCGGCGACCCCTCCATCATCACCTCCCTTCTAATGGCAATTCTCGAGGAGAACGGCCGAAGAATAGCTCCTCAACTGCTCAGGAAGCGTGTTCGTGATGACGTCTGCTGGGACCACGCCAAGAAACCCTGGCGCAGGCTGCCATATTACCTCGTTCTCCGCGTCGCTATCCAACGCTATCTTGCCCTCGCATTGGGCCACGAGCAGAGCCGCTTGGAGTACAAATTCTTCATCACCGTTGTCTTGGCTACTTTCTTGGACGACAGCCCCTCCCACTGCATTGCCGTAGAACGAACTCACTTCCTCAAGAAGAAGATTTGTCGTCGACTGGTCAAACTTGACCTAGACAAAGATTGTTGTCAATTCAAAGACGCTGTTGCACGGTACCATTACATGTTCAGCTGTCTCGGGCCCAGGTTCAATGAAGCTATTGATAGATGCTCAGCACTCCTCCAGCGCGGGTTGACCCAGGAGAGACTGTCACTCGCGAAGCAAATATCCGCGCTCCCGAGAAAGGCCCCTGAGCAGGATCGCTGTCTCAGCTTGAGACTCAGTCATGGCTACATCAAGAACGTCCTCCAGAAGTTCAGAGCCCCCACGAGTAAGCGATATCGAGAGCTCCCAGGGGAAGGCCTTGCCGAGGCTGCAAAGGACCACCTTAGCCAATACGCTCAGAGCTATCACAAGCTGGTCGACAAGGAGATGGAGCTGGTCGCATCGGCAGCAGAAAGCTGCTCAGGCGTTTCGCGCCAAATCTTCGATTATGCGAACACGGCCATGCCGATGTACGAGGAGAATCCGGAACAGAAGAGTCTGATGCTTTTGACCGTTATGGAGCTGTGGCAAAAGATGGACTCAATCGCATGTGATTCGTTTCCTCTGCTGATGGAATATCACCCCGTATTTCATCCCCAGATGCTTGACACCCTCCTTCTGCCCCAATTTTCAGATATGGCACGTCTTGGCTCCCTTCAGACCCTTTTGTCTGCACGTGTTGCGAGAGCCGCCTCTGATCACCGCAACATATTCGAAGATCCATCACCCGGATGCTTTGCCGAACGATACTACAGTGAATCATCCGACGCCTCGGACTTGCCGGCGCTTCACAAGGACATCGTTGAGCTAGCAAACGACATGCGCGACCGAAAAGAGACGGAGTGGAAGAAAAAGAGCCGCGAATATGATGATTTGATCAGCCGGATCGACACAAGTGCCTGCGTATACATTGCTGATGAGTACAACCTCCATGGACGAGAACGGCATGACCCCAATTGTCCCCGCTGTTTGATGATGTGGACCGCACAGCACATGCGCATCTCCATTTTCGAGGAGCTCTTGCCTCTGGACTCGGCTACTGCGAAATCCGTCATCTTTGAGCTGGCCTGCCCCACGGAATTCGCTATTTATCGGGACACAACCTGGTGGATTCTTCGATACTTGGCTACTCATTTCGACGACCACGGGATCCAGCCGCGGTGTCTGCTGAGAGACTACTTGCAGCTGAAGCCATTCTTCTGCCAGAGTCAACGGAAAGTTGGTCTAGCTTCCACGACCAAGCCTTGTGAGCGTGCTTCGTTGTCTCTGTTGCCCCCTCATCCTTTTTTCCATTATGCTTTGCTGCCTCCGATGCAGTAATTTTACCTATTGCTCTATATCGCCGTTACTCTGTTTCTTGTCGCCCTTGCTGTCATCGCCGCGTTCTTACGCTTCTCCCTTCCCCTATTATCAGGAAACGTGGGCCGATGTCTTGGTCAATATGACGAGCCGCTGACATATTTGCTAGTTCTAACAACTCATTACACCTCCGTGCCCTTCCCTGTCGAGTGGGACGGAGGACGACATGGAGTTTGCCGACCAAACGCGTTAAAACTCGGCTATTTCGATGAACGCACCTCGACATGGACTGCACGCACCAGATTCCGACCCTCCTTCGCTCACCACACTTCTTTGGTCATGCCGAACAATTCGCCTTGGAACAAACTCCTGGAGGCAAGGGCTTATGCCATTGACGGCCCGGGCCCATCTTCATACGAGGTTGTGGCGAGCCAGTCGAGTTGCCCTGCCGGAATCAACAGCCACGAATACCTAGCTATGCAGACCCTCATGATAGGGAAGACTCAACGCTGGATTGTGTTGCTGACGGAACTTGGCTCGACGAACTTGAACTTCTCCAGCGAAGTCACGATGCCTCTTGTGTCACATTTGGTGCTTCAAAGCGGGCCGGAGGACGAAAACGGAGATGTTCTTCGCAGGATCCACAAAGTTTTCCGCGACAAACACTTCTGTGACCGACTCATCGACCAACTGTGCGAAAGGCTGGATAGCCTCCAAGCAAACTGGCGAGAAACGTATCTGATGGACGTAGTCATTACTCTTCTTTTGCGGATGCACGCGCTTACGGCTACGAACCCAAACAACTCATTGGAAGCCCTTGAGGCAATCATTCGAGCTAGAGAAATCTGCGTTCGATGGGTGGAGATGCTTCGAGCAGAAACCTTCAAAGCGAGCGATAATGAGACCGCCCGAAGATGCCAGCAATACGCCCTCTGGGCGGCAATTCTCTGCAAGCGCACATATATCATCCACGCCGATCAGTTTGTTCCTTTGGACGATACAGCCCTTCAAACATATATAGAGTGCTGTATTACTGTCCAGGATAACCTGGTGGTTGATGTTGGTGCTCTTCCTCAGGCCCTTCGGCGTGCGGTCGTCTCCGACATCAAGCTTTCATACCGATTATCATCCCTGGTCCGCAACTCCATTGTTCACTCTCCCAGTACTTTCCGGACGGCAATCATGACAGTTTGGCCTGAAGCAGACGGCCGTTCTCGTCAGATTTCGTCACTTCGCAGTGAGCAAGCGGAGTGGATCACGTGCGAGATCCACGGACATGATGGTTGGGATGCGCACATCCAGATGGTACAGTACAATACTCGCACTGGTTTGCTTCTCGTAGAAAACCGTCCTCTTGGGGTGAGTATATGTTCTGAAACTGATCATGAAAGAAGCTTAATTAATTGCATGACAGAAACTCCCTAAGCCGCCCGAACACACCGCTATCCTCACTGAGCTTTTCGGAGAGCAAGCTTTGCTTACACGTCCTTCTGACATGCCGGGCATGGATTACAGTAGGTCTCTTTGGAGAATGAAGACAGCTAAAGGATTGTTACTGACTGGAAACGCGTAGCTTTGACCGTAAAACATCGGGGCTACCGTATCGACGTCGGGTACGATTCTCGGTCCATCGTCATTCGCGCAACCAAAGGCCAGCAGTGGCCGCAGCTGATCCAGAGGGACATATTCCGCTCCGAAATCTCATGCGATCTTCCTGGCCCTCTCCTCGACGACTGTTTTCACTGGCTGGATCTTCGCAGCGGCAAGCTGTTCATCTCTTCTGCCGCCGATATTTGGAATATCAGCAATCGGCACTGAACACTCAACGTTCATCGGGGAATATGCTCTCGTCCCGGATACTCTGGTGATGACAGAATTGTGGACACGTACAGCCCATTGTTCAACCGCGTCGCGAGGATCTTCAACGGTTTCGAGATACGACGACACTTACTCGTGTTTCAACCAGCCGCGAAGCACCTGCAGGTGGAGATCAAGCTATTGCAACTCATATTTTTCGTCAATGCACGTCAACTCCTCGAGTCACCCCAGTTGGGATCTGAGATTGACTTGGACCAAGATGCTGGAACTTGGTACGGTCTTGAGAGCAAGTTGGTTTTCCGAAACCCCCGTGACCCGCAGCAGAGAAGCATTCTGGTCCCTCTCGGACTCGTCGAGGCAAGACATGAGCGAGATAGCATGCTTGTACGTGTACCCCCTATTGGCGAATACGGAAAATTTGCCATCAACAAGCATTTGGGGCGTATCGAGTCCGCTCCGGAGCCGCTGCTTCTTTACATGAAGGCTTAACTGCACGCTTACACGTCTTCAATATTTCCGGATCCGCTGACAGGACGAACTGGCACCGAGGAGGCATTGCAGTGGCTCTCCTCCGGGGTTTATCAGCCCTGGTCACCCTTGCGTACCGGTCCAATGGCAGTTCTTTTCAAGATCGCTCAGCTCACTCCACGTCACGAGTACTATCCCCAGGATTTAAAGGTCATGAAGACAGATCTCTGGGATGAGAGCTTGACTGAAAGTGTGCAGCACGAGAGCTTCCGGCCCCTCGTCGAGCAGATTATCTCTATATCGGCGGAGTTGCAGACCTTCGCATCCCCTGACGTGGTTCACGGCTTATTACCGCTCGTTGGCGACGTGCACCTTCAGGACCGGGCCAGGATCCGCAGACAGCTATTCGAGCGCTCTTTCGACAATACTACGGAACGGGTAAAGGCTGTTGACCTTGATTACCCGGCTCGAGACTGCATCAAACCGCCGAACGCCCGTCATTGTCAGGTTCTCGAGGTTGTTCACCTTCTACGGACTTGGCCAGAGAAACTGGCGACGACGAGCAGCTTGACTCAGCAGCTTTCCAAAAGCAACTTGGTCGGAGGTTACACAGACGTCTTTGATAAGGTATCACTCAACGACCGTCTAGGCCTGGACATTCCATCGAGTTGGGGATCTTTGGTTCGGTCCTGTCGAGAACGACAAAGTCTCTTTGCCCTCATGTTTTTGCTGGCACCTATATCATACGGCTCCAAGGCCGATGTGGGCCTCGTCAAAACACTGGCTGCGTTTGTGATATTTGAAGAGTTGAAGACGATTGAACTGCCCCCTTGGCTCGAATACGACAACTTTCAGCCCAATCAAGCCCCTCAACTCGATCGTGTGACGCGAATGATCGAGCCATTCAAGACGCCTGCACCGAGAAATGATGGCGACAACTTCCAAGCATTTGCCAGTGCCAAGCAGCTTCGGCGGATGAGAGACCAGAAAGCAGCCTGGGATCAACGAGCGGATGAGGATTGCAAGTACCTGGCCAACTTCTTGCTTTCACAATGGCCTTGTGTCGAGCCAGGCGTTGCCGAGCTGTCAAAGTCTCTGTTGGTCGACGTCGAAGGTGCCTTGCGTATCGTCCGGCCGGAGTGGAAACGTCTTTTCCAGAACATGGATCTTTCGGTGCATCTTGATGCGGTGCAGGCCGTGCTGAATAGGCACCATCGCGACTCCGAGTACGAGGCCCCTTGTTACATTCCATCGGAGGAAACCTTTCAGGAGCGTTTACGTGGTGGTGAAATACTATTTTTGAGATCGGACCTATTGAAAAAGAGCTTTCCGGCCGTCGAAATAGGCATCGCGGCGCAAACACAGTCCAAGATGGCGGCACCGGCCGTTGCCAAGACCGGTCAATCGTTAGCTACGCCCCGTCATCCTGCTCACATCCATCAACCAATCCAATTGCCGGCCTCAAGGACTCGCAATTCGGGCACAAATGTTCTCGCGCCCAGCTGGATGTCCTCAAAGACCACGCTCATTCCCTCCAACGATGCTACCTCTGAGCTGGCGCAGATTGTGTCGAGCCTTGCAAACACCAGTTCAATGGTACGTCAGAAATACGCAGAGGACTTGCAAAGAAGCCTCGAAGCTTTCATCGCCAGGAAATCGCCGAGGGCTTCTGGCGGCAACTTGGCGGCTTTTGTCTCCAGGGAGGTTTCACTCTCGTTCTTATCCATTCAACGACGCTTTCAAACCATCCAGGAGACGCTCGAGCAACCGAACGAGCAGCTCTCGGTCCAGCGTGTTCGTTGGCTCAAAGCGGGCCAGATCTGGCCGGCCGTGACAACAGTAACCCTTCTGGAGCAGTTAAAATCGACAGCGGCACCGGCTTCGCTCGGCAACTTTGTTCAGGAGACATTGGTAGACTTCGGTCTTGCCATCACAAGCTCGCAGCGAGATCTGCGCATCAATCACGCCACCATGCGCGGCGACGCTGGAAGATATCTGGACGAGATGTCGAACAAGGGACACTCCAACTGGAACCCATCTGAGCACCCCGACTGGTTGCTCCTCGAGATTGAAGCGAATTTGATGATACGACCCGACCAGGTCGACGTGGCGCTTGCTACCATCTCCCCTGCTACCGGGACCAACTCCGTCCTCCAGATGAACATGGGACAAGGTTAGTACTAGTCGGTTCCATTTCCATCCACAGCCATTTTGACTTTCATCGCTAACTGAGTATAGGCAAAACATCTTGCATTATCCCTATGGTCGCTGCGTCACTTGCAAATCGCCAGAACCTTGTCCGAGTCATCGTTCCCAAAGCCCTCTTATTGCAGACTGCACAGCTACTTCAAACAAGACTCGGCGGCCTCCTGGATCGACAAGTCCGTCACATTCCATTTTCCCGTCGTTCGCCCACGCAGGACAACGTCATCCGAGCATACCACCGAATCCATCGAATGATGATGAAGCAAGCTGGAGTCATGGTGTGCCAGCCAGAACATAACTTGTCATTTATGCTGAGCGGCTTGCAACGTCTTCTTGACAACCAAATGTCCGAAGCAGGACCCATGATCAACGTGCAGTCTTGGTTGCGCAATCGATGCCGCAATATCTTGGACGAATCCGATTACACTTTGGCTGTTCGCACACAGCTCATTTACCCTTCTGGTTCTCAGATGACTGTCGATGGAAATCCTCACCGGTGGCATATTGCACAAGAACTCCTGCGACTTGTCGATCGCCATTGCTATAGCCTGGTACACGTATTTCCCAACTCAATAGAGGTGGTAAGGCGTTCCAATGCATGCTTTCCCCTCATGTTTTTCCTACGATCTGATGTCGAGGAGGAACTTATTCGACGCCTTACCGCAGACGTGCTTCGAGGAGTTGGGGGGATTCTTCCCATGCAAAACCTCGACGCTTCTGAACGCCTTGCTGTCAGAGACTTTCTTTTGAGCGAGAGACCACGCGATGGCACCATGCAGCGTATCCGTCAGCTTTGTCCCGACCGCCCCAGTGTGAGGCAAACCATCTATCTCCTTCGAGGCGTGCTGGTGAATCGCATTCTCATGATGACGTTGAAAAAGAGATGGAATGTCCAGTACGGGCTGCACCCGCTCCGAGATCCTATTGCGGTACCTTATCACGCAAAGGGCGTCCCCAGTGAGCAGTCTGAATGGGGCCACCCAGACGTCGCAATCTTGTTCACTTGTCTGGCTTTCTACTACGACGGTATCAGCGTCTCTCAGCTTACTCAATCACTCGAGCATCTGCTTAAGTCTGATGACCCCTCATGCGAGTACGACAAATGGACTCAGACGAGTGATGAATTTCCCGAGTCCCTCAAAGCTTGGAACTCGATCAATGTCGACGACAGTCTGCAGCTTGCAGAGATCTGGAGGGCTCTGCGGTACAACCTTGTTGCTAGACGACTGGTTTCAGTGGCACCAACGACAATCGAACCATGCTACCTTTGACAATCAAGCAGGAAGACCTCTCGGGTCTTTCTCACACGAACGCTGAGGTTCTGACGTATCTTCTCAATGTCCGATCTCGCGAGTGCCACAAAATTGTGGGATTCGGCGGTGCGAGAGCATCTGAATCAGATTTGTTACAGGAGCTGAAGCGTCGCGACATCAAAGTTCTTATCGACGCAGGCGCCCAGATCTTGGAGATGGACAACGAGACACTGGCAAAACAGTGGCTGACTGTGGACCAAACTGCCCCCGCCGCTTTGTTTTTTGACAAGGACAACAAGCCGACGATCATCCAGAAGTTGGGAAGGAAGACACCTCTTCTGGGCTCGCCGTACGCGGACGATCTCAGCAGATGCTTGGTGTACTTGGATGAGGTGAGCGAGAAACACCACGGTGAGCATCAAGTGTGCCGCGCTAACAAAGACTTAGGCTCATACCAGAGGAACTGATCTAAAGTTTCCTCCATCGGCTCGAGGTGCTCTGACCCTTGGACTGGGCCAAAGCAAAGATCACACCGTTCAGGGTAGGTGTCAATGTTGCTGATGGATGCGACAGAACTTGGAGCTGACTATGGAACTATAGCCGCTATGCGATTGAGACAGCTGGGAACAACCCAGTCCGTGACTTTTTTTGCACCTCCCGAAGTCTACCAGAGTATCTTGGACCTCCAAAAGAAGCCTTTCGGGGCCAAGGTCGACTCTCATGACGTGTAAGTGGCTTTGTTTATGAGATCCTGGGGGCGAAATTGACCGGAATATAGGATTTATTGGCTTCTCGACAATACATGTCAAGGAATCGAGCAGCTGCAGCCTCTTTACTACTCTCAAGGCATCGACTTTTGTCGTCGGATGCAGGCTGCAGTTGACAACCCAGACTTCGTCACGGACAAATGTCAGCGGGACAGCTTCATCGCAACTGTCAAACAAGACGAGCAGCATAGCCTTCAGCAGCTCTATGAACCCAAACGCAAGACCAAAGGCACTGGAGAGTTTCGAACAGGATCGCACGCCAAGATCAGGTCTTTCGTCACAGAGCTCAACACAAGACGAAAGGCTTTCCAGGACACTGGTCGGGCGGTACATGCATCTGCACTGCAGGAGGTCGAGCAGGAACGCGAGGTGGCATTCGAAGTTGAAACAGTCCGCCAAGTCAAGAAGCCGCACCACTACTCTGCGCTGTCGTTTCCTGGATTACATCCAGACGTCGAATCATTCGCCAAAACTGGCAGAGTCCCCGCTGGAGCTCTCACGTTCATCCCCGCCATCAAATCCTTGTCCAAGGCCGCTATCGGCAAAAAGTTCAAGGCCTCAGACAGGCCCTCGCAGAACAAGCTGTTTGTGTCGGCGGAGTTTGAACGAACTGTTAAATTGAGCTTTGACTTGACAAGTGACAACTTCCTGGTAAGTTGAAAAGGGATTTTGTCCTGCTCATTTAGAATACTTTTCTGACAGCCTCTTCATAGCGCAACGTGAACTGGATGCTATGGAGCCAAGTTACTGAAGTCGCCTTGGTTGTTGTACCCGAAGAGGCCGAGGTTCTGTTGTCCATCATGCGAGACCCCACTTTCTCCCGCGCCACGAACTTGATTGTGTACTCGGCACCCGTCACCCGGAAGATGCTCCATTTCAACGATCTTAACTATTACAGCATCCCAGCTCTTCCAACGGGTTGGCGAGCCCCTGCCTGGTTGAGAATCGAATTGGGTCTTTACGCAGGTCGACTGTACTTTGAGTGGTCTGAATACGACCATCTATGTGACTTCCGTGGTATTGATCAGTCGTTGCCGCTGCTGGAATACTTGGAGGAAGGCTCTGAGAGCGACTCGGCCGATACCCAACACAGCGGTGAGGCTGAGTCCTCTTCTGTTGGTCTCACCTCTAGACCTCTTTCATTCGTGCAAACGTGGCTCGCTGCCCGTCGCAGAGGCCAGGACTTTGTGTCCACGCCCATGGGATTCATTGCGCAGGGCAAGGCTCTCCAGGAAAGTCACCCCTTCTTCCGGCAAGCCACGACGGTAAGACGGGACCTTCTATTTGCCCCGATTCGCAACAAGGTGGATGATGAGATGAACGAAGATGATGCGATTGTGGAATACGACGTCGACGACATGGGAGCCAATGAGGCGGCTGATAGTGACGCTCATGAGGATCATATCGAGTACAACGATTCCGAGTATGACGATTCAGACGTGGGCAGCTCTTCTGACGAGTAGAAGCTAGCGCCTAGTCGAGCAGCCATGGCAGAGTGCATTAGGCTTGAAGAGTGGCGTGGAGGACAACGATTTCGCTCTCAATCTTGTACCGCTCTCAACGGCTGCAGGACGATGGGTGTTGTATGATGGATTTTACTTGCGAGAGTAACTTTTTGCTTGACCAGGATTGGTCTTTTTTGTCAGATACCCCTTTTCTCAGTTGCTCCGATAGTCAATCTCCTCTTCTAAGCCTCAGTGGAAGAGTGTGCTGGTTCTACTGGAAATGTGCGATGATTTTGAGGAGTGGGACTGAGTTGTCCATGCAGACTTTGGCTTGGAGGTTAGCTCATCCTCTTTAGGTGGCCAGTTTTCGACATTTCCAATCCGTGATGGAGTAGCTGAGATCCACTTTGCATGGTAAAGCTACCGGAATCCGTTATAGATGAACATGGGGCTGTTACTGCTATACTAGTTGAATTGGCTTTTCAGGCCGGCGCCCTTGCGCGCAAGTCAGCCGCAGGCAACAAGCGCCACGTCCTCATCAGCTGCTTCCAACAAACAAACATGGTCAAAGGCCGCCAAGTCCCGCCGGCAATTCTGATACGGCTGTCATTCAAGTGCCCGACGATCACGCCAGTGAGGTGCCAAAGCCTATCTCCCCCCCTTCTTCGGTGTAACCCTTTCTCGTGATAGCTGAATAAGCCCCTCTTTTGTTGTATCTACTAGTCCAGCACAATTCCATTCTCAAAACTCCTTTATCAGGTTTGGAAGAATAGTGACATACTGTTCTTTTGCGACATGGATACGGGCAAGGGCAGTGCCCGCTGCAGCAGCCCAACAATGGCGTAGACAACAAGAAAACATCTGCTTATGATTTACAACCAGTCATCTGCTGCCTGCGCCCGAAGGAGCAAAACGCCACTTTGCAGTCGATGACCATACGCGGCGCGAGCGGAAACGAAATCACCCCATCAGGTGTATGGTATGGTCCTTGTGATGCTTATGTCCTTGGCTTAGAACTCCTCACCGCAAGAATTATTGAAGCCAAGAGGGGATATTTGTGGTAACATACAAGAGTGCCGTCCGAATGGTGGAGGGTTGGATGGCGCTCAACGTAACTGACCGGAGTTTCTGTCTTGTAAGTCTGAGCCATTGGCCAGAGTTTGGTAAACGAAATGCTAGCTGCGAAAAGATATGGCTTGAGTTTGTGAGGCCACTTCACGGCCAGAGCGACGTCGGTGTACTTCGTGATTGATGCATAATCTTCAATGGTTTCTCACGTAACCATCACCAACGAGTTGCACGGCCCCGCTCAGTGGACGCTGACTCTGCCACGCTTACACCTCCCGATGCCTTCGAATTCCCACGCTCTTGTCAACTCCTAGTGCCTACAAGGGGCTTTGTTATCATGCAACCTAGTTCCATATGCGAAAACTGTAATGGGGCTTCAGACCTTTTTTTGTAGTATTTGTTTGGCTTAAGACCTTGCTAAGCCGGTCGGTGGCTCTCAGGCGGTCCTGGCAGCAACACACATACAGTGCAACTCTGAGCAGCCTAAGTAAATGAAGAGACATAAGTTATCGTTTGCATACACATTTGAAGACGTTTATGGGTCAATTTCTAGCTGAAATCCCTATATAAGACTATTTACTAGCTCATGTGGTGCCCGTCGGGGTCTAGAAGGAAGACGTTTGAGTGAGTAGGCTTCATCTTCTCCAGTGCCGCAGACGGTGTCAATAAATAAGACCCGCCTTGCTAGCTCAATCGGTAGAGCGTGAGACTCTTAATCTCAAGGTTGCGGGTTCGACCCCCGCGTGAGGCTCAAATCCTCACCGCGATTGGCACAGCCACTCTTCGGGTTCTTCATGTTTTCCATTTTTGCATCTGCCTAATTGGTTTCCAGTTTTCAAATAAATGTCTGGTGTTATAATCACTTGCTACTAAATCTCGCTGACAAGTGCGTTATTTGTTGACTGAGCTACGTTCACGAATCGGACGATCGCCTAAGCGACGCAATTGTAGAAGCGGATAGGCGGGGCTTAATTATGTCAATGTTTAGCTCCCTAGGTATTTGCGATCATGAGTTAGTTAATCTAGGCCAAACCCTTGGGCGTCGCAATCTCCAACGCCACCATGTCACTTGTCAGTGGTTCTTGAGTTTTGAAAACGAGAGTAAATGAAAAGCAACGCTAGAGCTGAGACGAACTGCAGCTCATCTGTCATCCCAATCCGCCCCCCCATCGAAGGTTTTGGTACCGTCCCAGCTGAATGCTTTCATCGCGATGATCTCCCAAGAATGGTGCGCTCAGACGTTTCTTTGCAGACGTTTCTTTGCGGCCGGTGGACGTCTGCCGGCCACTGCGAACAGTAGAAATGCGACGCTGCCTGAAAGCATTTGTAACCAATCACAGACTGACAACTACACGGCGCCGTGTCCGCTGTTCACTCCCTGCTCTTGAACCGGGAGTTTATGCTGTTGAGGAGGGTCAGATCTCTCTTGAGATTAGGCTCCAAAGGGGATAGCTTGACCTTCTGGTTGCCGGGAAGCAGGGCGTTAGAGTAATCCCGATAAACGTCATCGTGTATCTGGTCCATTCCGGTCTCCAGCCTCCTTGTGACGCATCTATTCATGTCTTGGAGATGCTCATACAGTTTCTTGGCAGACTCTCGAAAGACCGTGCTCTTGATGTCTTCGATGTGTGCTTTGATCAAAGTCCGCATTGCGCCTTTGCTGCCGCTGCCAATTCAAAAGTCCGTCAGCCAGTCATCATTTACGCTGTGAGAGGTTTGTTGCGCTTGCCTTCTACACCCAGACAATATCGGTAAACCACTTTCATAGCCTCCGCAATGGGTGAGGTCACTACGCAAGAGACGTTCCCCCTCCGAGAGTTGATCTCTTTGGCGACTTCCAGCCAGAGAAAATTAGCCCTGTTTTTCGATGGCCCAGCCCCACTGATAGTGTTGAGGAGATCCAGAGCCATGGTCATGTTGCCATTGGCTTTGTACTTCTTCACGACTACTTGGTGGAACTCTTGTTGATGCTGGCCGACCTCGCCAAGGAACTCTTGGAGGATGACTGGTATTTGGACCTCAAAGACGGTATCCCAATCAAGTTGAATGCCGGAAAGGATGAGCTTGTCAAGTTCATAATCCAACTCGATGTCTGGGCGACCACGAGCAACATATTTCCGCTTCCTCTGCAGATAGCTTTGAATGTTGCGGGACTAAAGCCGCCAGCTTTGTGGTGTGTAAACCAAACCGCGGCACGGTGTGTTAAATTGGTTACCGCGATGGCAATAAGGACGTCGAATTTGCTATAAATGTTGGTCTGAAGACAGGCTTTGAAGCTCCCAGAACAGCTTTCTTGAGAACACTTCCACTTCTGGACAAACAGGTCAGCTGCTGAACATGATCCTTCTAATGGCCACAGTAAGCTTACCATTCGAAGCTTGTTGGCTTCTCCTAGAAGATGCTTCTCGACCGTAGTGGCATCGAAGCCTGCTTGGATGATGTCATTCCCTGTTACCCAACATGCAATGGATGTCGGCAGGCTCCAAAGTTTGGTCAGAATTTTTCGGCATCTTGCGTTCCTGTTGGATTCGGTGAGCTTCTGCGCATGCGCCTGCAGACCAGGTATGCCCGTGTCGTCGAGGCTTCTGTATCCACTGGTGTTGAAGTCTTCGTTCTGCATCATGCCTTTGGGTTTCTGATAGGCTCGGCTGCTGACGCAGAGCACTGGCAGACCAGCCTTGATTTTGTTGTAGTCTCGTCGAGGCTGTTCGGGGTTGAAGAAAACGTCGTTCTGGTCTGCCCCGCTTGCCTCGTCAAGGCTAACACTCTTGGTTAGCCAGATTCTGAAGTTTCGTAAACTCTACTTACTCCCTGATGCCATCTGCAAAGTCTTGTCTAATAATTGAAGTGAGATGTGAGAGCGAGAGATTTTAAGAAGACCCGGTAGACTCGGATAATCAACATATACAATATAACGTTGATGAGAAGGTGAACTACATGAGCTATAACAATAGAAAGTGCTACCCATGTTTTTCCCAACCCGAACATCCACGTCTGGTTGAAAGACCAAATCGCAGACTATAGAAATCAACTATTATGGCCCAACATTCGATATTAGTGTTTCCTGCCGATGGCAGCTGAGACTGATACTTGGTAACAGTATCAAGATCCTGTTGGCTTCCTGGGAAGCTGGTTGAGAAGGGTAGATGGTGGTCGGTCCAGTACTCAACAGAGATAGGTTCGTGTAATGTGCTACTGGAGGATAACTAAGAGTCACTTGTGGAAGAACAACCCCAAAGTTGATTGCTGAAGAGCCAAAGAATCTGATTGTTGAGCCGAATCAACCCATGCTATGCATAATTCCTCCTCTTTGCTTTTGTTCCATGGTTTTAGTGGTGTCACCATCATGTTGGCGTGAGCGCTCACTGATCATCTCAACATCGGTGACCTTGTTCTCACATGGCCTGTCAATAGATTTTCCATCCCAAGTTCTGTTGATGGTTTTAGTCGCCTGTCTGTTTACCTCACTGTTTGTCCACCCTGTTATCTGAGCTGGTGGAATCTCCTCAGTCTGCTTTAGTACCAACCAGTGGTGAGTCGTAATGACATCTCATTGAAGCACCCACTTGTGAATGAGTTTGCGCACAATTCACGTTCGCCAGAATGTTTTTGTGATGCAAAGTATGATCGATAACGTTTATCCCTCGAAAGACTGTCTTGATAATCATATAAATACCCAACTGCCTGTCGTTGGGCCATATTCAAGTTCACGGCAACCAGCGGTACGAGACAGGTGACTCGTGTGCGCTGACATCAAGATATAGCAGCTGCCTTAAAACCGAATTTTCTCATTCAGATAAGTTGGCCCATCTCTTTTTCCCACAACCACATCACAGCGGCAATCGGGGTGAACGCCTCGAAGCGTGCATCAGTGGCACGTCGTGCTTCGTAGCTCAAGGAAATATTCTGTGGTAATGATTTGCGATGCCACGTCGCTTGTGATCTGCGCGGAGGGCGAGGCAGTGTTTAATAAACCATCAAGTCCATCCTTTAGTAATTCTCTCAGAATGGAGGAGGGGGTAATCATAAGACTATGGCGGATTCTGCCACTTTAGGACGATGCAGTTGATGATGTAAGATTTTAGTGATGATTGTGTTGCATGCGCGTGATACCAAAAACAGATTAGTCCCAGCTGCCACCCAGGCCCTCAGTTCAATTGCATTGATTGATAGTTGTTGAGACCGGCTTTAAGCCAACAACATCATTTGGTAACTAATAGTTGCAGCAGAGAGCACCCCGTAGTCCTTCATTAAAGTCCATGACTGGCGGCCATTGATATGGTTTGACAGCGCTTTGTACAGTCTGTTCTTCACTGTTGCAAGAGTTGATACATGGAAGTTTTGTCTAAACACTGTGCATACAATCTCTGCGGGACGAGCAAAAGATAGACACCAGAGAGCTATACCGTTGTCTGAACAAGTATTGCCTCCTTCGCCAAGACGCCCGAAGATATGGCGGCCGGAGTAGGCTTTACGCGACTCTACGAAATGAACTGCCGGCTATCCACAGGAACAGGAAATACCCCAGACATCTTGGTATGGCGGGTGAGTGCCGCACCAGCACTCCCACTGCTGTTGGATGACTGAAAGGTGCATCTTCCAAGCCCTTGCATACCGAACAGACCAAAACAGATTGCCACCTGGTTTACCAGAAGCACCATGATCACCGGTAGCAAGTTGTTGCAAGATAGCTGCTACGATCGGCACAATTGGTCACTGTGTAGGATAACTATATAGTGCAGAACAGGAGATGATGAGACAGGATTCTTTCTCATTATCGAATCTGTGGCTTTGTGGCGCAGTTGGTTGTCCTGATCCGCTCGTGACACTATCCGATAAAACAACACGTATTACAGTAGTTTGACGTGACTTCGACTCTTGTCCGATTGGAGTTTTACGTTGGTGAATTATCTTACGAACATGTATCGTGTACCTGTAATGACCGAACTGAGCTGTGATCCACTTTTCCTCGGCCCCTTGATCCTATTCTGGTGTAATGGCAACATAAAAAGCGAGTGGTGGGTGTGCGGCTGAGCTGTAGTAGCGGGATTCGGATATGTCTGAGTTGACTGACACTTGAGAACTTTTTGTTTAGTGGAGCTCTCTAGTAATTAAGTTTTCACAACGTGCAATCTGACATTTGCGTAAGCACTACACCTCTTGGAGAACAACAACGTTCAAGTAATCATGGTTAGGTTCCCCCGAATTGGGAAAACTGATGTAGTCTGGATCGATATCTCAAACAACACCTGGGTCTTGTTCTAGCCAGTGGGGCCAGAGAATGGCCGAGTTGTCAACTAGTTGCAAGGCGATGTTGCAAGCTTAAGCGCCGCCCTTTGGAAGCTAAGTCCGTTTTCTAAGCGACGATAAAAAGCATCTGCCTAATTGAGTAAATCAAAGTATTTCGAGAAATGGCATGAGTGGCAGATCAGCCTCGGCCGGACAGGTAGAAATCCATTCGTTTTCGAGCATCCATGACCTAATCATCAGTACTGGCACTGTCCTATAAAGAGAGCACTGTTGTCACCCTGTACCAGAATTATTTACTCTCTACCTTCATTCTCGTCACACAAAACAGCAACAAGCTTTCAATTCCTTAAATAACACCAACTTCTCATTGTTTTAGAGACCCAAGACCCTTCCCAATCATCAACATGAAGATCGCCACTGTTCTGACCTCTCTTACTGCCTTCATTGCCGTCGGTATCGAAACAGCTTCAGCCAGGTGCTTCCAGTCGGGTGCAACTTACGAGGACAAAGACACCTCGAAGTGGCACATTCAGAGAGCCTGCGAGGGATATGATGGCAAAGCCGGGGCTTTCCAGGGCTATTACCGACCCGGAGAGTTTAAGTCTGCATGTGTCACTATCTCTGGCACTCAGGTCATCAGAATGTCTGTTGGAAATTTGAACAAGAACGCTGGATTTGACCTGGGAGACAAGGACTGTACGTTGCGCCTCCAGAATGAGGTGAACAACTGCAACCGCGGCAGCGAGCACGACGTTAGTGGTTGGCGATTCCGGTATGTTTTCCGATGCAAATCAAGTACATCTTTCCAAGCTAATAAATTTGTCCAGCGTTGACCCGAACAACGAGCGCTGCTAAAGCATAGACAGAGAGCGACCTAGAGTAGGGAGAATCAGTTATGCGACGAGTCAAGACAAATTAAGTAGTTGATAACAATGCTCTGATGGATCATACCAAGTTGTTGAAGGGTTAAGTACTTGAATTTTTCCATTCGTTCTGCTTTTGTGGAGGACCTTCAAAAGATCGGTTTCAAATGAAAGAAACTACCATAATCACACAGTTCGTGTCATGTAGCATGAATATCACAGTATTTACCTACAAGGCTTGCTGCTCCATGGACCATCCATGCTGCAGCATTTTGCTATGTCTTCTACGAAATCCTGGAGACAGCCCTTGCATCTGTCAGTTGTGATAATTCCAGTTTACAGTAAAGATTCGTGGCCCGTTTGGGAATTTCTCCTGTGAATTCTATTACAATGTATTTTATTTTTTGATCTTTTAGTGCAAGTCATCGTTATAGCCCCCCAGGAGCGTACTGGTACAATTCAACCTGTAGAAAAGAAAATCGCAGTACATATAACCCAATAAAATCGCACTCCTGGGCTGTCCTGTTACATTGTATACCGCTGCCTGTGGCTGAATTCTATGCTCTGTAGCTGCCACCGTTCATCTGACTGATGCATGGAAAGAAATTCGACTACATTAAGTGCTATTGTCTACCATTAGCTGTTGAAAAGACATAAAAACAGCGTCAGACTATTCTGATTGTTCGGACGTCATGATGGCGGTCAAAGTCCGTCCCTGGTCCTTCAAACTTCTTGTGTGTCGGCCTGTCGAGGATCTCGATCTCGGCAGCCTCGGCGGTCACAGCTACTCCAATCCTCCTGAATTCATTCCTGTGATCATCCAGGGCGATCAGCAACAAGTATGACACGTGATCATTGGGTGTTCTTTGCTTCTGAGCGGGCATGTAGTAGAGTGCTTTCGCGTCATTCTCATCGTCGAACCTCTCTTGGCTAACATCCAAGTGCACAAGAGGACCGTTCTCCCAGTCTTGTTTTTGAGAGTCTTTGACAACGATACCGTCCACTTTTAAGAAGAGTTGCTGAAGTTTAAGAGTGTGTCTGATAACCATCTCAAAGGGTTTGATCTGGCCTCTGAGGTCGAGATATCCACCCTTCACAAGACCTGTTGTGTCTCCTGACACGTACTTCATATGGACGCTCATCACTTCGAAGAGTAAATCATCATCGGATGGCGGTGCAGTAATGACTCTCTCATCCACTGAGGCCCATGAGAACGATGGAGCTCTGTAGGTCTCTGGACGCGTGGAAGGCGATCCGTCGATCTGAGTCTGATTATCAACCTTCCACAGCAGACTGCTCGCCAAGTACTTTCGCCACATGCCCACGACATACGTGTCGTTGATCTGCTTTGCAAAACGCTTCGCAACGCCTGATATAGCGATCAACTTATCAGCACTCCTAGTCAAACGGGTGTCTGAATATGCCACTACAACCGAATTCCAGACTCGATAGTAGAACATGGGATCAGTGGACTTCTCCTCTTGCCTAGACAATCCTGTACTACGTGTGCTTGGGTCGAGTCTCTTGAAGTTCGCAGGGATACCACTGCGTAATGGCCTGGGAAGCGACTCGGGATAGCACTCGGCGGCCGCATGCTCCCTGCATTCCCAAAATAGCTGGTCTTTAGCGAAATGCAAAACGCGAGGGGCAAGTAAACGTTCCTGCAAGACCCATCCGCGCTTGTTGAGGGGACACTGATCGATACCATTGCCCCAAAAGTTCAAGTCTACAATGCTGCAATCCAAGTAGTCGTTCCCCGTTGAAAGTTCAAGCCCCTCCACACATATGCTCACATCGCCTGTATGGCTTAACCGCGGATCCCTTCCAAAGAAGAGACCTTTAGAGCTATCCTGGGCACCTGCTGCGGATATATTGCAGTAAGAATGCGAGTAAACTTTGTGCATCTGTCCTGCCTCTTCCAGCCAATCGGAGAGGTCGTCCCGATCTTGTTAGATGCAGAGGGAGTCAATCCAAAGGAATCGGACTCCCAGTCGTCTGGTCACTTGAATGACCTCTCGGAAAGTCTTTGGCAGTTTGTCAAGCTTCACACCTTTCTTGAATTCGTCATACGTGGACTTCTTGAGTTGAAGAAACTGCGCAGAACCCCAGCAGTGACTCAATGTCGTGTATCGCTCATCAGGACCAATACGGTGTTCCGACGTAACCACAATGCGGAATATGTCTGGGTTCGAGTTGGGGGCAGCTAGGTCGAGTAGACGGTGGGGTGCCACGGCCGAGCGTTCGTTTCGACGTTGCAAGCTAGGTGACAGGAGGTACAGTTTTGGATCCAGGTTGTGGCTTTACTCCATGACTCGTCAGATGCTGTGTTGGTACTAGAGAGTATAGACATCTTGTCCGAATCTTTGTCTTGTACACTCAGATGTTAAAGGATTTCGTGAATACGGCAGTGGTCGCGCAGCGTGAACTAACCAAGCCCTCTCGACACTACGTATGTACCGGATATGTCCTTTAGGGTAGGCGTCTCGTCGCGAAAGTCCGACTCAAAGGTCACAGAGATTAACAGTCCCATGCCGGCAGATTCAATCTCCGCTTCTCGACCGATGTTGATGATGGCACATATCGTAATAAGGCCTGCGAAGTCGTGGAGCATCTGCCTCGGCGGCCTGGCAGTTTGGGCCGCGTCATGCCGAGAGGTCCACTGGAGATCGAAATCTCTCAATTCGGATTGGGTTCCTTCGTCAATCTGGGACCAAAATGGGTAGCATACTTCACATGCATTGCGCGCAGATGCCTCAAGACTAGCGACCGACCCGTTATGGGCAAGCAGGATGTGCGGATCTGTGGCATCGCGATCGTTGCGTGCCCAACCTTTGCGGTAGTGAACCGCATCGATGCAAATCTGGCATAGCATTGTGATATGACTCTGCACGTTTCTGTCGAAGATTATGAGCGTCAGATCATGGTCCTAGCCCATGAAAGAAGGGATTGTGAGCGAGCGGGGTTGCTGTGCCGTAACAAAGTATTCATTGATAGCTCTAGCAGCATTTGAGGAACCAATAGAGTCATCTGAAAGTAGCCCAATAATCATCCTGCTATCTTTCTCATATGGGTCTCCCATCCTCTTAGACTGCATTTGATTATGATCAGATCCCAGTGAAGTTGATATGAATAATGGCTAGGGCGAGGATTTCAGATAATATGTTTCGCGACACCAGCGCAGTAAATATAACTCGCCACCAACTTACAACTTGGAACTTCAAGGAACCCATTTAAGGCGAATTGAGTATCTATTCTGAGCCTTAAAATTGAGGATGCTGAGAACGGCGATCCAATGAGTTGCACGGTCGATTGAGTCTATCGTAAACCGGAGCACATGGTTATTCCAAAAGATTTGCCCCTCCAATGGCTATTCCACACCGTGTCGCTCATCAACAAGTTCTGTTGTTGGCGGCTGACTTCCGGACTTTTGACTCCCAGCTGAGTCTCTTGCAGATTGCATGTGAGTTGGTGAGCTTGTTGAGGATAAGTTTTGCCGCCTGTTTGGGGCAGTCTGGCAAAGCTGGGGAGGTTGTAGGTATTGATGCTGCATGTGACAATGGTCACAATAATCTCGTCGCGTCACTTCTTTTCCACCAAACCCTACCGTACACCCAGGTGCCGTTTTCCTTAGCCTTCGCAGGGACGATACTGGAACACGGGGGTCTCATCCTGCTCGTCAAGCAGGGGAAATGAGGAGTTGGATGCCTAACCACATTCGCGCCATCCCCCACTTGGACACAGGCAGCAGCGCCGAAGCGAACCCCAATTGAGCAAATGTCGTTCGCAGGCGTAATACTCAGAACACCAATCATCAAGTATTAATACGCACTCAGAATACGATCTCGAAACGCCCGTCTCTTACTTTCATAGTCAACACCATCGTTTGAAAGGGAAAGTAACTCACAGATACCAATTCCACACACCGGTCTTGAACAGGTACCGGGTAACTACCCCGAGAACTTCTTAACAATGTCTGGCTCGACAATGCCAGTCCAACATCTCGCGCAGCCTATATCACCATTTTCCGAGCCTTTGTTTGCAAAACTACCAGCTGAGATTCAACTTGAGATTCTGTCTTACTGTCAACAAAATGACCTCGTCTGCCTCTCTCTAGCATCGCACTTTTTCCGCACAATCACGCTGTTCTTGATCCCGAAGAAACCCTCCCTGCAATCATACGATCAGAATTTGCCTCCAGAGGCTCTGTTTTGCACTTGCGGCAACGACCGTCCTGTTGGGGTGGAACTCAACATCTATGCTCATCGAAGAGGTCGCCACAACTACATCGTCAAGCACACAGCCCGCGGTATGCAAGATAACGGCACCTGCTCGAATTGGTCGCCATGTCGAGCATATCCACCTCAACACGCCGTGTGCCAACGTCAGTGGTGCAAACACTGTACGTGCATATCATGCCCGCTGTATGTGAGGCTGCGTGGGTGGATGGGGGAAGACTTACGGTATTGCTCCGTATGTCGCAAGTTTACAAACCGGGCATGGACCAAGAAGTATCACGGAAGATGTAAGTATCAGCACTCTTTTTACGTCAGAATGGAAACTTCGGCTGAGACTTGAGCACCCAGGTTTGCATGGTCGACCAAAAGTGCGCAGATCATCGAACAATCGCTGGACGACTGTAAAGGGTAAGTCGTACGGAGACCGCTGGTGGAACCGATGGGGAACCTCAGGCGTTGATAGCTGGGGCTACGATGAAAGGTATGTGAGGGGAGACTCGATGAGTCTGAGCAGAAGAAGGAATGCAAGGATAGTATAGAGATTAGTAAACCCGTTTAGGTCAGAAAAACCCTGATTCAAGTTATTTTGTGATATTCTTATGCCTTTACGCCCAGATCCCTGTGCCTTTGTAACGAAGCACAAAGAGCCTGAACATTTCTTTCGTAATTGAAAGAAAAAGTTTATACACTCTATGTAGCAACTCTCAATCTCATCAATCGACGTCTTAGGCAACTGTCCTTAAGTGGTATCCCCTGTCCACATTGCTCAACCTGGGCCTAAACGTTGGCTGAAGCAAGGAAGACAAAAGATTGCACAGAGTTGTTCGTCGTTGAGAGATTAAGTCTCTAGATCCCGACAGCCACTACCTTTCCTGGCTCCACGAACGTTCCATTGACCGGCGATCCCTCTGTTCCACTGGTAACGACGTAAAGAACCTTGTCATCCTGTTTAGTTCTTCCGAACGCAGCTGCAGTAGCACCAGCGACCACGGTCGAATTTAAGTTACCAGCAATAACCTCAGGTTTTCTGTCAGGTTTAATCTCAATTATGACGTTTCCGATGCTTCCCGCGAGGTATCCCACTCCAGCCCTGACAGCTAGATCGTCAGACGTAACTTTAGTACCTAAAACTTCGTATGGCCCTTTCGCTTCACCTGTGACCATGTCAACAGGAACGCGAGCGTAAAGCCCCTTGAATGTGTTCGTGAAGTAAAGATGGCCTCGGGACACTCTAATACCGTTGACGCCGATCGGCAATGTGGCGTTTGGCGGAGGCTGTAACAATTCGTTGTCGAGTGCGACAGTATAGTTTCCGGTATTGGTATCGAGGCGGAAGACGCGACCACTGGTGCAATCACCTGTGAGGACAATACCAGCTTGAGAGTTTAAGGTTGTCAAGCCATTGAGGTATGAAGCTTCGGGCATGTCTGTGACCTTGGAGACAGTGGCGCCATCTCCACCGCTTAAATTTAGCCTCCATACCGAGAAGGATTTCGGAACTGGACGAATTGGTCCAATAGTAATGTTGCCTGCATTCATCAGGAATACGTCGGGCGCAGTTTCGGTGATGCCACTCAAGCCCGAATAGCCAGCGAAATGGTGGATTAGCTTTGGAGGCGACGGGCTGAAAGGATTGACTTCGTATAGTTCCGGTCGATCAGATAGAGTGACGAGAAGATTTCCATTCTGTCGCACAGCAATATTCTCTGCCCTCGTGTGGTCTTGAAACTGATAAATTGTGTGTACATTGACTTGAACAGGGCCATGTGTATCCTTGGGCGCCAGCGATGGGCTTGCATGGACGAACACAAACAAGGCAGAAAGCAAAGTGACGCCGGGAACAATCATTGTAGCATTCAAAATGAGTCGGCACGTTAAGATACACGAATTTGGCTGGGAAGTATTGTGCAATAAATATAATACCATTTGAAGACTGTCGCCATCTTCTCGAATCTTGAAGCTTGTGCTCTGAGCGTTTACTCGGATTGTTTCTACGGTTTGTAAGCGTAAGATGACTGAATTATTAATCACGGGACTTGCTTGCCGTAGTGGAGATGAGTCGTGTTTTGTCTGCTTTGAATATCCTTCACAGTTCTTTCTATCTTGTGTTGTGTCCAGCATCCAAAGGTGCTGTGACCGATGGATCATGGAACGGCTAATCGGCAAACTTTAAGTATCGAAATTGCCTAGTCTCATTTCAACAAATTGTCCAGTACCCTCGTTCTCCCTGGTTTGGCCTGGTTTGTTAATTTTGACACTCAAAGCGATAAACTTTAATTGAGTAGGAGGGCACGAATGCCGATGTCACCACCCATTGTCGCAATGTAGACACCACTTCATCACATCACTTTGTGACTGCCTAATAGAAATTCACTATTCATATAGCCTTTATGAGTCTCATAGGCATATAGAGTTGATATGCTTCTTCTACCAATTCGTAGAGCTTTAGCATTTGAGTTCATAATCTACCCTGACACTCTGTGATTTCCAACATAGACACGCGGACTATACAGCTTGCAATTTTGAGGAATCCTGTCAATTTCCTTCTTGATCTTTGATTTCTCTTGACGATTGACGGTAGCGCACTCCGACGTGATCTTAAAAAGGACAGTTAAGATAATATGAACCATAACGCGAAGGGAAGGCTGATGCGCTGATCATTTAACATACAGTCACGTCGCCCACTTCATCTCAAACACGGGAGAGACTTCTTCTTGCTTCTATTGCCGCCTCAAATCATGACACGTGGGTCGCCAGATGGCGAGTTTAACGCGAAGCGACACCCATCGGTGTTTAAATCTTGAGCAAGAGGGCCGGCCTGAGGCTTACGAACCCACGCAGTGGGGACATATCTCGATGCGAGTGAGGAAGAATACGCGGCTATACGCGGGAAACGGATTAGTCTGGCCTTGCCCGCTGTTCTGATGTTTCTAGACACCGACGAAAGCGGCACTCTTGCCTAGCTTTTCTTGCACCGGCTATGGCCCATGGGGCCGAATGATCATGTGACAGAGTACAGGAAGAGCCCTGAACATTCTTGAGCAAGATCACGTACAAAACTGCGTAGCTCTTGGTTTAAGTATTCCCTGGTTATGCCTGCACGGTTCTCGACGTGGGCACCATGGCATGCAAGCAGCGGCGACGCACATACGTACAGTAGCTGGACTACGTATTGCACTCACTCACTGTTGTTGTACTGTATTGAATCTCCACTACCTAGTCATTACTCAACGTTCTCAGTAGTAATTTGACAAGATTCAGCCCAAGGACTCTTCCGGTGCGTTTTGGATCGATATCGCGACGATTTTTGCAAAGGAGCTGCTTTCAAAGGTTGCAACAACTTTTCACACAAACAGATAGATTTCAAATTAAGCCTGCTTCCTGAAAATTGCAGCTATGCTAGTGTGTACCAATTTGGAAGAGGGTTTGACTTCTCCCAAAATCTGATCGTGACATCACAGTTCTTGTAAACTGCGAAGCATTGGTTGGCATCTCCAAAGGACGTTGGGAGAATGATCCAATATGTGCCATCATAGGCGCCGAGGTTGAAATTGTACGTAACATCGAGAAAGTCACTATTTCTAGGAGATTGTGAGAAGGGATATAAAATCGATGCACGGCGACTGAGATGAAGACTTACCCAGGAACAGACTGCTGCACTGATTGAAGCTTGGCATTCATAACACCGCCGTGGAATCCGTCTACATAGTATGTTGACCCAACGCTGGTAGGTAATTTATGGCCCATGTGGTGTTTGGCTGTACCACAGTGGGAACTAGTGATAGTACTGCATTGCACAGCGGCATTGCAATAATCGGCAATTCCAAGCAGAAGTACCAGCGTCGCGAGAGAGGAAGCACCCTTAGTTGTAGGTGCTATGAGTGAGAGAGGAAACATTTTGGAGACGACTGTGTGTGATTGAAGCGAACGATAAATGTGAATAGACTTGGATTTGACGAGGATATAGAAGATTCGTTGAGCTGCCTTTCCAACGAAGAGTTCAGTTATTTAAGTTGTAGCCAAAACCATAGTATTTCAACTTTTAGTGTATCGCACCATCACGTTGAATACTAAAATAATATTTGCTCTAATATATACCCATACCACTTTTATTAAACCTAATAATAGTTAGATAACCTTTCGACAGCAGTCCTGACTCGAACAGGCTGCAGTTCATACAAGCACGGGTATCTGACGGCGGCCCACTATTTACCTTGAAGGCAAAGAAGTGTACTGAATATTCCAGCGCTCTTGTCAACCTGAGTACTGCTCCATCCTCAAGCTAGGCTAGTGAAATAGTTTAATTTGGCCAGAATTTGGTCTAGGCTATCATATAGAGTTTATTTCCCTCAATCACTCTTGATATGCTTATAGGACACAGATGATCAGACCAGTCTTATCAAACTTTCTCTTATCACTGTTCATTTCCAGTGGTCAGTTGATACCCTATAGTGGCAATTGATTACCAGTTTACTGTTTAGTGAAATTTTCTTTAATCAAGTTTCCAACTACACGATTCATGTCAATCTCAAGTGTGTATGCAATTTCACCATGCTGCGATGAGCGAAGACTGATGTTGACCAGACATAGAACCACGTTCTTGGAAGATATAATGGAAGCTCAAGCCTTTTGAACATTGCTGTTCTTGCTCTATTATCCGCATCCTCTTTATTTCTACGACACGTTAAACATGCTTCGTTTATTTGTTCTGGCCATGATCTTTGGCCAATTGCAAGGTCAACCTGTGGAAATCTTGGAAACAACCGAAAATGCCATCACACCTCTGTTTATCAAGTCCTTAAACGATAATGGGACCACATTTGAGCCTTACGATGCGTTCGACTATCAAACTTGGACTCCTGACAACTCCCTCTACGAGGACGTGCCATTGCTAGAGTATCGTGTTACCGTAGATGGCAAGCAGCTCATTTACCAAGATTTCAACATTTCTGCCCTCAATCTGGAGCAATTCAAGGAGCACTACATGGGTTTGCCGCAGTTCTTCGATGCTGATGGGAATTTCATCCCGTCCGTGGAAGAGGTTCAAGCATACCAGTAGGATCCCAGCCTACTCATCCTGTTGCACAACTTTGCTAACTTTCAACTACAGGGCCTCTCTTATTGCTCATGCTGACGACCCCGACGCGACCGTGGATGTTCCAACCCATCTCACTAAGAGGGCCTTCCCTGACATGTGTTTCTACGACGATAGACTGCGCTGCTCGAGTAGCTGCACCAACCTCATCTCTCGTGGCGTCAGACAATCAGTCAACGACAATGTCTATGGATATTACCACTATCAGTCAGATGCACAATGCGGTACAGGTTCGATCACTAAGACTGTGTCGGTTACTCACACTTCCGGTGTCACAATTGGGGGTAGTGGTCAGATTCCCGGGGTAAATATCAATAAACCATCCAAACTCAATGGCCATTGTGTACTAACTTGTTTGACCAGTTTGGCAAAGGGTGGACGAAAGCCGCGTCTAAATTTCTTAGCGTATTTGGACTCACGGTTGGACACGTTCCGGACAGGTATATGACATCCTAAAACATCTGATAAGCCCTTTCTTTTCTAATTGCTAATGATCATTCAAGTGTCACCACCGGTATCAGTTACTCTGGTAACTGCGGGCCTTTTAATGTGTGTTTTCTTTGGGAGAGACCGCATTTCCGGGTTGACAAAGGAGTGATTGTTGTGAGTTACACCCAGATCCACCATTGATAAGAAGCTAATTGTGAGACAACAGACGCAACACATCGACGTGAACTCAAAGCGAGCATGTTCCAGTCCCACAGTCACTCCTTACGAGGTACACATTATGCACGATCGAAGCGACCCAGGTGGTGCTAGTACGTCTCACCATTTCTTCCAGTCACACGCCACTAACTTTGAATTCCGCAGGTTCCCATGGTATCTGCTACTCTATGGGGAACCATGGATGTGGTAGCCGAGTCACTGCTTCGTCTACTCTTCAACGCTGCCCCAACAACTACTAGCTTTTAGCAGAGGGGCATGATGTTAATCTTTCAGGACTTGCAACGGTGGATACGGGTTTTTATTCTGCAACTGCATCTCACGCGTTCTTGTGGTAAAAAAATTGACATGTTTGAATTGATGTGGACACCATACCTGCAGTGTATAATCAACTAGACAAGGTTTTGCTAAGCTTTCTTGGCAACGTAGCCAAGTTGAGGTATTGACTAGCTGTTGTTACCTGACCTAGAGCCCTTGTTGGCTACAAGCATTAGATTTCTTGGCGACGTCTTGTAATCAAAAACCGGCAGAACGTCCACGTTTCTCCCTCCATTCTCGATAAGAAACCAGTATCGATCCAGAGCAATCACACTCTCTACAACCTTACAGCACAGCACACTGAGCGTCCATAAAATCGCTATCTTACTGTTATACCCCTGATACCGATCTTCATAAAACGTGAGCTCGTCGTCGCTAATTTCGTCACCGTTAATGCCGAGGAATTCTACAGCCCGGCGTGTAAATCTTGTAAAGCTGGCTGTGTCACCCTTTCGTATGCCCCAGACCGGCCTATTCTCTTTATTAAGCTCAATGCCCTTGTCGAAGAAGACTTTCTCCAAAAGCGCTCGGTAAAAGCGCCGTTTCGAATATTCAGACTCCTCTTTGCTCAAGTCCGCCCTCTCCCAATTGTTCGGCGCCTGGCAGCCTGTCATCAGCGCCGTGGCACTAAGCACAACATCTCTGTTCCTCATATTTACACTAACGGGGAACCCATCCGGGCAGGCCGCAGAACGTGGAACGATATGGTTATAGCAACACCCCACTGCGCCCAGATGCGTGATGAATGGAACCGTCGTGAAATACCTTAACATATGTTCGGAAAGGCTGCCACAGGCGTGTAGACCGACGAGCATGCAATTTTCCCCTCCAGCCCAGTCGGCCATTTCAGCTACCAGCGGCGCTGTGCCGTCGATGTAGCGCCGCATATGCTGGATTCTGCACTCGGTAATTCCGAGACTGGCAGCAGACGCTTTTGAGGCGGCAATCTGAGACTCACTGCCATCGATGGCCAGGACCCGTAAGTTGGGGAAGAGAAAAGCAAGGGACACGGAGAGATAGCCTTGGCCAGATCCCATGTCAATAACGTGGGTAATGTTGTTGGCCTGGCAGACGCTCTGGATATAAGCAGCAGCGGTAGAGACTTCGGCTATCTTCTTCGTTTTCATGCGGCCCGTTAGAACGTCTGGGAGAATGATTTTTCGATTTAGGCGTTGAACACGCGGGAGAGAGAGTGATTGGAGGGTTTTCAGCCATTTGGCCAGCGACTCCGGCCGGTCCCGCAAATATTGGGTTTGTCCATCATTCTGCGGATCGCCATTTGTGGATGAAGTGCGGGCCGGTTCTTCAATGCTGTCAATCAAGTCTTGCTGTACTAGGCGATGATCTGGGATTGAGGTCCACCAGGCTGTCCATTCCGAAGGCAAAGCCTCCCATGCGTTATAGATTAACGCATCGTTAACGTGGATATCACCAGTGATTTGGCGGAACAAAGGTGTGTCAATGAATCGCAACAGATCGTCCGCGTAGCCGTCAACGTTGGCATATGGGCTTGGTAGAGTGATCATATTGGAAGAAGTCGAGTTCATCTCGCATTGAAACGAACGGAAGTTTCTCGCGTAAAACCAAATTTTTGGGTTATCAGCTGCAACTGAGGGCGGTGTGTCACGGCAGAATCTTGAGGTGGAGCTTAAAGCGCCCCATCATCCTACCCGCTGTTGTCTCGTCCCGGTCCTTGTTAGTAACACAGAGTTCGACGTCTCCCTACATGACCTGAGTACATATCCTTTGAGCGATGGGAGTTTGTATCTACAGTAGCACAAATGTCTCTTAGCTCCATGGTCGGAAGGGTGCCTAAGCTGTACTCTTTGCTATGACAGGGCGAGACTTTTCCAACTATCGATTGCTCTTCTTGATCTGCCATTGCTGTTGAGGGGTCTGTGAATGAATCATCTGCCGGACCGGAATACTTCTGGGCTTCTGTGGTCTCAGCATATGTGTGATTCACCAACAATGGAGATATCGTCGACTCCACTGCACCTCAATGTTTTGTTGCTTTATGTCAGGATGGGTGGGGGGTGGGGGGGCTCTGGTATGGATCCATCAGAATGAAACATCGTTAGTCCAGAAGTGCTTCAGTAGGTCCGGTCAGCTGTAGCAAGATGCAAAGAAGAAGTAGATTCGAATGTGTTAAGCAGCAGCTGACAAGTCCATAGATAAGTAGAAGGTCAATGAGATAGACTGACAAGTGTTCTCAAAGAAGGACTATGGACGTATCCGTCTATCTATATAATAAATGGATGATCCCCTGATACGGGCGTATCCTTGGCTGACTCAGTCATGCCCGTATAATGCCTTATAGTCTATGATGCATAGTGCGACTATTGCTGTAACGAATGTACTGGGATAGGCCTGACAGAATGCTAGTCATTATTGACGATAAGATTCAAACCCACCAAGCGGTTTTTTGACTACTGAGAAGGAGCCTAGGAATCTAGGATAAGACTGGTCAGACACTGGGGCACCCTAGACGCGCCTCTGTTGATACCTAACGTCATCGTGATTCTTGAAGGCAAATTTTTAGTGCATGTGGCTTGCCATATTACGATACATGTTGAGTGACAAAGGACATATTATTCAAAAAATCGTAATGCATATCATATCTTGGTAGAATACTTCCGAGCCTCACTAAGCAAAGATTGAGTTTCTCTCCCATCATCGTGCCCTAACACCATCAGAACATTCCCCAAAAAACCAACAATAAACCAGACTGTCTTAAAGCATCGACCTCGAACATGAGCCAGTCCAAGGTACACATGGCAAGAGAGCCTTCTCAGTACGTTATTCAACTGAGCTTCTGCTCCAGTTAGGAGTGATAAGATATGTCTCTACAGAGCTTTTCTCTCCAAACGGCAATATCAATATATGGTCGAATTGAATGATGCTAACCCGGACCAAACGTGACTGATAGTCCCAACGTGAAATTGAGTGAGCAGTTGTCTCAAGATAAAACATACAACAGGACCTATGCATAAAGCAACAAGAAGACAAGAGAATACATGAGTGGTAATGGGCAAAGTGCTAGGCCACAGATGGGAACATGTTTCGAACTTCAACACCAAGAACTCCACTTCCATTAAGACTTAGCTATTTTATCTCGCTCAGTTTACGTTGTATCCCTCGAGCCACTTCCGTGACGTCGTCAGACCCGTGATCTTGGAACCATGAAACCACCGAGATGTTGCAGACAGAAAGATGCTAAATTTGATGAAAGCGAGTACAAGAAACATGTAACACCTGTCCCTAGCCCACCAGTCGACCGCGGCGAAGGAGGAACCAGCGGCTATGGCATTCTTGACAACTTTGACAACGACGCCGATGTCGATGCTTTTTCCGCGTGGATGTCAGTCGCATAGGAAATGAGAATAGTACAGCCTCCTATCAGGTTGACATTGACGGGCCAAGAGCATATCAATGACGGCCCAGTGCCACTGGTTCGCTAGCACGTAACCGCCCAAGGCAATTGACAACGGGGTTGATATGGCGAGGGGCACCAAGAGCGGTAGTGCCGCTTCAGGCTTGTGGTACCAATTGCGCCTGCTGAACCGAAAAATGAGTCTGTCGGCCAACTTATCGCTAATGGGGATACCGGCACAGAGACCTACAAGGACGCAGATGCTGAATTAAGCGGGTGAGGCCGGTGGATTACAAAAGCGGAGGCTCCGCAAATGTCAGGGAGACAAGGATGGAGACGGCGATGGTGGCAAACTGGAAACACCAAAGCTAAGGATGGTGACCATAACAGCAGGCGTGGCCAAGACTCGGTACGGCAAGGAGAGCATGACGAACTAGTCGTCAACTGGGTGGTGATACGAGAAGCGGAGAAAAAACGACCAGCGTGCCCAAAGATCATGGTGTGCCTGCCACCGAAATGCGCAATCATGGGTAGAGCCCATACATTCTGATGATGGCGCGTCAGCGAAGGCCATGGTATGAGAAGACACGATCCACGATATCGCAAAAGAAGAGAGCGTCTGAAACCCCAAGAAACCAGATCCCAGAGACGACAGCCCGAAACGATGCCCATACGCCTGTATGCATAGAGTCAGATTCCTCATCTTTGTTCAGTGTCTGATGCAAGAGACGCAAGAGTGTGTACGGCTGTGTCAGCGCTCGGGATATCTAACTCGGAACATGCGATACCCAGAATAGTTGACCTGGCACGGTCCCGCCTCATGGGGTCGACTGTGGCTTGCTTGCGGACATGCTTAGGGCGCCAAAGCATGATGTCCATCATCAAGAACTTCGGGCCAGTTACCAAGGCCAAGGCCGAGGTACCCCATGCCCTACACAAAAGTTGGTCGCTGCTCATGGATATTGGCCATTTCCCAGTCTACGGCAAGAATGCGCCCATCGCTTGGGGTCCGCGGCGCGACTGCCTCGCAGATCCCTGTACAATGTCGGCAAGTTCAAGTACAATACCGCTTTGAGCGGTACGGGATTTTCCAGTCCAACATTGACAAAGAATGAGCTTGCGTCTGGCTGAGCGACGAGTCCTGTAGTTAAGAACAACCTCTAAGGTAAATAAGACGTCAGGAGATTGAGAGTTAGGTAAACAGTTTTCCTGTCTCGCTTCGCAGTACACATGTTCATATTTGACTGGGTGATGAAACAGGAAAGGGAGCGACGATGTATTGAATCAAATTAACACGAAATACATTGAGTCCCGGTATTCAGTTCGAAAAGAAAATGAATCAGTAAATGACTGGCCAATCTGATTCGTAACGAATAAGGTTGATGCCCAAAAGCGCGGCGCCGCTGTTGGAGTAGTAATGGTATACGAGCACGTCAGCATCTGAGTCGGTGAAGACAGCTGGGTGACCGGGTCCATGGATTGAGCCATGGCTCGCCATCAACTGGGTACCGCCGCCAGACATCATGTTTATCCCATTGCGATCGACGTACGGACCCGTCACGCTGGTAGACCGACCAACCATGATGCGGTACGTGCTAGAGGCACCGTTACAGCACCTATCGAAAGATAGCCATAGGTAGTAGTAGTTGCTACGACGAGTGATGTAGGGTGCTTCAACGGCGCCATCGGCCTCGGTGCGCCTGGCGAGGGATACAAGATTGGAGCCAGAGCGCTTGCCGGTACTCGGGTTTATCGAGATCATCTTGATGCCCGTCCAGAAAGAGCCGAAAGACAGCCACCAGTTGCCCTGGGCATCGACGATCAGATTAGGGTCGATAGCGTTGTAGTCGTTGGAGTCTGATGACTCGATCACCACGCCCTGGTTGGTCCACGACCCCGACGCGCCCGTGGTGCTCGTAGCCAAGAAGATGGCCGACTTCCGAGATCCAAATGTTGAAGCGGAGTAGTACAGGTAATACCGCCCGTTACGGTAAGAGATGTCTGGTGCCCAGAGATTGGTGTCGCCCCCCGTGTACGGCGTGGTCCAGGGCGCACCGTTCGGAAAGGCAACGCCAGCGTCACGCCACGCAGTGCGGTCGGTAGATGTCTTGAGCGCCACGTTGGCTCCTGTGTGTGCCATGATGTATGTGCCGCTCTGGGTCTTGACTACCGTTGGATCGTGGACGCCAGTACTGCCCGTGACCACACCCGGGTTGGGATATTGGCCACTGACGCCCGGTACCATAAAGACAGCGGCAAGGACGCCGCCGATGAGTTGTTTCCACCTGGGCAACATCTTTACATAGGTTTTGTATTCGTATTTTGGTCTCTGCACTGTATAACTCCGCGAAGCTGGTTTCACTGCTTCGAGACCCTGCAGTGCCACTGCATACCCTTTTATATCCCCGCGGCGCATGGGTCGAGATGTTTTTCTTGGCGTTTAAGTGAACCTATACTTCCCATGCGCTATATGCGCGGCCATCGCGTTTCTAAGCGCACGACGGAATAATTACCAATGCCGGATATTTTCATCCCGTTTGGCAACCAGGAATATCATTTCCCATCCAGACACAACCAGCGGAAGGAGACTGCTCCGTCATATCTTTGCAATATGCCTTACATGCGCACCCTCTCACAAAAGCTTAGGATGCGGAGTCAAACTTAATCGGGGATTAAAGCATTAGAAGATCCGCGAGCAGCCTTACAAAACGCCCAAGACCTCATTTACAAGCGAGGCGAAGGAGCCGACGGAAGTAGTTGAAGGGTCCGGTCCAGATGTTTCTCGCGTTGCGCACCTTCTTCTATAAATGTTCATTTTATGAGAAGTACGTTAGTATTGCTCCCGAAGAAGTAACGAGAACTTCAGATCCGTCGGTCAACGATATTATGTCCCTCAGTAACTGCATGTATGGCGCATGAATCTATTCAATTGTGAACAGGTTTGCATTAGTGCGCGCTTCCCCGTGTGGGGAGAAGCTGCCGTTACATAGTGCCTTAAGTGACAAATGCCATATAAGTTAGGAGTAACAAGTGCCGAGCCTAGTGAGATGTTTGTTGGCATGCGAGTACAAAAAAGGAAAAGAACAAAGAGAAAACCCACCACTTGTTTGCTCCTCTTCCCTACCACCGAGACCGGCGGTAAATTCTGGTAGCCGCACGAATGGTTGTTGGGAAAGAAATGATAAGCGGCCCAATGAGACGACGTTAGATCTCCTGGGGCACTTGTGTATAAGGAGAAAGGTCATCTGGACAATGTTCAGTACCACGGAAAAAACAAACAACCTCACCGCAACAGGCTTCGGCAATGCAAAATCCTACTGAAACGTCACATAGACAGTCCCGAATGACTCGGGCGGGGTTGTTTCCAAGACACTCAACACCTCTCTTTAGCATTCAAGTCATCTCTCAGTGTTGCGCAAGAGAGGTTGGGGGTAGACCATGTTGCACCACTGATGCGACTGATTGTAAATAGGGCTTGATGTTTTGACATATCTCCGCTAGATGTTTACTTCCAGTTCGTCTTATTCAATTCAAGACGCAGATGAAAGCCACAGTGTCAAGGCCTAGCAGAATGATTTACAAGGTGTGCAGCTCACTTTTGTCACGGGGCATTGCCTCACCATATGCAAGGGTTTGTAAGCTGGTGTATGTCGGGGTCAATTCGCAACAGAACTCTTGCGACACATTTTGCCTGGTTTTAACAGCAACGCTGAGTAATACAGAAACGTCTTCAAAAGCAAAGTAATCCGTATCTGCTTGAGCGGTCCTAGACTAAAAAGCATTTACAGAATATAGGAGGTGATTCATATACGTTTTACTAGTTCCTTATCAGGATAAACCCTGGCAACACCCATGTGATCTAAGGCTCTCAACATGAATGAACTTGCTCTGTCAAAACAAAACCAGACTGAATTAAGAGCTCAGGATGACTCGATACTGTCAAAGGCTGGGATTGTGCAGAGTACTGAAGTCGACGAAGGCTGCCTTTATGTATCAATTGTGACTAGCATTTGAATCTACCCCTCTATCTTCTGGTGTGGCTGACCGGATCCCCTTAAATGCTACTCCGGAATAATGATGTTCGACTCCAGTGGACCCACACCGGCGCCCCCCAGCGCCCCCCCCCCCACCCCCCCCC